>CM024240.1:84109223-84240142 GCA_013421045.1 Propylea japonica | reverse complement strand
TTTAAATGAATTTTTTCGATCTTTGGGGGGCATTTTCACCCCCGACGCGGGCCTGAAGGGATTTTCCTTTATAACGTAGATTCCTTATATTAAACTCAATATACTGTATGAGTTTCAACGTGGCTTTTCATCGTCTTCATATTCAAATGAATTTTCGTACTTTGGGGGGCATTTTCACCCCCTTCGACGGGGCCGAAGGGATTTTCCTTCATAACGTAGATTCCTTATATTAAACCTAATACACTTCTTGAGTCTCAAGGTGGCTTTTCATCGTCTTCCTTGTTAAAATAATTTTTTATAATACCTAATACGACATATTTGTTTCAAAGGTTTCACTCAGATACGGAACCTTTTATCTACGTATTCCGTTCATTCCGATGAAATATGAACAACATAGTTATCATTCAAGCACGGAGGATTCTTCGATTTCGTCATATATAGTTGGGAGACCTAGTTAACGACGCCACTGATCGTTCGGGAACATTCGGAAATTGGCTGCCAGATTTTGGCTGCTAATTTCACAAGGGTCAATATAGTGAATGGACAAGGGAACCTGAAAACAAGGAAGGAGAGAAGAGGAATAAAAGTAGTCAGTTGTTGGGAGCATATTGAGGGCTTCTAATATAGGGGGCATAGGTCCACTACCCCATTCATGACGCCAAGAGCAAAGCTGTACCAGCCCTTGAAAGGAGGAATCTGAGGAATCTTAGCCAGCTTCGACAAATATTTGATAGCCAATCAAGTGCGACGATAGGACAGGGGAAGTTGACCACTCTCTGCAAGGAGGACATTTATGGGAGTGGATCTCATATAACCTAGTGCTACCCTGATAGCAGAATATTGGATCCTATCGAGTCGAGAGAGATCAGCTTTGGAACATCTTCCCAGAAAGGTAGACCCGTAGTCGAGAAAGGGGAGAACGATTGCATTATAAACTGATAACATGGTTTGGGGGTGTGATCCCCACCATTTTCGACATAAGGATTTCATGACATTTATATTATTTGAACTCTTGAACACATATTTTCAATATGAAGGAACCAATTCATATTGACCTGTAAATTAACTCCAAGATATTTGGTAGAGGTTTTCCAGGGGATGGCATTACCAAATATAAGAAGGGTAGGGAGATTGACCAGGATCTTCCTCTTGTGAAAACACATAGCCTGTGACTTCTCTGCCGAAATGGTAAGGCCTCAACTTCGCGTCCATTCCTCGACCTTATTTAATGCCTGGGACATTTTATCGACGGCCTCTCTGAATGTTTTACCAGAAGCTTTTGCAGTAGCATCATCAGCATATTGTATGACTTCAACACCTATGATACTTAAAAAGGAAGGGAGACCCTTGACAAAAAAGTTAAACAAAGAGGAACCCTGAGCTAAACCCAGGAAAGACAATATTGGACCTATAAGTTCATTGAGACAAGGATCAAGCAAAAAAATACTATTAAGTATGAGGTTCTGTAAGACATTAATAGCCTGGAGAGGGACAACCTGTTTGATAATTTGCTGGTTCTGATTCCATTATATGAATCTATAGATTTAGCTAACTGTAATTATTTTATGAAAAGAAATGTATTGGGTTTCAATAGTTTGATTGTTGAATAGTTATTATAAATTGCGAAGTTTATCTCTTGACAATAGAAAATCGAATGCATTAAAATGAACTGCACACATGCATCCCTTGTTAAGGTGTACGCAGACACCGGAGGACGAAACGTTGCCAAATCAATCAAAAATTATTACAATACAGTAAAATCCTAACATAGCTCTCCTTTGAAGGACTCCTTCAAAACTGAAGAAAAGTGAAAAAAGAACATGCATTTACACAAATGAATTTAACAAAATTAGTTATCAGAACAATGAAATCACTTCATGGTACATAACATTATTCAAATATTTTACCACATCAATTTATCTATAGAATCTTATAGAGATAAAGTCGCATCCACACTGTCTTCGGATCTCCTGGTGAACACACTGCCATTTCAAAAATGCCTAATACGACCAACTCAAGGCTTTTCTAACACAAGAGCCACTCAATAATCGGACCTATGGGTATGCCAGATCAACATTGAAAGTGTATGAGCTGCAGTAAAAGTGAATACAATATTGGAAGACTCCTCATAAATATATGAAACTCACACAGCAGACTCAAGTGGTACAATTAGATCCTTATTGTTAGAATATGGCAATGTGTAAATTCGTACGAATATATATATATCCACACTATGCCGAACGACATCATTCGACTTGTGTCGTTCGACGAAGTCGAATAAGTGTGGACGTTGTAGAAGTCGAATCGAATCATGTCGCTTCCAACCCGACTGAGCGCGGTCCCGATCAAAGGAAGTCGAATCGAATCATTCAGTCTGGACGTGTCGACTGTCGAATGGGCCGAATGGGGTTCAGTTGCATCCAAAAGCGCTGCGTATTCACATGCCGTCTCTCTCTAAATTGAACTTCCTTTCACTTTCAATGCTCGCTCACAACTGAGTCGAACCGTTTATCGTTCGACACGTCCACACCGATTGTCGAATGGAACGTGTCGCCCCGAACGTGTCGAATGATGTCGTTCGGCATAGTGTGGATGCGACTTAAGAGGCACAAATGTCGCACAGATCTTGTCACCACACTATTGGGAGTAGGAAGTTCTGCTATCCGGGATACACCATCTTTTCCATCGAACAATCTATAAACTCGTCCAGTAGGCTATTTACAGGGTGGTTGATGATCATTTTTTAGGAGGACCAATGTACCAATATCCAATTGCATTGGTTCTTTTTCCATTTATATTGCTGGTGCAGTTGTGCAATATAATTCTTGGAAAATTGCTGCCAGAATCGCTGATACAACTGTTGAACGTGCTGGAATCTTGTAAGTTGGTAAGTCTTGGTGTCTGTCCAGTCATAGTCAGGAATAGAGGTAATTATGCGTCATATAAGGAAATGGGAAGGAGAAATAGGTGCAAGATCATTTTGGGTCATTCGACATTGCAAATAATAGACGTTAATTCAAAATACCTTCTATTTGTATTACTAAGGTGTTGAACTCTTCAAAAGTAACAATATTAATTAAAAGTGTTCCCTTAAGATAAAATTTGTGTTTTTTTACTGCACCGTGGTTGGGTGTAAAGGGTGAAATAAATTTCCATTTTATATTTGAAATAAATGTTGAATCAACGATATTATCCTGTGCAAAATTCCATAATTCGCATAATTGATTGCTTGCTCCAACATAAGTGCTACCGTTATCAGAATAGATAATTGAAGGAAAACCGCGAATTGCTGTAAACCTTTTTAGACATGCTATAAAACTTTCTGTAGTTAAATCAGTTATACATTCAATGTGAATAGACTTCGTACAAAAACATACAAAATTTAAAAATAACACTTGTTCTAAATGAGGAATGGGCCTGCATAATCGATACCAACTATTTCGAATGGCAAACTAGGTCTAACTCTTTCGTTAGGAAGGCTGTACATTGGACATGATAAGGAACTGGATTAAATTTGAAACATTTCAAACAATTTTTTACAGTTCTCTTTGCCAAAGTCAAACCACCAATAGGCCAATAGAATTGTCTTATTGAAAATAATATTGGGGGCCAGTATGCAAAAGCTGACGATGTTTGTGTTCAAAAAGTAATTTTGTGTATTGATGCCTTGAACACAACAAAATAGGGTGTTTGACATGACAAGCTAAATCAGTTGCTTTTAGCCTACCTCCAACCCTTATAATATCATTTTCATCTAGAAATGGGGTTAGAGATGACAACCGATGTTTTGGTTCTAAAAAATTCCCACCTTTCAAAATTTTCAATTCTGAAGAAAAACTTTCTTGTTGAGATAACTTTAACAACAAAATTTTGGCACATTCCAATTCGTCTATGGAAAGTGGTCAAATCTTTTAATTCTATTAATTGTGTTGTTTTTGAACCGAATGCATTGTGTTATAACGCGATCTAATTTATTTAGATCGAAAAAATTATAAAATGAAGATGAATTTTCATCAATATTACAATTGCAAATAGTAGAAACCTTTTTGAGCTCCGGTAATTCATTCTTTGGTACATGAAAAGTTGTGGTAGGCCAAAGTTAATTTTTGAGCATTTTTTCAGGCATTGAACCTCTCGATGCAATATCTGCAGGATTATTGATATAACTTACGTAATTCCATATAAAACTTTTGGTTAATGATTAAATTTTAGCAACTCTATTGATGGAATTGAAATTTGTTTGATTTTGAAAGTTAATGAATCTGTCTGAACGGTCCATTGAATACGAGTGTTTTGCAACTTGATTGATCTCCCAAATCAAGCACAGCATTTGAAATTTGTATTTCTTGAAATTGTGAAATTATATCACTGACATTCGAAACCCATTTCCTGAGTGTAAATTTAGCAGGATCAAGAATAGTGTAAATATCGTTGTGTTAGTTCCGCCTTATCGTTAGATCCAGTAAGCAGATCATCGACAAAAAAAATCATCTGGAATAGTCTCACAAGCAATTGAGTATGCAGCCAGATTCATTTCAGCCGAATGTTTTAGACATTTTTTAGTATGGGGCTGACCTAGTACCATAGGTCACCGTATTTAATTGAAAATTGAAAAAATCGTCATCAACATTTTCTCTCCAAATAATTTGTTGTAAGGGTCTATGTTCATGATGCATGAGAATTTGTCTATACATTTTACAAATATCTGCAGATACAACATACTGAAAATTTCTAAATCTCATTAGAATATCAACTATATCATTTTGAACTTTTGGACCGATATACTGTAAGTCATTGAGAGACCATCCAGAGGAGCTTACAGAGCTACCATCAAAAACTGTCCTCAGTTTGGTAGTGACCTAATTGTTTATATTCATGAATGAAATCAACATATAAATTTTTGAAAATGTTATTATTGAACTTTTTTCTAATAGTTCGAACGATTAAAAGCATTTTGTTCTGTTTCACCCAATAATTTTGGAGAGTGTTTCAAAGGATATTTGACAATAAATTGATCGTTCAAGTAAGTCCCATTAACATTAGCTTCCAATAGTAAATCTATTTCAGCAGGAGTAACAAATTTCGGATCTGATAATTAAACGTGGGCTGGTAGATTCATTTCGAGAATATTGAGACTAAAATAAGGTGTCAAAGTAGCGATAACAGGAACAACGAAACAAGAAATATCAAAATTGTATGCAGTGAATTTGGAATGAATGCAAATATTACATTTTTTACTTAATTGTGAACGCATTTGATTGATTCCAATAATTGAATGATAAGTGAATGATAAAAGAATTTTAAGTTTTTAACACAATTTTCTGTTATTAAATTTGTTTGAGCACCACAATCCAATAATGCTCTCAGTGTTATGAACTTACCATTGCCATCCAAGACACCACAAGAGATTGTGGATAAAAGAACCTGATTAGACGAGACAATCAAATTACGATCTGCATTTATCATGGTGTTTACTGTGGAAGATGAGTAAGGAGTATTATTGTTATTATTGAAATGTAACAAAGTATTGTATTTCTTATTCTTACGAATAATACACAAGTCTACATTGAATCTTCGTAAGTCCCGTGCGTAGACAATTCTCGCATAAATTCAAAACCTTGACCTTCTGAATTCGAATATCGACAGACAATGCCAAGAATTCGGAACATTTATTAACCGTATGGGTATTTCGTTCCTTTGAAAAATATACACTTTCTCGATCCCGGGTTGTCACTCAAGTTGGTCTCGTCATAATTCAAAATGGTAGCGGGATTGACACCTTCCAGTGTGCGCTGGAGATTCTGGAAGTAAATTTCCATGTCTTCTTCGGTGACCTCTGCTCTATTCCTTTTTGAATTTGGCAGTGTCGTTTGGTTAGCATAGTTTTATGCCGGGTGATAAATTGTAATACCCATGCAGGTCCTGGTAAATTATCAGTAAAATATGGAGCCATTGTTCCTCTTTTGTCAAGGTAGCCTTTGACAATCATGCAAAGTTCTAATTGGCAAAGAGGTGCTCCAAACTCCGCAAAAGCAATCAGCACGTCCACTATATGCCTTTCTTCTTTTTCGCTCAAGGCATTTGGATGTCCATATTTTGACATATGCTTATTCCTTTTAATTTTATTACGCAGCGTCTTCCTCGGAATGTGAAATGTCTTTTCTGCCTATCTTGACCTCATTCCTCTTTTGATAACTTCTACTGCAGCATTCAGTGTCTCGTCTGTATAATTACGATACTTTCTGGCACCAATTTTTTTTCTGTTCCTTTCACGTACCATTTCTGAAAAATTAGAATAATATTTCCACATTAATTCCATTTGCCAGCAAAAACTATCACGAAAAATAGTTATTCAAGAAATGCAACAAAAGAAATCACCCAAAAATATTTTATTGGCAACTTTGCCCTTATGCGGACAATATTGCCCGTCTAATCATTTATTAAGTCACTAAAATATTAGAAGTTAAGGGATAAATATCATACAGCAATCTCTTTAACAAGCATCAAAGAATGTACTAATCGAATACCATCACAAAATATTTAATACAATCAGTACACCATACCATAGCTTTTATGCTTCAAAACATCCAAAAATACGTGAAAATTTACTTCCGGTTTTCAAGATCCAAACTGCCCAAGATACGTTCGTACTCAGAACTGGCGATAGCTCCACGTTCAAGGAACACGCCGGAGCGGTTTAGTGGTTTTGTTATATTGCAAGACTTATGAAATATGATTTCTAATTAATGACGTCCGTGGGTAAAGTTGGACGCAAAGGGCATAGTTGTCCACTTTTACGGTACTTGAAGAATCTGTTGCTTCCTATCAAGGATGTTGGATACTTTGACTATAGCAGTGGAGAAGAACTTATGAAACCGTCCGAGGCTCTACCATTCTCAATCTTCATATTTGATGACGTTGCTACCGGAAAGCAAAATGTTATGAGAGATTATTTTAATATGGGTAGGAGATCATGTGAGAATATCTAGGATTATAGGTGTATGCGATAAAAATATATGCCTAACTGGTCTACTGAAAGTTTTACCATAACAAAGGTACAATTAACCAACCCTACAATTCATTTATTGAAAGATATCCATAATGATGATATAAAGGGTGGATTCTACTCTGAAGAGCTCTTGAAGGTTAAATACCCTGCTGCTTATCTTGTAAAAAAATTCTTCAAAAGAACAAAAACAAAATTTATGTAAAATGGTTAGGTTTCGATTCTACACATAAGAGTTGGATAAATAAAAAAGATTTCTTGTAATCATGAAGGAAAAATAAAGATTCAAACTTGAATTGATTTTTTTCATTAAGAAAATATAAGATGAAAATATGACCGTCTAGACATTTCGATTTATAAATACTTACCAAGGCTCGGCTAGACTAGGCGTTATAAATACTTACCGATTCACAATTAAACGAACAGCATCGATGGCCTAGTTGACGAAACTACTGACTCATCTTTTCCACATTGCATGGGCCGGTTCGAATCCCGCCCTGTTCCAAGTAAAATTTTCACATCATCACATGGAAATGTTGACAAATCAGGTAATTCGGTCGATAGTGATAATGACCCAGATTTTGTTTCATCAAATACTCTAACATCAACACAGCAACCAATATCGACCAGACCTGAGAGAGAAAGACGGCTACCATGTACACTTGATGACTTTGTAACTTATTCAGCTTTCTCTACCAACTCAGAGCTGTCAGATCCGATGTCCTATGAAGATGCGTTACTTGGTCAGGACAATCAGTTGTGGGTTGATGCCATGCAACGTGAATTGAAAGCTCAAATGACTAATAGGACTTGGAAATTGGTCGAACTCCCTGCTTCGAGACACCCCTTCCGTGCAAGTGGGTCTTCAAAACAAAAAGGGATGCCAGTGGTAAAATAACGGGTCATAAAGCGAGACTGGTTGCAAAGGGATTCGCCCAAAGGAGGGGAGTTGATTACGATAAAAATCTCACCAGTTGTTCGGTATAGTTCCATCAGATATCTTATATCGCTGGCTGCAGAATACAATCTAGACATTGATCAGATGGACGTAGTATCCGCATTCCTTCAGGGAGACCTGGAGGAGGAAATTTACATATCTCAGCCACCTGGTTTCAGCGATGGAACTTCAAAAGTATGTCGACTTAGGAAGAGCTTATATGGGCTCAAGCAAGCGAGCCGAGTTTGGAACAAAAAATTTGATTCAGTTTTACAAGAATTTGGTTTGACACAGTCAAAATTTGACTCTTGTGTCTATTACAAAATAACAGAAAAATGTATGATAATAGTGGCTGTCTGGGTGGATGACTTGTTGATTTTTTCAAATAATAAAAAGTTGAAAAATCAGGTCAAGTTGCAACTTTCAAGATCATTCGAGATGACTGACCTTGGTGAGGCCAAATCATTCTTAGGTCTTGGATTAACACGTGATCGACAATCAAAGGTAATTTGGCTTAGTCAACAGCATTATATTGAGCAGATTCTCAAACGGTTCAAGATGGATGAAGCCAATCCAGTATCCACTCCGATATCAAATGGTGACCATTTTTCCAAAACTCAGGAGCACGAACAGAAGGAGAAAAGGAAAAGATGAAAAAAATCCCTTATCAAGAAGCTATTGGCAGCCTCTTATTCGCCGCACAGATTACAACACCGGATATAGCATTTACTGTTAGTAGTCTCAGTCGGTTTAACAATAATCCAGGCATGCCACACTGGGCAGGTGTGAAACGGGTACTGAGATATCTACATGGAACCTCTTCATATAGACTTAAATTTGATGGATCAAAGATTGGACCCATTTACGGATACTGCGATGCTGATTGGGCTAGTGATCCAGATGAAAGAAGATCAGTGACAGGTTATATTTTTATCAAGTGTGATGCTCCGATATCCTGGTGCACTAAGCGGCATCCTACTGTAGCTCTCTCAACCACAGAGGCTGAATATATGTCCATGTCTTCAGCAGCACAAGAAGCTTTATGGTTGAGGGGCCTCAGTGAAGAAATTGAGCAACCTTCGAAGAGTCCTACTCAAATCTTTTGCGACAACCAAGGAGCCAGGAACTTAGCACTGAATGGTGCTTATCAGCCCAGGACCAAGCACATCGACGTACGGCACCATTTCATGAGAGAAAAGGTGCAGGCGAAGATTCTGACATTCACATACATACCAACCAAAAAGATGGTCGCCGATTCTTTGACTAAGGCGCTTGATGTGAATAAGTTTAGTGAGTGTATCAAGCGCCAAGGAATCTGCAAATAGGGAGGGTGTTGGACAATTCATTTGCAGCATTGTTTCCAAGTTTTATGTTCTATGAATAATTTTGATTAGTTGTATGAAATATCAGTTGTATATGTTGAAATAAAAAGTCTTGTCAGACATCCGTGAACTGTTTCTCTTCATTTAGTCCTCGAACGAATCCTAGATCAACAGTTTGAACAACCTGATGGACATGGCCATCCCTGGTGATCATTTTGACATTTTGTCTTGCTGGCGTACCTTCTGGTTATTGTCGATTACTTGTTCAGATGGTCTAGAATTCTTTGGATATCCTTATGGATGTGGTCATCCGAAGTCAGAGTACCCCGCTACCTATACTACTTACCTCTAAATTATATGCATTTGGTTTGCTTAGGGGTAAAAAAGCGTTTACTATCACTTTGGGTATCTGGGTATCAGGGGATTCGAGTATAACAGTAACTGTTGGAGGACCACTGAGTTTAGGCAGTTCTTATTATATTATCAACCAGTTGTTCTTAAAAACATTCTTAAAGAACCTCTTTGGTCACATTTTTTGTCACTCCATGTTACCATACGTATCTTAATATGTCCAAGTTTATGAGCCAACATCGAATTTTCGAATTATGCTGAAGCTCTTCTTCGGTACTTCGTTGATAAGTTTTGAGAAATGTATGGCAAAGAACATGTCAGTCATAACGTGCTTTATTTAATCCATTTAATAAATGGATAGATAATTTTAGCTGTTTTGCCTTTGAAAGTTATATGTATTAAATAAAAAAACTTTGAAAATAAGCAATCGCCCTTTAGAACAATAAACATACTAATAAACAGACCTTATAAATATGTTTCCCATCATTTCCTAGAAAATGCACATTTATCTAACCCCTTAATGAATACTAGAGGTTTTAAAAAGATAGATTCAGAAAATATACCTATTTTGAAAGATTATATTGGTTTACATTTTACCTTTTCCATTGCAGAGCCCAATTGGTATGGATTTTCAAAATCAAATCTTGTAATAAAGTATTTATTCATGAAAAACATAACATTATAATATCGGTTATTCTGTTATGGAAATAAAGAGATTCTTTCTTTCAATATTCCAAATGAATTTTCTATGGTTGTGTTGACACTATGGCCACGAAATTTTGCATGAAAATTCAGAATATTTTATGGAACAACGATTTGGCTGGTTGACGAAATTAACCGAGCCATTTGAAAACGGAACTCACTCTGAAAATTTCATGTCTCTAGGACAATTCCTTCGAAAGTTATTGTGCTAACGGCCGGACGGCCCCAAAGACAGAATTTGATTTGATCACAAATTTGTCGTTTGAGATCATTTTCGGCTTAAAATTCGAAAATTACAGACATTTGGCCAAACGATATAGCACAATAATTAATGAAATTTCCTTTATTGTCGTTTTAGTTATTATGTTCACATATCTACATATTTCATACATCCCATCAGGGCACGTGAATGTTTTTAAACTCGTCACAAATTACGACAAAATCGTGTTGGCAAGTAGTTAATCAAATGGCGAATAGAAAAAGTCAACATAAAAATATTGTTCTTCGTGATCATAAAGGTGAAACTGTTGATGACCCTGCAGGAGTTGCTGGCACTTTCAATGGTTTTTTCAGGAATGCGCCAAATGAGATACTTCAAAAAATAAATAATTCCAATAGCATACCTGATTTTGACACTAATATAGAGCATAAACTTAAACTTTGCCCATATACTGAACAAGAATTGCGAGATTTGCTTTTGAAGAAGCTAAAAAATTCTAACTCTAGTGGTTTTGATGAGTTACCGAATTTCTTAATAAAGAGAGTTTTACCATGTATTATTAAACCACTAACCCATCTTGTCAATCTGTCATTCTGTTGCGGCGAGTTCCCCAGCAAACTAAAAGTAGGGAAAATAACTCCCATTTTTAAAAAGGGTAATGAGAATATGGTTGAAAACTATAGACCGATAATGGTGCCATCGGTGTTATCTAAGATATTTGAGTATGCGTTCTTGAATAGGCTACTTGTCCATCTGGAACAACAGAAGATCTTCTCGGAGAACCAATTTGGTTTTCGCAAAGGAAAAAATACTATGTCAGCGATGCATTTCTTTTATGAGAACCTGATTAATTTTATAGATGCAGGGGAGTGCCCTGTTGGGATCTTTTGTGATCTTAGCAGGGCGTTTGACTGTGTTGATCATGCAAAGTTTTTGAAGCTGATTGAGAAGTATGGATTTGATGACAGATGTTTAAAGTGGATAGAGTCATATTTGAGTGGGAGACAACAGTATGTTTCTATAAGCAGTATCGATTCATATAATAATGTAAGAAGTGTCAATTCGAATTTGTTGGATACCCAGACTGGAGTGCCACAAGGTTCAATCCTTGGTCCTATATTTTTCATTTTATTTATCAATCGATTTAATGATATTGATCTTGAGGCTTTATTTGCAGCTTTCGCAGATGACATCTCATCCCTGATATCTGGTGGTTCTGATGTAACTCTCGGACGAAAATGTAATAAACTAATTGAGGAAATTAACAGTTGGTTCTCTGACTACGCACTTTACTTAAACCCTAATAAGACGACAATTATGCGATTTCACCATCCTCAGAAGAGTATTAATGAGCTGGATATCAGACTATGTGACCAGTCATTATCTTTTAGTGACAGCACGAAGTTTCTAGGCTTATATGTTGATGCTAACCTTAACTGGAAGTCACACTGTGAATATTTGGTGCCAAAGATTAACTCTCAAAGCTATGTTCTGAGACAGCTGAGAACTGTTCTAACAGAGAAACAACTTATTCAGGTATATCATGCTAGTGTTGGTGCAAGACTGAGATATGGGATCTGCTTCTGGGGTTGGTCGGCACTCTGTGGGGACGTACTTGTGGCACAGAAGAGGTGCATACGTTCTATTGCAGGTACACCGAAAACTACAAGTTGCAAAGACTATTTCAGGAAGTTCAATATTTTAACTGTTCCGTCGTTGTTTCTGTATGAAATGTGTTTGTATGTTTTTACAAATCCCGATAAATTCAGGAGGAATTGTGATGTTCACAATTTCAATACTAGATATAACTCGAATTTGAGAACAAATGTTTGTATGTCTAAAGTTGCATTTCGATCTCCCCAAAATTTAGGCCCTCTAATATTTAATAATTTGCCAAATAATATTAAAACTTGTCAATCAATAAATGAGTTCAAGAGCAAGTTGAAATCTTTTTTCATAGAGAATTGTTTTTATCGTGTGGACGAATATTTAAAAATTTTAATATGACATATTATCTTGTTTTTGTATTTTGTCTATAGTTTAGTATAAGTACTGTATGTTTGTTTGAATTTGACTGTTCCTATACAATTGTAGAATTGTCTCTGGAAATAAAATGAATTAAAATTAAATTGAAGTAATGAAAACTTAACATGACATCAAATTCTTATAATTGTTCCAAACTGAAAGGCTGCATAACACAGATTCTATGCAGATTTCGAAATGATTGAATTATTTACTGTAACTAATATTGTTTTACATTTTTGGCATATAAACTCCATTTTATTCTAAAAGTGAAATGCCTTCAAAAAACTGACAAAGTGAAGGTATATTAAGTTCCATGATTTTTTACCTGTTGAAAATTTTGTACTGTGATTCATCTCATATCGATCCTACATCTCTTCAAAATGAACTAACAATTGGCTTCCAATCTAAATTATTCAAGAAAAAAATGTTTAGTGTAAATTTGTTTATAATATGGAAGTTAAAGTTTATTCGGAAAAATTAATCAACACTAAGCTATGTTACACATTCAATTCTGAATTTGAGATAAATGAACATTCAAAGTTTCTTCTGATGGTGATTCTTTGAAAATGTTAGAAGACAAATCCATAGCGACATACAGACCACACAAGAGTATCGGACCAATGATTGCCCCCTCAACGCCCAAACAAAAAACTCCACCAGCTATAGCCAGGCCTGTTAAATATGGATGTCCCCTGCAATGAAAACATAAGTTTAATTCATAAGAAATATCGTGCCAGTTTTTCTTATCGTGACGGGATTTCATCAAACCAACAATCGACCTAAATCGAAATAAATATCTACATTTGAATTGAAACCTTACTCTTTATTGAAATTATGAAAACTGTTGTTTAAGATGGCCAGTTTAGTCAATCGTTTGCTGGTGTGTTACCGTCTCTCATTTAAAAATCTTTAGAACGGTTAACTTTAGATATAGGTAGTGAAAATACTGATTCGTTCATTAGGTACATCCTATTTTATTATAGGATCCTTTCCATGTTTCGTTTGAGTGTATTTCTAAGTACCAAGAATCAATGCTTCCATTTCTCAGTAACAATAATATTCACTCACTACTTCAACTGGAATTAAGGACTGTTTTAATACACAAATGTTAAGACTTCATAAGCTTTAATGAACAGGGTGTTGCAGAGTTTATTGGAGCATAATAAAAATATCTAATTCCAGTAGAAATATACTCTTTTATTGATGTTAGGTTTTTTGTGTCGAGCTCACGATTTACCTATTGACCGAAAACATCAGTTCCTTTTGTAAGGGTACGTTACTACCCATTGATATACCTATTAATAGGTATACAGGTAACCCTTTAAAATGTTTTTGTAATTTTTCGGAAAAAAATCATTCATTCATGGTAATGTGAATTGTAATTGTAAAATATTTACATGCAGGTAGGCAGCACCTTGCAGTTCTTGAGTGCTCAACAGTTCTGGATTTTGTCGGCTCATAGAGCTATACGTTCATTCGTTAATAAATATATTAAATGTTGGAAAAATAATCCCATTCTATCTCAACCAATCATGGGAAATTTACCTAATTTCAGAATATCTGAAACCATGCAGGGGTGGACTTTTGTGGCCCCTTTCACATATGTATGAATAAGCACCGTGGTGTTAAAACACTAAAATCAAATGTATGTGTATTTGTGTATATGTCTACTAAAGCAGTTCATTTGGAGCAAGCTTCTGATATGAGTATAGATGAATTTATAGATCGCGGTAGTAATTTTGTTGGGGCTAGTAGAGAGCTCAATAATTTATTGAAGAAATGTGCTGAAAATGAAATGATTACCCACCATTTCTTACCAGGCAGTGCTCCACATATGGGAGGTTTGTGGGAGGCTGGGGTACGCTCTGTAAAAACTCATCTTAAAAGAGGTATGGGGGCACAAATTTTGAGTTATGAAGAGTTTTTCACCCTGCTTGTACAAATTGAAGCCGTGCTTAATTCACGACCTCTTACTCCAATAAGCTCAGATCCTAGTGATTTGTCGGTTTAAACACCGGGACATTTCTTAACATTGGAACCTTTGAGTGTGGTCCCAGATGATAATTATGGAAGTATAAATATAAATTTTTTGAAAAGATGGCATCTAGTTCAACATGTGGATCAGCATTTCTGGCGTAAATGGAAAAATGAATATTTGCATACGTTGCAGCAAAGGGTCAAATGGTTGAAAACTGCTCATATGCCTAAAGAAGGCGGGCTTGTTTTAATTAAAGATGATAATTTGCCTCCTTTAAAGTGGGAAATGGGTCGGATTATTGCCTTTTCTCCTGGGGTTGGTGGAGTGGCAAGGGTTGTGAATGTAAGAACTAAATCTAGTATTTGAACAGCCTCTCAGAGAGTTAAGTCCACTGCCAATTGAGTAATAAAATATCTGCTGAACAATTGCTGTGGAAATAATTATTTGTTAATTTTTTGCAAATTATACTTGATGGTATGATTCGGTTCATTCTCTCATGAGAATTTTGTGGTGTTTGGGAAAGAGATTCCCAACTTTTTTTCTTTGATTATATGTGCATATATGTGTGCATTAATATTTTTTTCCTAAACTAGGTATTTTTTTTCCTAAACTAGGTATTTTTTTGAACTTTCAAAGGTTCATTTCATTCGTCTTTTGGGGGGGGGAGGTGTTAGTATCTTTAGTACTCGGGTGCATTCGAATATTTGTTTCAATTCGGATGGGTTTGATATAATATGACCTTTTTCAGTTTTTCGATATTTTTTTGGGTAAAATTTTACGTCAGGTCAACGAGTTGCGTTCACTATATGTTTTGAGATAGATATGTTTCCGTAAAGTTGAATTTCATCACTGACAGAATTGTATAACAAGCTCGAATCCATACTAATATTATAAATGCGAAAGTAACTCTGTCTGTCTGTTACTCTTTCACGCCTAAACGGCTGAACGGATTTTGATGAAATTTAGTTAGGTGATAGATAGTAACCTAGAAAAGGATATGGGCCTTTAATATTCATGCTATCGTACTTAAGGCGTAGGCAGTAGGCAGAAAACTAATTAAGTTAGTGATTTTTAATCGTTTGTTTTAAAAGTTTACCTCATTCACTCCTTAACGTCTGAACGGATTTTTATAAGACTTGGTTAATATAAAGATAGGATCCTAGGCACGGACACAGGCTACTTTTTACGGCGGGAAAATACCTCATTCCCGCGGAAATCTAGCGTGATCGTGTCAAGAAGCGCATGACGCCATAGTTACTGAAATGATTTTGATGTTTTTTTTTTAACTGAGTGTTACTAAGACTTCAAGTTAGTATTTGATCACTTTTCTAACTTAGAGGGTCGGTAGGCGCCATAATTAAAGGAATTTATGATAAAATTTTGATGCAACTGTCTTTATTTAACAGTTTTACTTGGATCGAAACTTAGCGACATTCCATCACACTACTTAACTTATAGGGTAGGAAGGTACCAAAATTCAGACTATTCAGACGTATGATTTAAGTGAATGTTTTCGAAGATATTACCGTGCAAAGCCGGGGCGGGTCGCTAGTATCATATAAGATCTTCGAAATCTCTTGGTGTGACAACAGATATATGCTTATCCAGAGCTGTGCCGAAGCCTTGTGCTTAGTGCTCGTGAAAGCACTCGAAGCACTTTTGTGCTCGTAAGCACTGTGCTCGCGAGCACTTGATTGAACCAGTGCTTAGTGCTTGGTGCTTCGCGAATTTTTCGAAAGGGCTTAGTGCTTAGTAATTCGAAAAAGTGCTCCCGAGCACCGAAGTGCTCCCAAGCACTAAGCCCTTCATGGACTTTTTGGAACATGGAAATAACAGACTATCGCATGCTTCAAATAGACAAAGAACTAAAATATTTTTTTCGTTTCACTTCTATAGATAAAAAATTTGTTCATTTTTTCTTGCATTACAAACACTGGTGTTAAAAAAACAATCTCGCTGTATGTTATGGACTTTGTAGTTTTTACGTTTTCATTATTTTGACAAGAAAAACAGATTGTTATGATGTTATGGCGGAATTTTTTCAGGAAAGCGCTATGGAACAATGCGACCTTTTTTCAACATACGATTCAGGTATCTTTTATCATGATTTCAAGTAATTTATTGACGAATATTTCAGTTACAGTTTGTTAACTGAATGAATGCCATATAGAGCTCAGAAAACCATAAGAAACATTTCCATTTGATTTGTTGACAAGACGTCACTCTTTCTCTATAACTTTTTTTGGTATGTCGTCATGGTAACCTGCCTGTATATCCGGAATTTATCGTAAGTAATATCATAAGGGCATCTAATTTTTCCGAAAGGAATCGAAAAAACACGTTGCTAAGTAATATTTTGACAAGAAGCATGAGTGCTGGTGGCAACAAAAATCCGAGTCGAAGACGAGGATTTTTGCACCTGCACGAATGCTTTTTGTCAAAAAATATTACTTAGCAATGTGTTTTTTCGATTTTTTTCACAGGAAAAATTAGATGCCCGAATGGTATTTGACAAGACTATTTCCTGAGTGACAACAACTGTCAAGTTTTGCCGCGGGTAAACGCAAATAAACTGCTTACAGCTCCTGCCAAACAGTTTTTCCACCTAGAAACCATTTGTAATTCAAAATTGCTCGTTTCTGATTGGTGCAAATTACGACGATGGAAATAGTCAAAAATAATTATTTCGTCGACCTAAAAGGTGATTTTAATATGTACAAAATTGAATATAAATGACCAATTTTAATGTTCAATTGATGCTGTTTCAGTGTGCTATTTCCATGAACAAACGAACATAGCATTCAGAAGCGATAGAGTAATGTCAGAACTCAACAGTAAAATAGAAATACAATAGAAATTTATATTATGTCAGATGTATGTCTTGTGAAAAATAAGAGTTTATTTCAATCAAGAATTTAAATACAATTCATATTGATGTCGTCGGAAAAATCTTGTAATCAGCCCAGTTATTAATCTGGCAACTAATGGTCTCGAACTATTAATGCGTGAGCGGAGCGAACGCTTTAAAATATCTTGACCATTAGTCGCTCTCTTAAATAACCTAGTTGATTAAATATCTATTGAACGACTCGCTGAAAAAAACCTATTGTCAATTTCAATTATGTCCATTCCAAAACACGATAACATTAAAAAGAAAAAATCAAAATTCCAAACTAAGAGATATTTGGATGGAAAATATTAAGTTTGATTTTGAAAAGTGCTTAGTGCTCGGTGCTCGTGTAAACGAATTACTTTCCAAAAGTGCTTAGTAATCGCGAGCATTTTCAAAAAATAAGGGCTTAGTGCTCGAGATTCCGGAGCACTTTTCAATAGGGCTTAGTGCTTTGTGCTCGAAGCACTTTTCTTCAGTGCTCGGCACAGCTCTGTGCTTATCCATGTTGTATCCAATGGTTGAGTCGTGTTAACCAGTTGTTCAGATTCATCAAAAGTGAATTTGGAAAGTTTACTGAAATTCATCCGATCAGAAGTCGAAAATGAAGAGAAGATATCCATGACAGTTGTTGGAGTTAGTGTCTCCAAGACTACCAGAAAGAATAAAACTTTGAGAGCTGAAGAGACGTCTTCTGCTGCTGTTTTATTTTCAAATATTATTAGTTGTTATTTTTGCAGCAACAACGATCACGAGAGTTTCGAGTGTACTATTACATTAAATATGTCTTCAAATGATAGAAACAACAACAAAAATTACACTGATACTGCATATAAATTGTAAGAAAATATTTTACAGGGTGCATGAAACAGAGCTCCAAAGTCAGCCTCAATAAAACTATAAAATCTCATTGGGATCTCAATGGGAATTATATAATAATATATATAAATAATTATCATAAATAATATGTATGATATAATCATTATAATTTCGAATTCCGATTGATTGCCTCTAGAAAATCCGTTTAAGTGTGCCAAACATTTCATGTCGTTTTGTCGTTATTGACTAAAATTCGAATTTCAGGACTAAAGACCGGTTTCGCTCAATCAAATTCATTGGTATGCTCGTCCATTTTGAAGTAGGCTTTGTTAGGAAAAGTTATTCTCTCATTTTTATTGATGAGGCATTTTGCAAAACAAACAGAAACAATAATTATAAATTACACTTGAAAAATTTACCTGCTCCTTAAAAGAGTAGATTTGTGATATATCATTCAAATGTAGTTAATTATTATTCCCTGTTTCGCAAAATGCTTGATCAATAAAAATAATCAAAGAAGACTATTCCTAACAAAGCCTATTTAAAAAAAGACGAGCATAACAAAGAATTGCACTGAGCCAGGCCTGAAAATCGAATTTTATTCAATAACTTCAAAACTTCTGATTTTAAAGACATGAAATGCTCGGCTACTCAAACTGATTTTTGACTGGCAATCGATCCGAATTACAGAATTATATGGTTTTCATTTGAAAAAAAAATGAGATTTCGAAGTTTTATTGAGGCTGACTTTGGAGCTCTGTTTCAGGCACCTTGTATAAAATTTTCTCATAATTAATACAGAAAGCAGTATCAGTATACTTTCTACTGTTTTCCGTTGCAAAAATAAATCTTTACAATGATGGATTTTAAAAATATAATCACTAATTTGTGGTCATCTTTCTGTCAAAAAATTTTATGATCAGGCTATAACTCAAAAACCGCCTGAGGTGGTTCCGTACATCATGCATCAAATTATTGCAGAATTAATCGAAGAATTTAAAAATGCATAAATATACAGGGTACCTCTGTAGTTCATTACTTGATTCATTTGTGCATTAATTAATTAATTTCATTTTAGTTAACCAGTCTATTCCTAATAAAGAAATAAATAAAATAGTAAATGCACCTTCTGAACCTCAAAACATTCATGGAAATCTTTCAAACGAAACACTTCGTACGATCTGACTGGGAATATTGCTTGGTGAAATAATTCTTACCCTTTTATTTCTTTGTAAATCGTCGTGTCCACTATATATGTTGGAAGAAACTGAAAAACTCCAAATGAAAAAGCAGCTATTCCTCTATCTTGAGCTAGCCATAAATCTAATACTGCGGGAACACCTGCCCAATAGGTACCCAAAAACGGAACAGCTCCCAGGATTGTGGCAAACGCTGAAAACATTTATGAAAATTATAATTAAATTTTACTAGACAAATACCAGTGATTCAGTCCTGCAGGTGGATATAAAACAGGGTGAGTCTTTGATTTGTACATATATTTAAACCGTAGTTTCCAGCCAGAAGAAATACATTTTCCGTCAAGAATTTTTCCAATTCATTTCATCAATTTTTCACGATAGCTTTCACTGATAGAGAGATATTGGAAATATATAATAAGTTCCCAGAACGTTATAAAACTATGAATTTTGTCTGTTTTAGGAGGGAGACAAAGTCTATGTGGTGTGGCAGAGGATTTTATGGTATTAGTGGATACCTGAATAATCCTTTGTGACTCCTTTCGACCAGTCTCATACATGCAAATGTTTTTGGAGATCAATATATCTATTATTGTTATCGACTTGAGCCGATTAGCGTAGAAAGGGTTAGATTCTTCACACCCCCTAGAGATCGGCACACTTCCTACTAAGGGGAACATTCACTCATCCCGAATAGAAAGTATCAAGAGATTTGAGCTCTGAGGTGTTCGTTGTTCTTCTTCCCCTGGATCGTGGGTTGGTCGTCCTTCGTTGCTTGGTCCTAGATTTCTCGGTTGGTGTCCTGGTAGTCGGTTTTGCGATGCTTCCCTTTATGGTTGTTCCTGGTGTCCATCGTGACCTACAAACTTCCTAACTTTTCTAGCAGTACCGAGAAGTACTGCTTTTTGCATTACTTTGAAGAGGTTTTCATCCAAATCAAGATTCTTGAGGTTGGACTTGATACTCTTAGGAATAATTCTTGTGGTTGATTTGAGAATAGGAATTTTTCTGGTACTGGGCATTCCCCACTTTTTTTTGATCTGAAGTTCTAGAATCCAGATATTTCGATATTTTCTCAGAGTATTTTTGACGTAGATTTTATTTATTTAGGATGACTACGTCTATCAGGATTGCTCTCTCCTCTTTTTTCTTCACTAGAATTATGTCTGGTCTGTTATGAGCAGCTGTTAAGTTTGATCGGTAATGATTGTTCTCCAGTATTACTTCAGGCTCATACTTATACTATGGAATTGTTTCGGCTTGCATAATCTTCAGTTGAATGGCGAGCTCCTAATGAAGTACTTACAAACTTCATCATGCCGACTCTTGTATTCCTTTCCAGGAAACATTTGACAGTCTCCCGTGATATGTTGAATTGTTTATGATGTTTGGCACCCGTAACGGCAATTATCGTCAGTGAGACTGCTATTTTTCCTGATATATTTCTGATAGTTTTCAGTTTGCACAACTTGATCTTGAAACATTCTATTTCAGGAACCAATCTTCCAGAAGTCAGCCAGCAGTTCGACGCAGGAATGTCGATATGTTCCTCGGTGACCTCATTCAGGTGTCTTCCATGTAGGAGCTTCTCTCTCCATCTTTGAATTTTATCACTGTTCATCTGTGTGGTGGTTTAATGATGGTGTTCGCTTAGCAGTAGAGGTGTTGAGTCATCTGCTTCACTTAGTATCTTATGTAAGTCCGATTTGTTTGACTTGTCTACGAAGTATTTTTTCAAGTTGTTTATCTGTTCAGCCGCCATTTTCTTGATGTCCACAAATCCTTGCTTGTCTTGAAAACTTGGAATCGTTGTTCTCTCAACACAGCATTTAGGATGATGATTATTGGCCTTTGTGAACAGTGTGCTCATTTTCCATTGGAACCGATCGAGATCTGTATTACTCCACTTCACTATTCCGAAAGAGTATCTGAAAACTAAGCAAGCGTAGGTGTCAACAGCTTTTGTGAGATTTCTGCTGTTCAGATTCGTTTTCAGGATGCTCCTCATTCTTCTAGTGAACTCTGTTGTCAGTTCGTCTTTTATAATGCGTTAGTCTATTCTTCGACATTGTTTCATTCCAAGGTATTTATATAGATCCTTTGCCAGCATTGCCTTTATTTATTCTCCATTAGATAAGTTGAGTGGTGTATGTTGGATTTTACCCCTTGCATTGTTTAGGGAACGACATTTGTCAAGCCCAAACTTGATGCTGATGTCTTTGGAAAACTTCTCTAGAAGTGACACTAGTTGGTCCCTGTTTGCTGCCATCAACATATAATAAATAGTTTATTGAAATGTTGCGTGTGTTGCCTTTTAGTTTGAATTCCTTTCCGGAAGATTTGAAAATAATTGCTAACGGGTTGATTGCCATGCAGAACCACAAAACACTCGAAGAATCTCCTTGAAAAATTATCCTCTTGATGGATACTCTGTCTGTTCTTATGTCTTTTCGCTGATTTCGATGTTACTCCGCCAAGTTGACATAACTGTTTTGAGAAAATTCACTATTCTCGGATCTACTTTATAAACCTTTAAAACTTTTTTAAGCTATTCATGAGGCATGAATCCGAAGGCATATTTGTAGTCGAGGTAAGCCGTGAACAAATTCGTCCTCTTCTTATGGGCTTGGTTGCAGATTATAGAGTCGATTATCAGTTGTTCTTTGGATCCCATCGCAAACCTGGAGCATCCTTTCTGTTTCGATGCAGTTATACATGATGTCTACTTCCAAAGTGGAAAAACTTCAAGGGGGGATTATACGAGTGATTTGCAACAAAAAATGTTATATAATACATGATCGAAATGTTGACAGTTATTCTCCAATTTAACATTTCTTTATTTCACAGAATATTTCAGTTTTGCTTGTAGTCTCATCAAACCGTACCACATATTCGAAAGGTCAATAAATTTGCTACAAGATAAGAGAGTATGTGTACAGAAAACACTCTTATTATATTGCGGGCGTGGTAAGAAGGTGAATATCACGATTCTGAAGTTAAGAAAATAAGTCCTTTTTTCCAATGGTTTTTTCTATGGAATATTAATAATTATAAACACGTTTTCTTTTCAGTAATGAATACCGCATTTAGTGTACTTTCGAATGACATATCAACTTTTGTGCTAGCTCCTCAAACTCCGCCATAATATCATGGCTAACATGATATCAACGAAAAAGTCTAAAAATTTCGAACCTAAATTTGCTCTATTTTAAAGCACTTCGTGTTCAAATAACAATGTGATTTTATGACAATCATCATCTGAATGAATCTGAATAATAACCAAAAAATGAACCTCCTTCTTCAATACATTTCACATCGTTTTCGTACTGAATCTACAACTCTGGAAAGTTCTTAGTGTTTCTGACGCATTTCTGCACAACACAAATTTTTTCTGTCGATGATATTCTTCGAGTCTGAAAGCGAATTAAATTTACCTTATTTTTCAAAGTAATCAAAGTATTCTAGACATAAAAATCCAACGGCGTAAGGTCAGGGCTCCTCGGTGGCCATTTGGCCGTTTCTTCCAATCCATTATATTGTAATATATTCATTAAATAGATCTTGACTTTGCGACTATTATGTGCTGCACAGACATTCATTTGAAACTTAACATTTTATCTGTTAGACAGGTGCATTCGCTGTGTGTAAAGTTTGTTTTCTGATGAATTCTTCATTAAAATGCTCGGTAAGCATAACTGGTCCAAAAAGTTCTCCTCTCGTGACTTGCAAACCTCACAATGATACTCAACTCATATTGGATAGGAGAAGCAATAGTGGCATGAGGATATTATCTCTCCAACTCCAATACATGGTTATTTCGTGAATTAATCACACCTGATTTCTTGGAAGTGACCTGCTCAGTCCATAATATTCTATGGCACCTCAATCTGCTGAATTATTCTGGTACCACAAAATGTAAGTCTGGTCTCAGCATCTGCAGGTAACAGATAAATTGATGATTTCCATAATTTTACATTAAGATTCAATCACGAAGACCTTCAAATTTAAATTCGGAATTTTCAGACTTTTTCGTTGTTATCATGTTAGCCATGATATTTTCGCGGAGGTTGAGGAGATTCAAATGATATTAATATCGGCTTCATGACAAGGGCAAAGAAAATCCTTTTTAAACGGTCGACGTTTCGTTCCTAGTTTGGATCTTTCTCAAGACTATTAAATTGGACAAACACAGAAACCCGTACATTTGTCAAAGTACTTGGACCTAACAGAATAAAACTATACCTAATAAAAAGATATAACAAACAACTCATTATTTTAAATTGCGATGATTCATCGAGCACCATATCCAGAATATTCTGGATATTGTGCTATGTTATTCTGTTAGGCCCAAGTACTTTGACAAATGTACCGGTTTCTGTTTTTGTCTAATTAAATAGTCTTGAGAAAGATTCAAACTAGGATCGAAACGTCGATCGTTTAAAAAGGGTTTTCTTTGCCCTGGTCCTGAAGCCGGTATTAATATCATTTGAATTCATAAACTAGGATACGAAATTAAATTATGGTTGGGGAGATAGCACAAAAGTTGATATGTCATTCAAAAGCACACTAAATGAGGTATTTTTTACTGAAAAAAAATGTGTTCATAATAACTAATATTTCATAGAAAAAACCTTAGGAAAAATAGGACTAATTTTGTTAACTTCAGAATCGTAATATTCATCTCCGCGATAAGAGCTTTTTCTGATTTCTGATTCTCTTGTCTTGTAACAAAATTTATTGCTCTTTCCGAATATGTGGTCAAATTTGATGAGACTACAAAGAAAACTGAAAAATGATCTTTTCAGAGAAAATACTTGAAATTTTTCGTGAAATCAAGAAATGTTAAATTGAAGAATAACCGTCAACATTTCGATCATGTGTTAAATGACATTTTTTGTTCAAAATCACTAGTTTAATCGCACCTCGAAATTTGTCCACTTCAAAAGTGGACAAAAATTCATCTCATTATAATAAGGATACTAAAGGTACTGCAGGCCAAAATTTGCCATTGTTTTGTTTCAAATATTCAGGTTATGAGGTTAGGGTTTAATTGTCATTCGGTTGTCGCTTTTTTTTCTTATTTTTTGGCCTCTACGATGTGAAGTACGGAAGTGAAAGAATTATCATATTTGAGAATTTACAGAAGTCCTCCTCTGGTATACACTAGGTAGACTATTAGTACCGTATTGATTTCCTCTGTTATTTTTTTGATGTATTTCTTTCTCTTCTGCATGACAACTGGTAGGCTCTGTGAATTGTCAGGACGAACCTGATTCCTTTCTTTCACTGACTTCAAAGATAAAAACTCGACAATGAAAACTGAACTGAAAATAAATTGGACTGGCCGGTAACAAAAAAAAAGGAACTAAAATTCGAACTCGCAAGAAAGAAACTGAAAGAAACACTTTAAATGACAAAATCTGTTGAATTGGCCGGAAAAAATTTTTTGAGCACCAGTACTGTCGGAAAACTCGAGCACTTGTAAATTATCGTTCGGAAAATCTGAGCACTAATAATTATGACCGGGAGGTACTCTTCTACTTATAACATCGCGGGGGGGAAACAGAAAAAAAATTTCTGGGCCGATCCGATCCTCAAAATTCGCCTTGCTGGCGGAGGACCGGGACAAAAACATTTCCTTATCTGTACTGCATGATATGCTTTCTATGCCCGTTACAGCGGTAAAAAACGCGATTGAATCTCGGCCCGGCGTTTTTTATTGTTTTGATCCATGACGGATTTCTATAGTCGGTAAATTAATGAACATTGGCTGAAAAATGAGTATTTTAAAAATCCGGAATCACTGATTCAACTGAGTAAATTACAGAATTCCGAAAATATTCGATATTGAACGATTTTCGCTTCAGAAAAATACGAAAACCAATATAAAATTTCAAATTCCAATAATTTCGAATTATAAACTGAACTGAATATTATTACGAAAAATAAAAAATATCAAAAATTGAGTAGGATTATTATTCCGGAAAATCGAACTTCATTACAATATATCGATTGATATAATCTGGGAGGATTCTGCATTTCTAAAAAACTTTTTAGGTTTTCACTCCCAGTCTCAATGTCGATTAGAATGCAAATGAAAAAACACACAATTCCGAAGATTTTACAAGTTTGTCTGAAAAAGGTGTGTTCAAAACGAATTCGCTCCTGACAAATAAGTGCTAAGATTTTCGCAGGAGCATTTTACCTTAATATTTTTTAATTATTTCTGTTTCAGAGACTGGGAGTGAAAACCTAAAAAGTGTTTTAGAAATTCATTACAATATACCTGTGAGCGATTATAGTGAGGTGTACTTCATAAATTGCTTTGGATACCGACAAAGATTCTTGTACATCCCTTGATTGGTATTTCCTTCAGGAACCAGTGTTTGAAATTTATTAAGCGATTACGAGTAGTTAATGGCAATATGCACGATAACGGTACAGTGAAAATTGTACAGTGCTTAGGCTGGTTTTTTAGCTTAGATTATTCGTTCTCATTTGACTTAGTGTGCAGATTCAAGGGATTTCTTTTTTTTTCTTTAGGAGTCCTTCTGACTACCACCTAAGGGTAGTAGAATTATGGATCGTATTGTACCAACTACTGCATATTTATCATTTTTTTTGTGCAATAAATAAGTAATTTGAATTTTGAGAGATTACTGTTACTCTGGTAGAGGAGTATCAGTTCTTTTACCTTGAATAGGCAGGCATTACTCTACCTGGCGCCTATTACATTTCTTATTCCCATTCAACTTATAAAACCCACTCCCTTTTCCACAGAGTGTGGCCGCGAGCCTTTTATGCCTTGAGAGGCTTCCTCAAAGTCTACGTTTCATAGTATTGTTCTACTCTACAATTATTTACCTGAAGGAAGATAAACTATGCGCACTCCAAACAGATTATGTATAAACCATGTCCATAGTCCATAGAAAATAGCCATTTTGAAAGAAGCTGCAAAAACTCCGTTGATAGCGCTCTCCAATGCTAAACCGAAACGATTACCACTTGGTGAAAAATTGGTCATAATCTCAACTGGTTTATATAAATCCCCACTGCAGTTCAGCAGATAAAATAATGTAGTTAGGAAAACAACCTGAAAGAAAACCCATATCATTTTTTGCTGTTATCATAAACGAAATGAAATATTGGCGTATAATTCACGAAGTAATGCAAAAAGCAGTACTTTGTGGGTTGTGATGGGAGCCACGACCCAGTCTGCTCAAAGATGTCCTAAAGCAAAAATTTTTGGAGATTGTTAGTACTTTTGTGATGTTCCTAGGAGGTTACTGGGAGCTTTTTAAAAATGTTTTAATGACCTTCGCATTGTAAAAAATATAAGAAATTTTATTATTTTGATAATTTACAGTATTCATATAATTTATTGAAACCATCCGTTCAAATAGATATTGTTTTCTTTAAAATTCGTAATATTTCACAGTTATTTCAATTTGATAGTTTGTATTTGAAATTTCAAAAGTTTACAGTAATATAGAAGGGTTTAAAAATTTTTTCAAATCAGTCAAGTTTATAAATAATTTATTCACTAAAACAAAAATATTCCAAAGAATTTCCAAAGAACTCATAGTTAGCGTTATATACAAAATTAATTGTATGCATTGTAATTTATATTATATGGGACAAGTATCTAGATGTCTTAAATGTAGACTTATTTCCCATAAAGTGATTGCAAATCAAAAAAACCAAGTTAAGCCTTATCACAACCTTCTATTCAAACTAGTCATAATAAAAAAATTAATATTGATAACATTACTATTGTAGATAAATTTTGTAATTCAAAAGCCGGTAATATGTTAGAAATGATAGGAATTTCACAAATAAATAATACTATGAATTACAGGTCAGACATGAATAATTTAAGTAATATACAGGGTGTTTGGTAGCTGGGTGCAAACCTTTAAGGGGGTGATACACTAGCCCATGTAGAACATATTCATACAAACATTTTTATTTTCTAGCGCGTTTTTGATTTTTAAGGGAACTTTTACGATTTTTAGTACAAAAACCCAAAATTGGTCAATTAAATGCTAATAACTTCTAATCTTAACAGAAATGTCCGGTTTTTTTTCATTTATTTTAGTAGTCTTATGTGTCCCCAATCGTACTAAAGTAGTTTGAAGCACCATTGTATCCAAAAAAGTTATGTACAGAGCATTTAAACTTTACAAAAAAAGAAAGAAAATAAAAAATCTGACCTTTGATGCCAATTAAAAAAATAAATAAAATACATACAGGTGTTCAGACACTTTTAAAAACATGCGTAGTTATTGCTCTTTCGTTGGAGGTATCATTTATCTAGCCAAGTCCTAAACTTTTTTAATTAGGGTACCTGAACCAGTTGAAGGTCGTAAATATGGATTTTTTTGGAATTAAAGAAAAAAATGTTTTGTACTGTAAAAATTTTTTGATGGTGTTCAAAATGTCCTCCACCATTGCGTATACACTTTCTACAACGATTTCGTACTTCAGTTGTGGTTACTTTCATTTGCATTTCCTGTTTCATAATTTCAAACGCTGCCTCTATTCGCTGAAGTAATTCTTCTCTTGTGGTGATTTCTGTTTTGTATACACAGAAAAAAGTGAATTCTCAAAAGGATTATTTCAATATTCTTATTAATTTCACTTTGTTTTAAGAGTTTTTATTCTCGTTTGATGAAAAAAGTTTCGCATTAAAAATTCTGAAATGCTCAAATGTGAACATTGATTTTCTCAACATAAATTTTCACTTTGAATAAATATTTTCTATTCGAACTTGAAGCATTATTCCATTCAAATAATGATTATCTCAATTCAGGAATATGAAGGTTTTTCAGGGCAAATATCGCGTGCTCTTTGTCTGAAGCTATAACAACTTATGCTGAGTATATTATTTCACTCGATCTGAGTTTTCCACATATTCGATTCATAACATCCCATATTTTAACATGAAAACTATTTCATTTGAAAATGAAACACTTCAACTCGAATGAAACCTTGAATATTCTTCTTTATGTAATATGGAATGTTCAGTATAATGATATTTTTCTGATCGGAAGCTCAGATTGAAGTTAAAATTTCTCTGATCTGAGATCCAATCGGGCTCTAGAGTCTTAAACGGAGTATATGGCTTGCATATTCTTTGGACAGCTATCTTCTCATTCTATTCGCTGCCGAAGTAGGAAAGGACGCGTGGAAATTAATTTGATTTCGTTCACGTTGAGTGGTGTAGATATTATCGAGGAGAAAAGCAATATTTTAATTTGATACGTTCAGTTTATTCTTTTTTCATATTTTTAGGGTATGATGCAGAATACTTCGCAAGTGGACATTGGTGATGTTCTGAAGGATTGGGGTTATTAGGAATCTGTAATTCAAGTATTTAAAGGTAATTCAATATAATTAATCATTTGGAAATGAAGATACTATGCTTAAATACAAATTACTTGATATTTGGGTTGATATTTTGATTACGTTCATTCTGAAATGCTAATAAACTATATATTATTATGCTAATTCTCGAAATATTTTCCCTCGAAGGGAGAAATAATTATTCTATTAAGCTTTTATTTTATTTTCATCTTGAAACGGAAAAGAAAGAGAATGAAATTATTGAGTAGGTATATGTAGATATTGTTTTCCATTCAAAAATCCTTGACCTTTGGCTATATTTTTTATTTATAATAAATTTGAAGTTAAGGGTAAGTATGTTATGTTGTTGTTGAAGCCGGTGAAACGTTAAACCTCACTTTCGAAACCCCAAAGAAGCAATAAAATCATTGCGAAAGTTTGGTTGAGATGAAAAAGTAGTTATTTTTATTAATGAGTCGTTAAACCCTTAACTTCAAATTTATTATCGAAGCTATAGACACCGAAAGCACATAAATTCATATTTATATATTATTAATAAAAATAACTACTCTTTTATCTCAACCAAGCTTTCGCAATGATTTTATTGCTTCTTCAGGGTTTCGAAAGTGAGGTTTAACGTTTCACCGGCTTCAACAACAACATAACATGTTTACCCTTAACTTCAAGTTTATTATAAATGAAAAATATATAAAGCTAAAGGTCGCAGATTTTTGAATGGAAAACAATATGTATACCTACTCAATAATTTCATTCTCTTCCTTTTCAGTTTCAAGATGAAAATAAAATAAAAGGTTAATAGAATAATTCTTCCCTTCGGGGGAAAATATTTTGAGAATATGCATGATAATATATAGTTTATTAGCATTTCAAAATGAACGTAATCAAAATGTCAACTCAAATATCAAGTAATTTGTATTTAAGCTTGGTATCTTCATTTCCAAATTATTGATTATATTGAATTAAAATAAAATCAGCTCATTCCGAAGATTCATTTGAATCTTTTGGATATAACAATATACTCAAATCAATCATAAGCCAAATAAAACAAAGAAAAACAAAGATTTACTTCAAGAATTCATATACTCAACATAAGCGTTACAAATTCTGTATGTAATGTTGATGATTTTCTTTTGATGAATCATATTCTCAATATGATCCTACCAAATATTCTACATGATCCAATGCTACACTTCATTCTATTTCCCATATACTACAATTAAGTATTCGTTTTATTCATTTTGAGTAGTAGATTAGTGTTGGAAGGTGTATATGAATATCCTTGAATTGAAAAAATCATTTGCTACATTGAAAGCTGAGGCTTTGAAAATTTGATATTCTTCATTGAAATAGATATCCTCTAGGGGATATACAAATCTAACATCAGCTTAAATTGAAAGGTATTGGTTTAAAAGAAGCATTTACTTTTTTCCGTGTACGAGTTCTTTCGCCCGACCCCACACAAAAAAATCCAACGGAGTCAGGTCGGGCGATCTGGCAGGCCAGGGGATGGGTCCGTCTCTCCCGATCCAGTTGCCAGGAAAACAGCGGTTCAGGTGTTCGCGGACGCTTACAGCCCAATGTGCTGCAATGTGCCCTGGCCTGCCAGATCGCCCGACCTGACTCCGTTGGATTTTTTTGTGTGGGGTCGGGCGAAAGAACTCGTATACAAAACAGAAATCACCACGAGAGAAGAATTACTTCAGCGAATAGAGGCAGCGTTTGAAATTATGAAACAGGAAATGCAAATGAAAGTAAACACAACTGAAGTACGAAATCGTTGTAGAAAGTGTATACGCAATGGTGGAGGACATTTTGAACACCAACAATAAATTTTTACAGTACAAAACATTTTTTTCTTTAATTCAAAAAAAATCCATATTTACGACCTTTAACTGGTTCAGGTACCCTAATTAAAAAAGTTTAGGACTTAGCTAGATAAATGATACCTCAAACGAAAGAGCAATAACTACGCATGTTTTTAAAAGTGTCTGAACACCTGTATGTATTTTATTTATTTTTTTAATTGGCATCAAAGGTCAGATTTTTTATTTTCTTTCTTTTTTTGTAAAGTTTAAATGCTCTGTACATAACTTTTTTGGATACAATGGTGCTTCAAACTACTTTAGTACGATTGGTGACACATAAGACTACTAAAATAAATGAAAAAAACCGGACATTTCTGTTAAGATTAAAAGTTATTAGCATTTAATTGACCAATTTTGGGTTTTTGTACTAAAAATCGTAAAAGTTCCCTTAAAAATCAAAAACGCGCTAGAAAATAAAAATGTTTGTATGAATATGTTCTACATGGGCTAGTGTATCACCCCCTTAAAGGTTTGCACCCAGCTACCAAACACCCTGTATATAATATATATAATTATGTAATCGCACCCCACACTAATTATATTTGTCCTTTTTAATCCCATAATAGGATATTGTATATTTACTATGTTGCGGTTTGCAACCTCAGTAACGTTAATAGTAAACAACCATGGCACAAGTGCAATGCTTAGTCAGTGGCATCCGATAATCATTTATTATAAACTAGCTTTTACCCGCGACTTCGTCCGCCTACCGACCCTCTAAGTTAGAAAAGTGATCAAATACTAACTTGAAGTCTTAGTAACACTCAGTTAAAAAAATCATCAAAATCATTTCAGTAGCTATGGCGTCATGCGCTTCTTGACATGATCACGCTAGATTTCCGCGGGAATGAGGTATTTTCCCGCCGTAAAAAGTAGCCTGTGTCCGTGCCTAGGATCGTATCTTTATATTAACCAAGTCTTTTAAACATCCGTTCAGACGTTAAGGCGTGAATAAGGTAAACTTTTAAAACAAACGATTAAAAATCACTAACTTAATTAGTTTTCTGCCTACTGCCTACGCCTTAAGTACGATAGCATAAATATTAATAGCCCATATCATTTCCTAGGTTACTATCTATCACCTAACTAAATTTCATCAAAATCCGTTCAGCCGTTTAGGCATGATAGAGCAAAACTCCCAGCACAAACCATAAAAAAATCACTAACTCAATTCAGTTTTCTGCCTACTTCCTACCGCCTAAGTACGATGACGTGATCATTTTGATCTTATATCCGCTTTTGGGTAACTATCCATTATCTTACTAAATTTCATCAAAATCTGTTCAGCCGTTTCGACGTGAAAGAGCAAAAGTCCCAACAAAAACGACTAAAAATCACTACCTCAATTTAGTTATCTGCCTACTGCCTACCCCCTAAGAACGATGGCGTGATTATTCATAGCCTATGACCATTTCTAGGTTATCATCTATCACCATACCAAAATTCATCAAAATCCGTTCAGCCGTTTAGGCGTGAAAGAGTAACGGACAGACAGACAGACAGACAGACAGACAGACAGAGTTACTTTCGCATTTATAATATTAGTATGGATACATGTCTTCGTTGTTTTTTCATCAGAATATAGTTAGCAGAATATATTCAACAGAATATAGTGAACAGTCTTAGAATAGGACTCGTGTCAGTTGTAATTTTTTATGCATATCTGATACAAATTGATAATGATACAGGGCCTTTATAAAAGATTATAACAGGGCAGTTGTCGTTGGACTATTTTAAATATTTGAATTCTGATGTAAAACATGATTTGAACAACTGATACTGCGAGCTTAGGCTTGTAATTGCGAAAGAAATTGAATATTGTAACTGCAATTATAAATTTGTAGACTTTGTATAACAAAACCATTAGATAAAATATTTCCAAAGCAACCTACCATGGTACAATCTTTTATAAAGACCCCGTATAAGATTCTTTAGATTTTTCAATAATTCCCAAATCACAGATTCTTGAATATGAAGTCGCATGTCAAAATTATATTTTATGTCAAAAAAAAACTTTTTATGCTCAGTTGCAGGAACGTCCATTAAATTTAAAGGTCCATTAAACCCTTAATTCCAAGTTCCTTGTAATAATAGGATAGAGAATATCGATTCACAATACCATTACGTATATTTAAACTCGATGACAGAACCAATTCTCGAGAAACTTACACTTACTTTTGGCTCTCGAACTGCGAATTTCCTATTTTGGTTCGGTTTGCGACCTCTATAAGATGTCGAAATCCGAATATCCTATTCTAGTTCCGGTTGCGACCTCTAGGGGTGCATTCAAAAACTTACTCTGAGAGTAGAGTAAGAGTATGACCATTGTTTCTCCAATGGTATGACGGAGTTTGGCCGTCGTTCAGAAACTCCACTCTCACAAATGTCATTCGCGAGACATATGTTAGGTTAACGTTAAGTTAGATTAGGATGAACTTCTTTTTACTAGCTTTTGGATTATTGTAGACAATATTATCTATCATATTATTCAAAGCTCTTCAGATTGCTAATTATTCAATAGGTAGATTCTCAGATACCGTCTGTAACACGTTCACTCGCAAAAACATAATTGACTCTGCATATTGATTGCAAACTATTGATAACAGAATTGGACAGAGAAAATTGAATCAAGATCTACTTTGTGTGGTCATAACTTAATAAACATCCGGAATAATATCATGAAATTTGCTAGACATATTCTAGTATTTCTACACCACCGACCTAAGTTTCAATCACTGGAAAAACTCAGGTCCGTATTAACAAAAATAGGTAATACATATGTATACTCGAAAAACACCCTGTATATTTGGATTTCGAGATATACTTCGATATTTTGAAACAACACAAAAATCTGAAACCAACGGTGTACTTCTTATTTTTCTGCATATTTTTTTCAACTAACGTACTTAATTGGAATTCGAAAATTCAGACATTTGAATATTCTCAAATCCTGGAATCATGGAATGGCCATATTGTTTGAAAACTTGAACTTTCATAAGCGTAAAGTGAAGTGCAAAATCCAGGTCCGGATTTGCGAAATATCGATATATGTTTGGGTATTTCTGGTATTTCTGAATTTTCAGAATATGTTAAAATATTCCAAATAACATAAGACTGAAGCAAACTATGTATTTATTTTTTTTATATTTTTAAATCCATGTCTGGACTTTCGAGTTAACTTTAGGATGACAATTGATGCAGATAATGCACATTTTTTATTTTATATGTCTAGATGAAAACCTGCAATACATGTTATACATGTTGACACTGTTCTGTTTTAATGTTCAATTTATTGTGGATTACCTCAGAATAATAGTTATTTAATCAACCAGGTTATTAAAGACAGCTACTAATGGTCAAGATATTTTAATGCGTGAGTTCGAGACCATTAGTCGCTAGATTAATAACCGTGCTGATTACAAGATTTTTCCGACGATCTCAAACTGAATAGTGTATAAATTCTTGATTGAAATACATTCTCATTTTGCACAAGACATACATTTGTCAAATATAAATTTCTGTGTTTCTATGTCCTAGTAGACTTTTGAAATTTCTCGTACTGCTTCTGAATACTTTGTGTACGGTTGCCATGAGGATTGCACATTAAAATGGCTTAAAAAATTGAGCATTAAAATGGGTCATTAATACTCAATTTCTTACACATTAAAATCTTCTTTCATTTCGAGGTCGGCGGAAAAGATTGTTCATTTATTCATTTATTTATCTATTCACGAAATGCAATAAACCTGAAATTCAAAATTGGAAAGATAGTAAACAAAAAAAAATGCTTCATAATAAAAAGAACAGAATTCACTTCTGTTTTTCCAATCATATTTTCTGATATACAGGGTGATTTTTAAGTATTCTTATATATCACCTATTTTTGTTGATATGGACCTGGAATTTTCTAGTAATTGAAACTTAGGTCAGTGGTGTGGAAATACTAGAATATGTCTAACAATTTCATGAAAATATTCCGAATGGTTAGTGAGTTATGACCACACAAAGAAGAAAATCGCCTATTTTTCATTCTCGAAATGCATATACCTGAAATGAAAAAGATAGTAGACAAATAAAATGCACGAAAATGAAAAGCATATAGTTCACATAAGTTTTTTGTGGTATTTCACAACATCAAGACGTATTTTGAAAGTTCGAAAATACAGGGTGTTGTTTCCGGGATGCGAAGGCATATTCAATTTTTGTTAATCCGGACCTGTCCAAAAGGTTTTTCAGGCAATCAGCTGATCGTTAGCCGCCATAACATATCCCGGCTTGCCAGCGAACGGTCAACACGATCTCGACGATACCGCTACCGATAGGTAGTGGTAGCGATATGTGCTCTCGTCCGCTGATTGCGACCACTGACGAACTTCATGAAGAAAGTTATATTCCTCATGCTTAAGCATGACAACGCAACAAATACCTCATTTATCGATGTGCAGGAAGATTAGACTAGACTAGACTAGACTAGAGGAGGGGCGACAGATCAAAACCGACCTTGCGAGCACCTTGACCTTAAGATCTATTGTGCATCCCCGCGCTGTTTACCAGTCAGGCAGCAAAGTCTCAATGAACTTCACCACCTTTCTGGGGGCCACATCACATCCATTACTTGTTCCGGCTTTAGGAACCAGGAACCAAGATGCCGTAGCCGTTTCTGGTGAACAGCTTCACACTCGCATAGCAGGTGTCTGGCTGTCTCGGTGGCTTCCTGACAGAAGCGACATGTATTATCGGGCGCTTTTCCCATGTTTTTTAAGTGATACCTCACGGGACAGTGCCCAGTGAGAGCACCCGTCAGTTTCCTCAGTTCCAATTTGCTGAGTGAGAGAACGTTCTTGGTCCAGCTCGTCGAGTGAGAGAGAAGTGCCCATTGATCACGACTTGGAAATGTCGTGGTTAAGTTTTTCTGAAACTCGTGTCTCAAAGGAAGGTTATCTGTGGCCATATCCAGAAGCTCCTTACACTCATTTAGAATGCGAAGGTGCCCTGAGTAGTCACCAGTTTTCAGCTCCCACTCACTTGCCAACCGAAGAGCCCATCTGGCCGCCTCGCTTTCCAGAAAAATCTCTAGAGAAGGCAGGTCCAGGATGACTTGCATGGCAGCAGTTGGGCAGGAGCGAGATGCGCCTGTTATGGACAGACACGCTGTTCTTTGTAGTTTTTCTAGGGCTAGTTTTCCGGAAACTAGTTTTGCTCTTGGCCACCAAACTAGAGCCGCGTAGCTCACGATTGGCCGAATAATGGATTTGTAAATCCAATTCGTTAGTTCAGGTTTTAACCCCCACGTACTTCCAACCATCCTCTGGCACATGAAGAGAGCTCTCTGGCCCTTACTGATCACAGCCTCGAGGTGTAGACTCCAGGAGAATTTTTGGTCGAAGATCACACCAAGATATTTGGTGTGGTTCGTTGGGGTTAGGGTGGTCCCGTTCATCGTAATTGATTAATTAATCCTGGTGAATGGTAGTAATATCGTCTTTTTGGGATTTATATTGAGACCTTCTCGGAGACACCACTCGTGAGTTAAGGTTAGGGCAGTTTGCATTCGATCACTAATTGTGTCGTCATGCTTGCCCCGAACCATTATCACAAGGTCATCTGCATAACCGCAGATCTGAAAACCCGCACTTGAAAGTGTTTTAAGAAGATCGTCAACGACCAGTGACCACAAGAGTGGCGATAAGCAGCCCCCTTGTGGGCACCCGTCTCCGGGCGTCGCAGTAACTGAAGCTGCACCTAGTTGCATATTGATTATCCGGCTGTTCAGCGAAGCCATAATCCAAGCAACCGTTGCCGGCTCCACTCCTCTCTTAACCAGCGCACGGTGGATGGACTGCCTTGGCGTATTCGAGAACGCGCCTTCTATGTCAATGAAAGCGCAAATGGCAACCTCTTTGAACTCTAAGGCCTTCTCCAGTTTCCTGGTGAGGCTATGGAGAGCTGAAATCATTGATTTCCCTGCTTGATATGCATACTGATCTTTATGTAGAGGGAACTGAGAAAGTAATCCCGCTCTAATATCTTGATCAATTATCTTCTCCATCGCTTTCAAGAGAAAGGAGGATAGGCTGATAGGGCGGAATTATTTTGCATCAGTCCCTGGCCGTTTACCAGCCTTAGGAATGAAGCTCACTTTCACGTCCCGCCAGCATTCAGGGATGTATCCCCAGGTGAAGCTCCGTCGAAAGAGGTCCACGAGGTCCGGGAGTATGACCTGCAGTCCCCTCTGAAGCTGTATCGGGAAGATGCCATCCCCACCTGGAGATTTGTAGGGTTTGAAGGATTCGATTACCCATCGAAACCTCTCTTTTGTGAAGAGTTTGGCGGCAATCTTTCTGGCTCCTCGTCTGGGTGCCGAGACATCCTGATTCGGTTTGTTGCCCAGAAAGATTCGGGAGCCTGGAAAGTGAGTCTCTAGCATGGAAGATACAAATTGTGGATTGCGGCTCTCAAATGTTTGCCAAGTTTCTTCATCATTACAATAAATGTTCCATAAATCATTTTAAGGAAGTAAATATCATTTCATGGAAAAAACTACAACTTACCACGTTTAGAATGAAATTCAATACTGCAGTTCCACCTCCTAATACTACTGATAAAATTGCGCCTATTGATCCCAAAACCAAATTGAAGTTTCCTTTCACTATAGACCAAACAGATTCCGAAAGGGACATCAATGTACCAATATTCTGTTTTCCAAATTCAAGCAGGCCACCCACGTTGAACATTTCTAAAGGAAAAATAATTAATTAATATGTGCAGTAGGTACAAGTCGAAATAACGGATTTCGATTGTTGTCTCGTGTCGGCGCACACCGCACCGCATGAGAACAGAAAGACGAAGAGTGGGAAACGTTTGTTAACTTTTCATAAGCTATACCATTGTTTAAGGAGAGTCTCTTCTCTTTAAACAATGGCTATACATATTAAAAATCAGTGTGTCTGTTTCGTTCTAACTTCGTTGTTAATTGAAAAAAATGTCTTTGAATTCAGCAGAAGAGTTTTGAGTAATCACAATGTGGCAAAGGGTTCGAATCCCGGTACAGGTATGGATGTTTTCGTATGTCCCAGTGTGCCCAAAAATTAAAATTGTCCTAGGGTTGATTGTGTGATTGAGAGTATGAAACAAAAAAGTGTCGATACCAAGATCTGTGTACATGACCTAGAGTCGGACAGAATAAAGAGAAGAACGAATGAATAAAAGTTCACGGAGAACAAGCTAATCGAATTAAGTACTGCAATCATTACTTTTCTCAAGAAAATAATTTTCACTCGCGGATCGAAAATGTGCAATATGCAAATTTTCAATTTTACATACTGACTGATAAAAAAATGCTTATTTTATGTCTACCTCAAAATAAAACTGGGTTTGATGTAAATGTAATTGACATCAATGGCCCATTAAAATGTTCAATTTATGCTATTTTAATGGAAATTGTCATGGGCCACTGAACATAAAGTAATCAGAAGCAATACGAGTAATGTAACAACTCCACTGGAACATAAAAACATAGAGATTTTTATTATGTCAAATGGTTGTCTTGTGCAAAATAGGAATGTATTTCAACCAAGAATTTACACTCAATTCACAATGAGGTCGACGAAAATAATCTTATTATCAACTCATTTATCGATCTAGCGATTACGATAACTATTAAAATTTCTTTTCTTTGTTGGGACCTAGGAAAAATATTCATCTTCATCAGTACAAAAAAATTTCACTAATGAAAATTCATGGCGGGAAAATAAATTAATCCAAGACTATCCGCAAATTTTCCTACCAAGGAATCATTGATCATTTTCGAGGAAAAAATCTTGGAAAATCCATATTTGAGTCGTTTTCCATTGAAATGTTAGCATGTCCTCTTTTATGAATAAAACAGTTTTCAGTAATTTTTTGATATTGTTTCAGTTTATGTTTTTCATATTTCATTATGAATATGTTTGTTTATTCATTGAGGAACTTTTTGATGTGAATTCTTTCTGCTGAACTGATATCGCAAATTACTATCAATTTATTTCAATCATCATCTAAAATGGTAATTTTCGATAGGTATTCAGTTGTTCTCCTACTCTGAATATATTTAAAAATCTTATCGTGGCGGTGTTGTAGAACAGGAGACGAGGTAGTTAGGTAGGCTTCGTTCGTTGTCTGGTACGCGCTTGGTGTGCGATGGTTCCATTTACCACAATGCTTTTTTCTGAGACTACATTAAAACCCTACAGATTTTGAACCAATCAGTGCGAAGTTGACAATTTGAAATTTGACAGACCGCGTGTGTTTACATTTTCATCAGATGTCAGATTGACGTATGCGAAAATCGAGTTATTTGTTAGAATTGTTTTCAAAAAATTCTAATTCTTAAGGATTGCAGCTTGAAATTTTCTATTGAAGCTTTCAAGGAGCTTGAGCTACTTTGCTTTATTTCGAATTATTTCGTTTTCAACATTGATTGGGAGTATGAAAATCGTTGTTGACATGCCTACTTGATTCGAGGGTAACTTTATCTCTAATTTACATCAACGAGAATCTATTAGAGTATTGATTCTATTTTCAGATTACTTCTTATTTGTCCAGCACACCAGGAAAAATAAGCAATGAATAATAAAATGAAAATGCACAACAAATCAACAATGAAGTTAATGGTCAACTTTATGTATCACTTTGACGACTATAAGGCAAGAGTTGAGGTCCTACATAATTTAGAGATATAGAAAGTTGTGTTGAAGACTTGAAACAGATCCATAAAATAACACAATTTTTAAATACTCTTCATTGTTATTAAAATCCCGTGTTATTTTATGGATCTGTTTCAAGTGAAGTTCTCTTTTCAGCACGCGTAAAAGTATAATAAAGAGCCTAAAGAGGACATTGGATTTACTTGATTCTTAGTCTTTGCCCAGCATATAAAGTAGTTATCTGGTGTTATGAGAGCTACTGATTCTTAAGGATAAGTAAGGTATTAATGCGATAACAATTGCTGATTAATACAAAATGAGTGTTCGCACAAATGAGTTCGAGGAGCTTAACTATAGCCAATATAAGATTGACTGGAAGAATATATTTCAGATTTCAAAAAAATTATCAATTTGATCATTTTTCAACATTTATCCAGAAAGAAAAGCCACAATACATTTCATTGTCAATTTAGGTAATTCACTTTTATGTCTTACAACTGAAGAGAAATATTAGGAATCAATGTTATTATTTATAATAAAATGATTTATATAAATCACAACCATAAGAACCTACTACTATGTATATTAAGTACCCTTTCAAGAATTTAGAATGTTTATTGTTGAATTTGAATGCTTCTAGTAGTTTTGGCCTTAATTCTCGAACGACAGGTACCAGAACGGTTGATTAAAGTCGATAAAATTTAACCATTTTGACATCAATCCATTACAAATTAGTGAAGTAATCTGATTATAAGTATTCCTCCAAAATGAAAATTTTGGTAGATTATAACAATGTGGATTTCTTAAGATTTGACTGTGAGCAATAATTTCTTGTTCAATTTCTTAGTGCTTTCGATTGAATGATTGAATTGAGTGATACCAAGGCTCCTAAGCATAAATGCTGAAGGGTTACAATGAGGAGAATATAAAATTAAACAGGTTTAGGATGAAAAGGTACCTACATAAAGTTGAACTCTTTATAAATCCTTTATATAGATGATAATTCATAAAATATTATTTTTTTGGTAGTTCTGTAATAGTGAAGTTCACTAAATCTTGTCTTACTATTTAACGAGTAACCTCTCAAAAAATATTGAATGAAAGAATTATACTAATATGACTTTCAAATTAGGATAACTCATGCACAGGAGGCTTAACAATTAATAAGAAATTATACCTAACCGAACTTTCATTCTGATAAAATATTGAGAGAATTCTGAAAAAATATTGAGAAAGTACTAATAGTACTTTCGATTAGAATGACTCCTACACAAGAGGTTCATCAAATAGAGACAATTCATAATCTTCAATCATAGAGTAAATTAGGTATATTTAATAGATGCTAAAATAAGCGATATGTAGAAACAGATGAATTCTTTCATGTGCATATTCTCCTCTTATTGGAAGTCATTATTTTGGTTATGATGGCATGTTTTTCCTGGAATGCTGAACAAAAGAGGTGAAATCTGGAAATAAAATCAATACTCAAAGAGATTCTCAATTATGGTAATTACTGACCAACTTACCTTTCAAGTCAATAATACGGATTGCCCATTATCGAAAAAGATTTAATTCGAACAGTTCGATTCATAGAGAATTAGTCCATAATCTCCCCAAAATCAGTATTCAATTATTAATCATTTCAAGTTCCAATTTCCAAATAACTTTGAAATGAAGAACAAAAGAAACTTTCGCGAGCTTGATTACATTACATGTCAATCTGACGTTTACGAAAATTATCTGTCTGTCAGATTTCAAATTGTCAACTTCGCTCTGATTGGTTCGAAATCCGTAGGTTTCAATGTAGTCTCTTTTTACTGCATCGTTTCGAGTTTCGGACTCGACAAACTGTCATACACGATATCTGCGACTACGGCCAACCAAGAGAGGGGATAGTAAATCCGGCTTCGTTAGTTCGTTACTTCGTTGTCCAGTCCATAGATAAATAAACTCTGTAGTTTTATTTATCTATGGTCCAGTCGACGAAATTTTGTCGGAGACGCCCTTGGCTTGCGATGGTTCCATTCACCACTACGCTTTCCACTGCTACCTCGATGCGTCTCGACAGATTATCTCTTCGAGGACTGTTTGTCGATTCCAGTGTGCGCCCAACCTTATGCTGATGTGAAATGTTTACCTCGAATAGAGCATCACGGGTTTTATTTCGAGCATTCATAATAACAAAAATTTATTCTTTGAGAATAAATCATAACTAGTAGGGTTCGTAAGAATATTCTCAAGAACGAATCGAAATTCACTTTCGGAATCAGGCTTCGACTAAAGAGATGACTGCCTGAGAGTTTTTTGAAATTCTTGGGACTTCCCATTTCACCAAAGGTTACAGCTTCCGAAAGAAAAGTCCCACATTTTAGGAACATTTTCGAACAAATTCGCAGTTTAATGTCTGAATTTCCCTCAAAAATTTCTTTCTAAAGTGGAATGGCGAAAAAATAATTACAAATTTTGATCCGCTGAATCCATGGAATCCAAGGATTTTCATTCTTAAAAGGTCGTTGTCAGAGTAAGCAATTTATAAAACGTGAAAACTTAAATTTTCAGAATTAAAACTCATTTCAGTGGGTAACCAATACCTTAACGTTTGAATATTTTCCGTGAATTAAGTATTCAACTTAGTCACCCATCATCAAGCAAAATACATTCAAGCCAAATTTATTCACAAGTCATATTAGATACTTCAGTTGTTATCTGTTTCCTGCCATCAGTTTCAAGTCATTGATTTGTAATGGACGGATTAGTATTGATCCGTTGCTCGTGTTGCCCTTTTGCATGAATTCCTTTCCGGAAGATTCTAGAGTTCTCGATAACGTTCCCCTGAAATATTCCTCTTTCAGTGGATACTGTATCTGTTTCAACTTCTATTCTGATGTTAGTGAGCCAAGTTGACATAACGAAATTGAAGAAGCTTACTCTTCCCCGGACCCCTTCATAGATCCTCAATACTTCTGAAAGCCATTTAGTCGGCATAAATTCAAAGCCATTTTTATTCCGGATACGCCGTGAACAAATTCCTTCTTTGTTCACGTGCCTGATTGCAGATTATGGAGTTGATGTTTAGTTGCATTCCAAGACCATTCTGTTTCAATGCAATTATTCTATTCCGCTGACAAATGGAGTATATTCACCGCATAATGCAAAATGTTATGAGCTCATAACACATAGTTCCGATCATTTTGATTATGTCTTGATGCGGAGTGCCTTTTGGAGGGCATACTTCGATTGAAGGGTACTTCGTCCATCTCGACCAAAATGACTATTGAAGTTTCTAGGAAGAACAGGCAAAGAGTTCAAATTTTCCACAATTCTATTTCTTATATAGGGTGTCTACTTAAGGTGGCCAAACTTCAAAGGGGATTTAAGGATTGATTTTCCACAAAAAATGTCATATAACACATGGTCGAAATGTTGACGGTTATACTTCAATTTAACATTTCTTGATTTCACGAAATATTTCGAGATTTTCCTCCAAAATGATCATTATTCATTGTTCCTTATAGTCTCATCAAATTTGACTACATATTCGGAAAGGACAATGAATTTGCTACAAGATAGCAGAGTCTGTGTGCAGAAAAACTTTCATTGCCGGCGTGGTAAGGAGATTAATATCACGATACTGAAGTACACAAAATTAGTCCTATTTTTCCAATGGCTTTTTCGCTGAAATATCCTTAATTATGAGCATGTTTTTTCAGTAAAAATACCTACTGTTATGTACAGGGTGGGTATATTTCGATGTTTTAGCACTACAACTTTTAAACCAGAGGAGATAGACGAAATCTGATACCCACTTCTCGATCTCTTTTTCTGAGAAACTAACAAAAGTAGTATTCATTTTTGGCTACCTTCTTTTGTTTGCGAGTTATAAGCAAAAATTGGAAAAGTGGCGATATCGAAAAAAAATTAATATCTCCGCTAATACTGATGATAGATCTCTGAAATCAAAACATTATACAGGCACTTTTTTACGTAGAATCCAGTGGCGTGCTCTCCTTTTTTGCACCATTTCTAATCACGAAGCTATGACCCAAAGTAATGTTTTTTAAATGGGAATACTAGATATTTGTGCCATTTCCTGAAAGCTTAATTTTTTCTGATTTCAAAAATATATAACATTGTATGGTTTGTATTAATATGAGGCTCTAAAAAGGGGAGTATACCAGACAGCCATGCTGGGTCCAACCACAGACTCGAAAATTGCAGAACAATTCGAATGAAATGAAATCTGTAATCGAATAAATGAAATCTGTTATCAAATGAGGTTTTAATCCTGTAATCGGCATGCATGTTGGTGCATAACCCCGATAGATGGCGATGAAAATTTGCGAGTGATCTGTAATTTTCGGGTCTATAGTTGGACCCAGTCAGCCTGTCTGGCATACCTATCTTTCTAGTGCTCTAATATGAGTATAGAAAATGGTCAAAAACCTATTTTCATCTGTGTCTCAATATTTTCTATGGCTTCAACTGTTGATGAGCACAGAAAAATGGAGCTTCCTATAACAATAGCACTCTTCTTCCGTCAATCTATGCTTTCAACTGATTCCTACAAAATTAGAACATAAATATATTTCATGAACTCTTATATCTTAAAATGGATTACGAAATAACGAAAAGATCCACATGATCCCCCGTTTCAATCGATATATTTAGTTATAATGAGATGGATGCAGAAGAATATTTTTATTGCTCTCGAGAATAAATACGCACAAGTGCCAGTCTATTCAAAATCGCATATGAAATAACGCATACAGATATGATTCAAGTTATCAATTCAATTAGAAAGGTAATATAGGAAAAATATTTTTCAATACCTAATAGTGATTACAATAATAGGTCAGTAGGTAATAACTTGAAATGAGGATCGAGTTTCACAACAGTCCATTAATCTTCGATCTTGGAGAAATTGAGTAAAGAGCATAGAAATGAGAAGACTACTGAAAAGAGATTGTGGTAATTATACGATGCTAAATTTTTCTGTGCTCATCAACAGTTGAAACCATAGAAAATATTGAGATTCAGATGAAAAATTGTTTTTGATCATTTTCTATAGTCAAACCATACAATGTTATATATTTTTGAGATCAGAAAAAATTAAGCTTTCAGAAAATGGCACAAAAATCTAGTATTCCTATTTAAAAAACATAACTTTGGGCCATAGCTTCGTAATTAGAAATGGTGCAAAAAAGGCGTGCACGCCACTGGATTCTACGTAAAAAAGTGCCTGTATAATGTTTTAATTTCAGAGCTTTATCATCAGTATTACTTAGCGGAGATATGAATTTTTTTCGATATCGCCACTTTTCCAATTTTCGCTTATAACTCGAAAACAAAAGAAGATAGCCAAAAATACTACACTTGTTAGTTTCAAAGAAAAAGAGATCGAGAAATGGGTATCAGATTCTGACTATCTCCTCTGGTTTGAAAGTTGTAGTACTAAAACATCGAAATATGCCCACCCTGTACATATCAACCTTTGTGCTAGCTGCCCAAACTACGCCATAATATATGGCTAACAACGAAAAATTCTAAAAATTCCGAACCTAACTTTGCTCTATTTTTGAGCTCTTCGTGATCGAATTTTGATGTAATTTTAAGAAAATCATCAGTTCATCTTGAAAAAAAATAAAAACGAAAAAATGAACTTCCTTCTTCAATACATTTGACACATCGTTTTCGAACTGAATCTACAACTTTGCAAAGTTCATAGCGTTTCTGACACTTTTCTGCACAACAAAATTTTATTATGTCGATGAGACATTTCCTAGTCTGAAAGCGAATTAGATATACTTTCTCTTTCAAAGTATTCTAATTTAAAGGCGTAAGGTTGAGGCTCCTTGGTGGCCATCTGACTAGTATGTGCTGGACAGCCATTCATTTGAAACCAGACATTTTATCTGTTACACAGGTGCATTCCATCCGAATTTCATCTCGAAGTGATCGATAAGTATAACTGGTCTCCTCTCATGACTGCCAACCTCACGTTGATATTTTACTCATGTTGGAAATAAGAAACAATAATCGCATGGGATTTTTTTTCTCTGTCATATATGGATCTTTCGTGAATAAATCACACCAAATTTCGTGAATGTGGCCTCATCAGTCCAAAATATCCTATGGCCCCCACTCTCTCAAATTATTCTGGTATCACCTACAAAATGTGAGTTTGGTCTCAGCATCTACAGATAATAGATGAATTGATGATTTCCTTAAAATTATGAAGAGCTTCAAGATAGAGCAAACTTTTGTTCGGAATGTTCAGACTTTTTCGTTGTTATCATGTTAGCTATGATATTATAGCGAAGAATGAGCAGCTAGCAAAAAAGATATGACATTCGAAAATACACTAAATGAGGTATTTTTTACTGAAGAGAAAGCGTGTGCATAATTATTAATATTTCATCGAAAAAACCATTGGAATAATGGGACTGATTTCGTTAACTTCAGAATCGTGATATTCTTCTCCTTACCACGCTCGCAATGGGAGCTTTCTCAGCACACAGCCTCTCTTATCTTGTAGCTTATTTATTGTCCTTTTTGAAAATATCGGCAAATTTAATGAGACTACAAGGAAAACTGAATATTGATATTTTAGTGGAAAAACTCGAAATATTTCGTGAAATCAAGAAATGTTGAAATGAAAAATAACCGTCAACATTTCGACCATGTGTTATATGACATTTTTTGTTGCAAATCTCTCGTATAATCCTCCCTTGAAGTTTGGCCGCTTTAAAACTAAACACCCTGTATATATATCTACATATTTGTTCATTTCATATCCTACGTTCCTTTACATTAATATCACTCATCATGACTTTATCAATGAGTATTGTGTTTAACTTCTTATGTGCCATATTTTTACAGCCAACTATTATATGGTAGTTTGTTTCACTAGTTCGTTTGCATCTTTTACATTGTCCTGTTCCTATATCTTTTTCAAGGACCTACTTTCTGCCTTAAGTGATTTTCACATTTATAACTATAAGTAGGCTGGCCTTCAAGTTACCATTGAATATGCTTTATATTTCGTGAAATCCACACAATAGGGATGTTGACTCATATTACGAATTCATATAAATTGAGGTTTTCCTCATAGAAGGAAATTTTTGCAATCCTAAAAAACCATTTTAGTGATGTTATTATTCTCGTTGGATTAAATAAAGCTGATTTAAATTATGTTATTTATTATCAACTATCACGTGACTGCGAACGCCAATCAGAGGTAATTGACGTCACTATCCGTATTGTCATTGCAAATTCGAATGTTCTGTGCTCAGATCAACAAAATACATTCATAGGCCGGGTTCCACAAAACTCCAATCACCTTGATTATTGAAATGTCATAATTTCTCTGCAATTTTCAGTTCATTTTTGACATAAACCATCGACTTACTTCAATATAAACGATTTGATTGCCAATCAAGCTTTGTGAAACCCACGGTTCTGTGACTTGAACCATAGTAAATATATAATATATCATATCTATGATTCGAACTTACGAAGTTGAAAGCTGTAAGAGAACGGAATACCTAGTTCGTTACAAGAACGATAATCTAAAAATTTTCTTGATAATGGATAAGGATTCATCAAGGGTAATAGTAGTAACTTACCGAAGATAAATTCCCTTATGGTCGCAAGTTTCTTTGCTGAAAACAAGGATTTTTGTGCAGCGGAGCTTAAAAACGTGAAATTGTCTTTGTAAGTAGCAAACTTTTAACTCATATTTATTATTACAAATAAAAGAAACACTTCATTCAGCATTTATAGACCGACGTATTCATTTTGAAGGCTTAGATTGAACTTTTCCACAAAGATCGGGCAAAATCAGTTCGCTTTGACAGAATTCAAAGTATGTTTACTGGATAATGACGTAATCATCATAACGTGACAAAATTGAGCATTTCCGCGGGAATTTTGAATTGTCTTTTCATTTACTCATTTTTATTGGCAATTACTATATTTTTAAGAAAAAAGTAATTTTTTAGTGTTTGTATAGGGTTTATCTTTAAAATAAAATAAATTCCAAAAAATAGTCAACATCCCTATTCTATGTGAACTCAACCTTCTGTGATAGGAGTTAGAAGTAGATTTCCCTTGCGACTCGGCTATTTACATCCGCTAAATGTAGCATACCAACATATCAAATTTTTCGTAATTTGGAATATTTCGGACATTAGGAAAAATAAACAGATTACCTATTACTAATCTTAAGAACAAACCATGACAAATTAACCACAGAGTTAATTATTCAGCAATCGATTATTTCAATCATAGACTTTTAGGTCCACAAAAGATAATACACTTTCAACGGTCGCTATGGTAACGCCAGCCTACTTATAATTGATTAAGAACTGAATCGAAAGGCAGGAAAATGTATTAAATTTTTTTCTCGTGTAATATTCATGTAAATGGGGACATATGATAGATTTTTGTAATCAGCAAAATTATAGAGCCAGACAAAAAAACATTAGACTATAGTTTACATTTGGAAAATCAAAATTCCTTGAAATTTCTCGAGCATGGCTGGACTAAAGAAATCAGTATATCATATTTGAATTACTCCTTAAAAAGTTTCTGTAGAATGTAATAACGGATTTCGAATACGAGTTCAAACGAGAGAGCTATTCAGCATCAATTTTCGTTCACAATTCAATCTATAAAAGTTAGGTTAGATCTGTTTTCAGATTTGAGTCAGTCAGGAAAGAAGAGCCCGAAAATGTGTCATCAGTTTTCTTATAGCTGCCATGGTTCTCGAGATCCTTTCAGTAGACAACGAATTTTGCCCACCCTGTATATGCAATATTTTGACAACATTACAAGATGTAAGTGGCTGCGATTAGTTTCATGTCAGGTATATTAAATTATTAATGCAAAAACATTAAAATTCTAGGGAGTCTCTATAAAAGATTATAACAACGCAGTTGGCGATGGACTATTACAATTACATATTTATATTCTGACTAGCTTTTACCCGCGACTTCGCCCGCCTACCGACCCTCTAAGTTAGAAAAGTAATCAAATACTAACTTGAAGTCTTAGTAACACTCAGTTAAAAAAAACATCAAAATCATTTCAGTAGCTATGGCGTCATGCGCTTCTTGACACGATCACGCTAGATTTCCGTGGGAATGAGGTATTTTCCCGCCGTAAAAAGTAGCCTGTGTCCGTGCCTAGGATCCTATCTTTATATTAACCAAGTCTTATAAAAATCCGTTCAGACGTTAAGGCGTGAATGAGGTAAACTTTTAAAACAAACGATTAAAAATCACTAACTTAATTAGTTTTCTGCCTACTGCCTACGCCTTAAGTACGATAGCATGAATATTAATAGCCCATATCCTTTTCTAGGTTACTATCTAGGCATGATAGAGCAAAACTCCGAGCAAAAACCATAAAAAAATCACTAACTCAATTCAGTTTTCTACCTACTTCCTACCCCCTAAGTACGATGACGTGATCATTTTGATCTTATATCCGTTTTTAGGTAACCATCTATTAACTTACTAAATTTCATCAAAATCTGTTCAGCCGTTTAGACGTGAAAGAGCAAAAGTCCAACAAAAACGACTAAAATCACTAACTCAATTTAGTTATCTGCCTAATGCCTACCCCCTAAGAACGATGGCGTGATAATTTATAGCCTATGACCATTTCTGGGTTATCGTCTATCACCATACCAAATTTCATCAAAATCCGTTCAGCCGTTTAGGCATGATAGAGCAAAACTCCCAGCAAAAACCATAAAAAAATCCCTAACTCAATTCAGTTTTCTGCCTACTTCCTACCCCCTGAGTACGATTACGTGATCATTTTGATCTTATATCCGTTTTTAGGTAACCATCTATTACCTTACTAAATTTCATCAAAATCTGTTCAGCCGTTTAGACGTGAAAGAGCAAAAGTCCCAACAAAAACGACTAAAAATCACTAACTCAATTTAGTTATCTGCCTACTGCCTACCCCCTAAGAACGGTGGCGTGATTATTTATAGCCTATGACCATTTCTAGGTTATCATCTATAACTTACCAAATTTCATCAAAATCCGTTCAGCCGTTTAGGCGTGAAAGAGTAACAGACAGACAGACAGACAGAGTTACTTTCGCATTTATAATATTAGTATGGATGTGAACTGTAATTCAAAAAAACGATATTGTGAGTTTAGGCTTATAATTCCGAAAGAAATTGAATAATTATTAATTTGTAGACTACACATAAAAAACGATAAGATAGAAAATTTCCAAAGCAAGCTAGGATTTTACAATCATTTATAAAGACCTCGTATAAGTACCACATATCCACAAATTTGAGAGAAACCCCACCGTTCTTCATGGTATGTTTGGCATTCGTTATGTGAATGTAAAATGGTGATTTATAAATTAAACTAGAGCAGTTATTCTGTGTTTTCATAGTGAAAAAATGACGTGAAGATTGGAAATTTTGGGGCCCATATTTTCCAAAATAAGACAGACCGCCACCTGTTGATTTCATTGATGTTATTCAGAAGGCCTAAATGAATACAATGTCACCAAAATCTGATCGATATCTGCTGAACCACAAAAGTCGAATAATTACCACAACTTTTATTTTCTGATTAATGAAAAATTTTATTTCATTGCAGAATTCATCCTCACATTTATCATCAGAACAAACTATAAATCATCACAGAATCATCAATAGTTATTTCATAAACTAGCGATCAATAGTGATGTTCGAGACCATTAATGGCTATATTAATAAACGAGTATATTACAAGATTTTTCCGTCGACCGCATCATGAATTGAGTATACATTCTCGATCAAAAATCTTTTTATTTGTCAAAACATGATAATCCAGTCAAATTGTGTTTTTGGCAGGAAAGTTTTGACTTCTTCCATTTTTTTGTGGTTTGCTAACAAAATTTCGTGACGGAACAAAGAAAACATGCACAAAAAGAAAAAAATCTCAATTTTGGTCAGTTCTTGAGCGCTCGTTCTACCGAGTGCTATATCGTTTCGACCAAATGTCTGTAATTTTTTAATTTTGAGGTGAAAATGGTCTCAAACTATAGGGTTCAACTGCCTCATGCAGAATCCGTGGTCAAACTCAATTCTGTCCGTGGGGCCGGCCGTCCGTCCGGCCGTATGCACGATACCTTTCGAAGAAATTGTCCTAGAGACTTGAGATTTCCAGGGTGAGTTCAGTTCCCAAATGCCTCGGTTAAGTTCATAAACCAGCTAAATCATACAGGGTGTTCATTGAAATATGGCCATTCCAAATTTTGGTTCCTCAATATCTCAGACAAAACGAAGCAATCGAAATGAAATTATTCAGCCAAATGCAAGATGCTTATAACAAGCCTCATGCAGAATTTTGTGGCCAAAGTGTTAACAGAACCGTAGAAAATTCAATTAGTATATTGAAAAGAAGAAACTTCATATTTCCATAACAAGACATCCGATTCAAATGAAAGTTATTTTGTGAATGAAGATTGATGTACTGAATGTTCATGCAAAACAAAATCTGAAGAAGATCGCATTATCTGAACCATAATAAATTCACTTTCTTTTAATCGATCAGAATGAGGCAACCTGCCATTCTGTTATGCCCAGTTCTTTTTATTTATTACTATAAGATCAATGATACCAGATGACGAACTATGACATTTATTAGTTCATAAACATAAACGATACTATCAGTCTGCAAAGACAGAGTAATTTGTTTGAAGAGGCCTAAAATTTTATTGATTCAGCTATGTTCTTGACAATCATTTAGTGATTGAAAAACGGCAAATTCTGCTTTTTGCTCAATGAAACTCTCTGTACCGTAGTATTATAAAATGAAAATATTTCCTCATATTCTTAGATTTTATCTCTAATATGATCAATTGTTGGAACGGCGAGACAGGGTTTTTTTCTACTGAGGTTTTTCTCTGAGCTCTGGTATCATACAAAAAAATAGTATAGTACCCCGTTTTGCACTAACCTCAGTTAGGGATTTTTATTTTTGTTTTATGTATTGTATTATGTTATCTCTTAATTTCAAAAGAATCTATATATATATATGGCAAAATATTACCTGGCGATTTCTTGATATCGGATACAAAAGCTTCCCATGATGTCATAACTGCTTCTTGAGATACTTTGGGTCCATTAGGAGAATTGGACGTCATCCAAGACTGGTAAACACGATCCCAGAGTTCAAGTACTTGTTTTTCAATCTTTTCTGATTTGGTTGAGTCAACATCAGTCATTACACTTTTCACCTGAAATTATTTTTGAGAAATTTGCAAATTGACGAATGCTTCAATACCAAATATGAAAGAGATAAGATTACATTCATCCATAAAGCCTCACACGACATAAGTGTTGAAATTATAGACACCACAAATGGAGGAGGTTGAATGATACTCTTTCATTCGAAATACAGCATGAAGAATGAGTTTAGGCTGTTATTCAGTTCAGTAATGATTGTTTAGCCATCTACTTGAAAAGACTTATGAATTCCCTAGCACAACAAATTGAAAATATCGGATAGGTATATAGAGATATAATAAAATGTTCGGATAGGTTTCCGTGGTTTGATATGTTAATATTAGGAAAGTTCCGGGTAGAACCGTGTCTATTGTTCAGTATTGTTCGACGTTTCGGCATCGATTTTGATGCCATTTTCAAGAACTATATGTGATTCCACGTCGGGGTCTCAACCTGCCTACTCCCCAAGTTTCATCAACAGTGGTCTTGGAGTTTCCTCTGTTTCGAGATAACTGGTTAATACCACGATACACAAACACCGGTATGCCGACGCGCATCGAGAGTGACGTCACTGGGAACATTTCCATAGCATTTGCGTGATTGAAGAGAGAGAAGAGAGAGAGAATTGATTAGAATTTGTTCTCCTAATGACGTAGATGGGTAGATGCTCGCGCCGGACGAGTTTAGACCACGAATCTGGCATACCGGTGTTTTTGTATCGTGGTTAATACGAAAGTCGAATAGTGTATTTATAGTAGCTGAGGTTGTGGAGGTAGTGGGTTGGGGGGGTCAATTTTGTCGCCTGTGTCAGAATGATGTTTGAAAAGAGCTGAAGATGTTTCTGCATTCCGTACAGCCAGTTGATGTTCGTATACTCGGTTATGCACCCGTCTGTTGGTTTGACCGATGTATGACCTGGAGCATTCAGAGCATGGTATTTCGTATACACCTTGAGATTCATTAGGAATTGAGTCCTTAGGTGATCGAAAAAAGTTTGAAATTTTGTTGGTAGCTGTAAAGATGGTGGTTATTTCTCGTTTCTCTAAGATGCGACCTATTTTATCGGTGACACCTCGGATAAACGGAAGGAAAGCCTTGTGAGGAAACCTCTTCAGTGGGTTCTTTTTTGTTGTTGTTCTGAATTTTACGGATGGAATTTTTGATTTGTACGTTGTTATAACCATTTTGGAGCAGAGCGGATTCGAGTTGTTTGAGTTCGTGTTGTCTTAGATTGTTGTCAGTTAGATGGATAGATCTATAAATCAGGGAGTTTAAAACGGAATTGATTTGGGCTGGATGATGGTGGGAAGGGAAGGTACCGGTTGGTGTGAGTGGGAAGAGATATAATAGTATATAGAGATATAATAGCGAAACGCCCGGAATGCCTGTATGATTGTTCCTCCTGTAATACAAGGTGTTCCATAAGTACTTTCAACTGAAAAAAAATAGGTATTGAAGAAAAACTAAGTACCGTGGGAATATTTCATTTATTTTTCAGTGATTTACATTAAAAAGGAATTATTTCTTCAGAACCACTTCATCTAAATGTGCTCCAGTTCGTTCTTGGCACTCCTGTAAACGACGACTAGAATTTTCTATCACTGCACGGTACTCTCTGAAATGCTTGAAATTTCTCGCTGGATATTTTTGTTTAGTTCATCAACTGAATGCGCATTTGTTTCGTAGACTTCAGACTTGAGGTAACCCCACGAGAAAAAGTCCATTGGACTCAAATTTGGGCTACGTAGTGGCCAGGGAATGTCTCCTCTTCGGGACATCACTTTGTTAGGGTAAAGTTGACGGACGACGGGCAACACGGTATTAGACTTATTAGACGTATGGGCAGTTACGCCATCTTGTTGAAACCAGGTCCATGTATTGAAACTTAAAAAATTCTGCAACTCTGGTGTAAAAAAATCCTCGATCATTGCTACATACCGATTGAGTAGGATTTTCACGAACTGATTCTTGCACTACGTCGATGTTTTCTTTCGACCGTGATGTCCTTGGTCAGCCCGATCGTTTTTATCCAACGTACAGCCAGTCTCCGAACTTTTAAACCCAATTCTTAATCATTCGAACACTAGGGCAGTCACTAAACGTGCGTAAATTGTGATACTCTGACCGAATCATTGTTAAGATAAAACTCACTCATCCGTGTCGTTTGCTATTCTGCCTATTCTCAACTGTAGTGTCGAGTTTCCGTAGTTTCTGTCTTTTTCTGAGTCTTCTTTCTATTGTGCATTGTATTCTTATGTGTTCAGCGTCTTTGTCATGTCCGTTGCATTCGCACTGTCCGATTGTCACCGTTAGGTTGAATCGTTTTAGATAGGCTTTCATATTGCCATGTCTCATGGCTAGTTGTGTCGCTTTGAATGTCAGATTGGGTATATCCGTTCCTTCCTGTCTGCAGTGTCCGTATAGTTCTCTTTCCTTCAGTTTTTTTGTACCACGTTCGTTGCCACTCATTCATAATGCCCCGTTTAAATTTGTGCGTCTTATGTTGTTGTGCGTATTCGTTGGTATTTGTGTTTAGCGAAGGGTGTGGCCGTCCTTCTCTGTCCAGTTGGCATGTTTATGTTTTGCCTCTACGCCTCTACCCACAAAGGTGTTAAGCCCGCTAGCACATCTAGTGCAGCTGTCATTGTCGTCGCGCATGTTCTGTTGGTGAGTAAAAGAAGTGGTCTCAGTGTAGCGTACCTCTGTCTTCTTTGTATTTGTAATGCCCGTCCCGCGTTGATGCCCCATATCTCAGAGGCATACAGCGCGGCCGGTACCATTACGTTTTATATAATCTGTTTCATTACGTCTTTGTTGTGTCCGTATCTTATTCTTATTGTCCCCAGTAGTATCATAGATATTTTTTGTCTGGTGTCTTATAAATGCTGTACGTAAGTCATTTGTCTATAGATGATCAGTCCTAGGTATTTTATTGCCTCACGATTTTTCGGCCGTTTATAAACATCGTCTCTGTCTTGTCCTCGTTGTATTCATTCCCGCTTTCTTTTTTCTAGCGCTTGCAGCATTGCCATATATATGTCCATTTTTTCTCAATTTCTTTTGCAGAGTTTCCTTTTATCAGTATGCATTCGTCTGCGAATGCTAGAAAAGTTGCTATCGGATCCGTGTACTCTATGTCGATGTATCGTCTTTTAGCTTCGTCCGTTCTCCACACTTCGTCTGTCCAGTCCATCCTTCTGAACCACCCTGCATGACGAGTAGCCATAGGGTTGGTCCAAGGAAGATCCCTGTGGGCATCTCCTTGTTGTCGTACGTGTCACGTCTCAGCTTATCATCGTTGTGCATAACCTGCTCTGTCTTGTCCTCGTTGTATTCATTCCCGCTTTCTTTTTTCTAGCGCTTGCAGCATTGCCATATATATGTCCATTTTTTCTCAATTTCTTTTGTAGAGTTTCCTCTTATCAGTATGCATTCGTCTGCGAATGCTAGAAAAGTTGCTATCGGATCCGTGTACTCTATGTCGATGTATCGTCTTTTAGCTTCGTCCGTTCTCCACACTTCGTCTGTCCAGTCCATCCTTCTGAACCACCCTGCATGACGAGTAGCCATAGGGTTGGTCCAAGGAAGATCCCTGTGGGCATCTCCTTGTTGTCGTACGTGTCACGTCTCAGCTTATCATCGTTGTGCATAACCTGCAGAGTGCTTTCCACACCCTGGCTATTTACATTTCCTTTGTTATGTATGGTGTCCAGGCGCCGTTAAAAGCATGCCGCAGGTCAAGGGTATCTATGAGTTGGTAGTTTTTGCCGGTTTCATTGTTCCGTATTTCATTTGTCAAGAAGTCTACCGCGTCAATTGTCGAGCGTCCTTCTCTGAAGCCGTATTGTCTGTCATCAATTTGGTCGTTGTTTTCCAGCCAGTGTTGTAGTTTTCTATTTGCAACTCCGTCCAGTTCCTTTCCCAAAAAAAAGAAGGCTTATTGGTCTTACCGAGTCGGTTTTTTTGGAAATCGATATTACATTTGCCGTCTTCCACATCTATCATTTTCTTTATGGCTTGTTGTATTTCTGTATTCGTTATCTCTGGTACGTCCGTGTTGTTATAATTACGTTTTTCATGTCTTATTTTATTCATTTTCGGTGGGTCCGTCGCCTCGTCGTCTTGGGGAAAGTATTTGTAAAACAGATATGCGTTTTTGTCTCTTTCGTCGGTTGTGTACGATCCGTCCTCTTTTTGTATGTTGGTATTTTGTGGTTTCTGTCTCCTTTCTATAAATTTCCACAGTGTGTCCCAAGGGTTGTTTTCGCTTATGTCCTTTATTTGTTTTTGAATTTGTTCCAGTTTGGTGCCTTCGATTTTTTGTTTGTATATTTCTTTTTTTACGTTTCTCTCATTTTCTTCTGCTTCTTGTTTTGTAATGCTTCTATACCTCCTCAGCTTAGTAATAAATGTAATGAACCACACTATGTATTATTTTTATTTTAATCTTCGGCGATAGAATTGTTGTTTCCTTTGTTGGTCCGTTTTCATTTATTTGTCTTTATGTGCTCTTAATGCCTGGTTTATTTTTTCCTGTAGTGTCTCGTCTGTACAGTGAAGAATAATTTTTCCTTCTTCTCTTGGTATTATATTTTTTACCCTGTCTTTTTGTAGGCAGCCTTTGGTCGTTTCTGTCAGTATTTTAATTACTTCTGTGTGGTCTTTTATGTTGTTTATGCCAACCATCGTCTTGTGTGTCCTATGCTGTTCTGGGTGTCTTCCATCCGTTATTTTCGATTTTGTCTGTGTTTTTTTGGGCTGTCATTTGTGCATATGCCCTCGTTTTACGTTTTCGTCCTTGTATTTGCTAGTCACTGTCGTGTCGTATTCTGTTTTATTATTCATCTTGTTTTGTTATTTTTGAAGTGCTTGGCGTGTTCCTTTCTGTGTTTGTTCGTTTATTTGCTCTCACATCAGTCGCTGCCTTCTTGTAGTTTCTTTCCGTTTCATCTGTCTACGTCTCTGGTTTTGTGAAACTCATTCTGTTAATTATTTTTTGTATGTCTGTTATTTTTGTGTTCGTTGCTTTGATTTGGTTGTTCTTTTCGTCTATTTGTTGCATTTGTCTGTGGAGCGTTTCTTCCATTTCGCTGTTTTCTCCAGTATCGTATTCCAGTCTTATCATGATGCCACTCAAGAGGCCGAGAGGATTCCTCACGGTCGTCTGTTTTTCTTTGTTAAATTGTACTTTTCGCCTGAGTGTTTCGTGGTTGCCCTTATGATGGCTTTTCTTTGGCCTCTAGTATTCCATCTATACAGTTTAATGGTTTGTAGTGTTTTTTGTTTGGTTCTCCTTATTTTGTTAACTGTTGCTGTGTCCGTTTCCTTTCGATTTTTGTCTTCGAATATTTGTAAGTTTTTTTTTTCTCGTATGAGGTTTTCCCCGTCTGTTTCAATGTCCGTGAATGAGCGTTCAATTGCCTGTTCCGTGTTACCGTCCGTTCTTTGATTTTTTCGTTTTCTACTATCTGGTGACCTTGATAGCGATTGGCTTCTTGGTATTGCTCCGGTTCTCTTGGCTTCCGATTCAATTTGTTTCCATCGTTTTTCCAGTTCCCTTTCCTGTTGAGTTCGCTTTTCTGTCATCGAGTTCGTTCTCCTGTTGTTTTATTGTTTTTTGATTATTTGTATTCATAGTGTGTCTCACGAGTATTTCGCCTCCCAGCAGTGCGCCCGTACTGGGAGGAAGGTTATATGTCCCACTAGGTGCACCTGGTGCCCAGTGGTGAGAAAGTTCGGAAACGGTCTGCTCCCTGGCTATGCATCCCCTCAGCACTTTTCTACATTTTTGTATTAGAGATTTTTATAGAGGTTGGCCCCTCTGTGAGTCAGGCGGTTAAGCCAAACTTCCCGTCTACCCTAAGACATGACAAGGTCAGGACGGTATTTAAAGGGCGGCGAACCACCAGGTCCTCGGGTACCTCGGGTTTGGCGATCCCCGTACTGCACACCGAACGGTGAACAGCCCCTTTGGCGCTCAGACAAAATGCACGGTCCGATCCTGTGAAAAGCTCCTTGGCGACAGAATTTCGAAAGGCCGTTCGTGCTTCTCCCACACACCCCGCGGCTTTTAAATTTAATTCGAAATTTAAATTTCAAAGGACTTATGAGACATTCCATATAAATTGGCTTCATCCGACAAGATAATCTCGGTCTATAAAAAATATATAACACTTTGTGTTACTTCGAACGATCAAGCAAAGCCACTATCTTTGTTTCTTATCGATGCGGCACAAGCTACCGCAATATTTATTCGTATATTTCGATTGAGTTATTTTGTGCTTTCAAATAATCTTGAAAATCTTAATGAAATTAAAAGAAGTGATAAGAAAAAACAACAAAATTTGAGATGCTTCCAAAATAAATCTTTGATAAAGTTTATCGTAGTGGATTTGTTCATAAGTTAGAGTTTATTTTTCTGCAGTCTTCGAGTGAGTGATCATTTTGAGCGCTCGTTCTTCTGGGACGTTTGGCGCAAATGTCTGTAATCTTCGAATTTCGAGTCGAAATAGTTATTTAATCAACAAGGATATTAAAGACAGCGACTAATGGTCAAGATATTTCAACGCGTAGGCTCCGCTCACACGTTAGTATTTCGGGACCATTAGTCGCTAGATTGATAACCGAATTCATTACAAGATTTTTTCGACGACCTCAATATGAATTGTGTATAAATTCTTCATTGGAATACATTCTCATTTTGCACAAGACATACATTTGACATAATTAAATTTCTATCTACCTCCTACTGAGGAGAGCAGGCCTATCACCGCATTTACCTTCCCAGGAAGAGGCCAGTACCAATTCAAAGTGGACCCCTTTGCTTTCGCCTATCTTGACGATATTGTAGTGTTAGGGGAAACATTGAAAGAACACTTAGGACCGTTTTCCGCCGACTTCGCTCAGCGAATCTCAAAATCAATCCGATAAAGTGAGAATTTGTGAGAAGGTCACTTAAATACTTGGGTCATTGTGGTGACTGAAAATGGAATTGCGACAGATCCGGAAAAGATTACCGCCATTAATTCCATGACACCGCCTAATAGAACGTCCGAGAACTCCGACGATTTCTGAGAGTAGCTAGCTAATACCGATGATTCGTTGAGGAATTCACGAACATTGTAACACCACTTACCATTTACGCTGCAGACCGATGCATCGGAAACTGGGTTGGGAGCCGCTTTGACGCAGGTCCTGAAGGGTCAAAGAGTGATTGCAAGCTGCTCGTTGAATGACGCTGAAAGAAATTATTCCGTTGCCGAAAAGGAGTGTCTTGCAATAGTGTGGGCTATCGACGAAATGCGACCGTACCTGGAAGGATACCGTTTCACCATTATTACCGATCATATGAGCCTCCGCTGGTTACAGTTCATTAAGTCCCCCTCGGGGCGAATTGCAAGATGGAGCGTATTTCTTCGGCAGTACGACTTAAAATTAAGTACAGGAAAGGAGCTTTGAACCGGGTGGCAGATGCCCTGTCGAGAGACCCGTTACAGTACGAGGATCAATCTTGCCTGGCCGAAAAAGCAATCCTTTGCTCATGGTACGTGAAAAAGTTCCAAGAAGTCTTCAAGGAACCGTCCGAATATCTCGAATACCGTATTCAGGAAGGAAAGTTATTCCGACATTTCTGGAGTTCTATCGACTTTACCGAACCAGAAATGGGAACTCCTTGGAAAATCTGCGTTCCGACCGAAGAAGGTTGTCCGTGATACAGGAAAATCATAATGAGCCAGTAGCAGGCCATTTGGGAGTCGCGGAGACCATAACTCGATTGGCTCAGAATTATTACTGGCCTGGAATGTTCAGTGAGGTGGCAAACTATGTACGACACTGTGAACAGTGTCATAAGTAAAAAGTCAGAAGAAGGCTTCAGGTAAAATGCAACCGTATCACATGAGTGAGCCATGGAATACCGTCAGCACCGACCTGATAGGTCCACTGCCTCGATCAAAAAAGGGTAACACTTTCTTGGTAATGTTCCAAGGGCCGTTCTCCAAAGTGGATTGAGTGCAAACCGCTCAGAGCAGCAACCGGAAAAGGAGTGTTTCAAGCTTTCTACGATCAAGTAGTCTTGAAGTTTGGTTGTTCCCGGACGCATATTCATATCTCACGTATCGTAGCGCAATCCGAATTCATCCGAAGATGACGTAGGTAAGGTATACCTACCCCACGTACGATATCGCAAAGACATGTGCGATCTCGAACGTTGTTTATAACTTCTGAAGATCGCATTAATTTGTCAACCGACTCTGATGCCCGTACTCATAGTCGATGCTCCGTCAGTTCTCGTACTCAAGCAGTTCTCAAGCATTCCTTTTCATCTCATAGTACTCAAGCAATACTTCGTCGATGCTCAGCTACCGACCAACCTTGAGACGTGCTCGGATGTCGAACTGTCATACAAATTGTCAATATTCAAATTTCAAAATGTAAATGGCGGATCTCCATGGCAACTCAGCAGTGATACCACAGAAAAAAGTGAAAATAACCAGATTCCGACGATGCTCGAATTCTCCGCCTAGTTTTGCCGAAGGTTTGTTTATGAGATACGATCGTCGCTAAGCATGCGAGCTCGTCTCCGCCGAGAACGGCTTGAGTATGAGAATGAGATCTGACGGAGCATCGACTATGAGTACGGACATAAATGGATTTTGTAGAAAAAATAATCTAAAATTATCTGAAAATCAACTACGAATCAATTAGAATGAAACTAACCTCAGAGAGTGAAATTGAAGTAAGTGTTTTCGAATTATTTTCTCATATAATCTCAAAATTATGCGTTTCATCTTCCGAAATTTAGATAATGAGGTTCAAGCAGAAACATTCTTAAACTATTTCAATAATTATTCATGGTTCACAGTTTGAGGAAGTTATAATAAATTACATATTATAAAGTTAGGGACTAAAGTGTTACTTGTAATCCAGAGGCAAAAGGTTTCACCGTTCTTTTGAGAGAACTTTAGTCTTCTGGTTTATAAATAATTTAATTAATAATTAATTTAAATAATAATTTAATTAATAAATTAATTATTCATGGTTCACAGTTTGAGGAAGTTATAATTAATTACATATTATAAAGTGTTACTTGTAATCCAGAGGCAAAAGGTTTCACCGTTCTTTTGAGAGAACTTTAGTCTCCTGGTTTATACATAATTTTATGCAGTTTGGGTCTGAAAAAACTAAAAAAAATCAATAACATATTCGCTGTTACTTTAGCTTCAGAATATCAACTTTCAAGGGCGTAGCCAGGGGGGGGGCTTTGCCCCCCGAAATGTTTCAGGGTTATTTTTGTTGCAAACATAATCATTCATTTTGCACTTAAACCAACTTATCTCCGAAAATCTAGTTAAAATTATTTATATCACTATGAATTCTTGAAAACAACAAATACTTTCTACAGAAAGCGACCCTCACAATTCCCGGCACCTACAAAGTCAATGGCCAAAATGTCAAAGCCCCCCCCGAAAATAATTTCTGGCTACGCCCATGTCAACTTTGCTGGTTATCAATTCGTTTTTTCATCCAAAAATGATTTAACGATACAGATGAAATTAAATAGGAAAGAAGGTCTATGCCTTTATGGAGGTCGTAGCGAAAATTGTTTTCAAACATAGATGAATTGAAAGAATCTTTTATACTTATCTATATTTATATCTTTTTTCTTCATCTATAGTCTATACCATCATCACAGTTCAGTTGGAGATGGCTCTGTGAGCCTATAAATTGAAGATAATATTGATTACGATGATTACTTTTTTCAATTTATCTACGTTTTAAGAAAAATGATTTGCTTTGAGAGCGTTGCTAAAACATTTGAGAAAAAATGCTAAGACGCTAACAAACTATTTTCAATCCCTCAGGGATTGAAAATACATAACAAATATATTGCGATGAAGATGGCTATTTTTTCTGAATTGAAATTACTTTTTTATCTCAGAATAATTCATAGTCAGAATATGGTAGTGACTTGTTATTTTATGGTAATAAATATGTTTGTTTTTAATATCAATTGCATTATTTGATTTCTATTTATATGGTTTCGAACACTTTTTCATTTATGTATAAAATATGTATGTAGGTTCAAAGTACATGTATTCCAAATACAGGGTCCGGCAGAAGTCATGACACGAAAGTAAAGTTCAATAAAAACACGAAAACGTACTCTAATTCAATATTTTTGTATTTAATACATTCCATAAGATGTGCAATTTATGTATGATAAACAACTTCGGCATATGACGACCTTCGTTGGTGATACAGGCTGAAGGCGGAAACGAAAACTCGCATAGCTCGCTCGGTCATTTCCCGTGGAATTGCTGCGATTTCTTGAATTATTGCGGCTTTAAGTTCTTCCAAGTTTTTAGGACGGTGTTTGTAGACCTCTGCCTTTAAGTGTCCCCACAGAAAAAAATCACAGGGGGCGAGATCGGGAGACCTTGGGGGCCAATTAATGTCCCCTTGCGGGAGATGCCAAGGGCCGAGAAGAGCTCGCGCACCAATGCCATTGATCGAGTGGCTGTGTGGGCCGTAGCGCCGTCCTGTTGGAACCAAACCTCATCTAAGCCTTCCTCGTCAATTTCTTTCTTGAATTCTGCGAGTCTGGGTTGAAAAAAGTCCCTCAACATGGCCACATAGCGATCAGAAGTGACTGTCACTGTTTGGCCTCTCTCTTCGAAAAAATAAGGGCCAATGACCCCAAGACGGGAAACTGCGCACCAAACAGTGACTTTTTAAACTGTGTAGAGGGCTTTGATGAATCTCGTGGGGGTTTTCAGGTGCTCAGTATCGCATGTTTTGCTTGTTCACAGTTCCACACAAGTGAAAATGAGCTTCGTCGCTTGTAAGCAAAAATGCACTCACCATGACATGTTGGAATGTTGGATACTGAAAATGGCAACGTCGAAACTACACAACGCACGCAATCCCACTCCGCTACTCCCACCACAGCCTAAACAAACGCCTTCTACTTTCGTGTCATGACTTCTGCCGGACCCTGTACATGTCTATCATCCAAATATTTTATCTCTTCAATAATAGGTTGTGACAAGAATTTTTTTTCTGTACAAAATCAATTTTAATCAATTGTCTGGAGCGATCTTTCAAAATTCATAAACAACGTTCGATATCGCAAGTTACCTTGCGGTATCGAGCGTGGAATATACGTCGGCTTCGGATCACTTCCGATTGCGCTACGGTACGTGGGATATGAATATGCTTCCCGGACCGTCATTAGTGACAATGGGTCTCACTACGATGGACGACTATTCAAGGGAAACCTCCGCCAGATGGGAATAAACCATAGGTTTGCACCACTCTCCTCTCCGCAGTGTAACCCGGCCGAGAGGACTAACCGCACCATCGAAATCATGATCGCTCAGTTTTGCGAAGGTGATCACCGTCAATGGGACGAGCACATAGGCGAATTAGCTTTTGCCTTAACTCGGCCAAACATGAGTCCACTGGATCCACACCGGCGTTTCTGGATTTCGGCCGAGAAATCAGATCGCCGGAAACAACTCGCCATATCCAGAGGGAGATACAACCGGTTTACCGGTTTGGCCGAAGAACCGACCGTCTAGGGTTAACCCAATATGCCGACCGCATCGAACGACTCCAGGAGATGCATGAATTTGTAGAAATTTACTTAGCCAGAGCGTTCTCCCAAAGTCACCACTATAACCTCCGTAGGAGAGAGTGGACTTGTGAAGAAGGTTATAAGGTTTGCGTCGAGAGAACCCCTTGTCATCTTCCGAATGAGGTTTCTCCTGCAAACTGGCTGCTAAGTACGCCGGTTTGTATACCGTTACTCGAGACTCGAGTAGTATCGCCAGTTGTTTACGACTTGAGGGACGGACTTCCGGCAAGTACATCCGTAATATTCATGTCAAAGACTTGAAACAGTTCCGTGGAGATGAGTCAGTGAAGAAGAAGTTGTTACACCGTACGAGTATATCATATCCGTCATATTCCGAAAGTTTTGTGGGCTTCCGTTTTAGGTAATTACAGTTGATGAAATTCATTCAGTATCGCCGTTTCGTTCCGAGGTGATATTTATATTTTAAGTATAGTTTTCTTTCCGTCGGTCCCCCAGGGCACTAGGTGAGGTGTTGTTGGCTATTACGGCTTAAGCAGTAGCACGACGGGCAACCCTCCTGAACTAGTACCAGGGTTTGACCTGACTTATTTATCAGTTCTTTTCATAACTCCGTGTTTCCTGTTGGTCTCCAAGGTAGCAGGTGAGGTGTGGTTGGTTATGCGATGGAGCGACTTGAGCACATCTAGCAACCCACCTAAACTGTCACCAGGATTTGACCCCGTTTTTTATTATGTAATTTTCATAAATCAGGTGAGGTCCAGTGGCGTAAATAACACCCCGCAGCCCCCGCCGTGCGGGGGGGCGCAGCAGTCCGGGGGGCGCCGTAGGGCGCGAAGCGCCTCCGCTTTACGGGTTGTCGATCACCGGCAATCGGCCCGGCCGATCAGCTGGGGGGGGGGCGCTCCATGGCTTAGTTACGCCACTGGTGAGGTCTGGTTGGCTATTGCGGTTTAAGCACGACTGGCCACCTACCTAAACTGGCTGTTGGAGATTGACTCAGACTTTTATAGTTCTTTTCAGAACTAGTGCACAGTGAATAATAACACCTGTTTTGCCCACGAAACGGTATAATTCCTGTGTATATTTTTTTTTATTTTGGATTATTTTCCTGTTTCAATTGATTCATTTTTACCATGAATACAGGAAAAAGTTTCTGTCGTGTACATTGTGGAACACAGCAAGGTGTCGGTTTTGCTCAGACACCCAACCGATATATCTATCGTTTACCTGTTTCGGTCTATGCTCTTTTTGCCGTGGACATAAATCTGTTTATGTGTTTATTTGTACTATTCTACTTTGCTCTCACCGCTTATTTCCTGATCTCATCGTTTATTTTACCTGCTCTCACCGCTTATATATTTGCTCTAACCGCTTATACCACCTGCATAGTTTGTTCACTTCAAATCGCTATATACCGCTTGTTATTTTGAATTTCAGGTTGAAGAACAACGGTGGGATTTATTAGCAAATGTTCAGATGATGTATAAGGTTAAAGCAAACAATATGAGTAGTGGCAGCAGGTAAAATATGCCTCTCACCGCATGCTCCGTTTGCTCACTTCCAACCGCTATACAGGGTCTTTTCACGAGGAACCTCGCCATATTTATACGGGAACTACTAAACGTTTTCATGAAATCCAGCACTTATAAGTGTTTCACGATGCTGATGAATCTAAAATATTTTCAAGGTATGAGCACCTCCGGTTTTTCCGGAAATGACGTCAACTTCTTCGTTTTTCAAATTAGAACACCATTTTTTTATTGCAGAAATCGATTCCTTAGAAAAATTTCAGTTATTTTGATGTAACCTTTTTCAGTTTTGGTTGGAAAATTCTCTCGGAGCGGGAAAATACGAAAAAAAAATCGAAAATAGAGCTCCGCTGAAACAAGAATAACTTCGAGGTTTTTTAATAGAAATTTTCATTTTTGGGATTTTTCAAGATGTAAAATGGATTATCCACTTTAAAGATCGAAATGGCGATTCATGATACAGGAAAAAATCGCTTTCAAAGTTAGGATGACAAATCGTAAAAAATCAATTTTTTCAAATTAGAGCCCCATTTTTTTATGGCAGATATTAATCTACGTTGAAAAATAATGTGAGTGTATTCATCACACCTTTGCCCTAAATGATTTTTTCTGAGTTATTCACAAAAACTGTTTTTCGTCTTGAATTTTCAGCTTTTCTTTTCCTTCATGCCAAAATAGATATCATTAATTACATCTGCCAAATTAATGATTCTATCTTGAAAAAAAAGAATGTAAAACATGGTAAGTTTTTGCATATGGTTAAAGGTATTATTTATTATCACTGGAGAGAAAACCGATGGCCGATTAGTTGAAATAAGAGGTTTCCGCTACAAATTCGAATCAAAATTTGCCATCTACTCAGGAACAACCTGTAACTTTTTTCTCTTGCATATTAGGGTGGTTAATCGAAAACAGGTTTAAGTAACAGTTCCTGAAAATTTCATCTTTTTGGCATGAAGGAAAAGAAATAGCTGAAAATTTCAAGACGAAAAACAGTTTTTTTTGTGAATAACTCAGAAAATATCCACTTTAGGGCAAGGGTGTGATGCATACACTCACAATATTTTTTACGTAGATTCAATATCTGCCATAAAAAAATGGGGTTCTAATTTAAAAAATTATTTTTCACGATTTTGTCATCCCCCAACTTTGAAAGCGATTTTTTCACCCCCCTGTACTATAATCGCGATTTCGATCTTTAAAGTATATAAATCAATCTTACATCTTGAAAAATCCCAATGAAAATTTCTTCCAACCGCTATATACCGCTTGTAATTTTGAATTACAGGTTGGAAGAACATTTTGTTTTGAATTTATTTTTATTTTTTTTGTATTTTGGAATATTTATTTATTCCGTGTTTACCATGTAGATTGTATATATTGTAAATAATTTGTACATATTTTCTGTGTGTTTCTTCTCGATACTCGATACTTTTTATTTACCTGATGGAGAACACTCAATCGTTAAGAGCCTAGATGAACAGAGACCTTCTCCAACTGTCTAAAGGCGACCCAGGTTTCGATTAGTGTGCGACATCATAAAGGAGTGACCTTGTGAAAAATTATCACAACTGGTGCCCGAGCGAAAAAAAAACCGAAACCGAACTACACCAGCAGCGAGAAAAGGTCGTCACAAAATAAGTGAAAACGCTGTACACAGAAATAATATAAGTCATGCGACAGCTTGTTGAAATTTTATTGACATATGAAACAATCGTCTTTTGTTGTTTGATTCTTTCATTGTTATTAATTTGCCTGTATACGAGTATCAGATTTTAATCCTATGTGTCCTTTTAACATCTTTTTTTCAACCTAGTGAACGTGATAAGAAGTTGGTCAGAAATGAATTTATTGTATTATGTTCAAATATATAGACGAAACATCGTCCAAATCGGCTGTGCTTCATTTTGGTTCCTATTCCTGTGAAAACTATCACTCGTCACTTTTTGAGTTTTATGAATTTTTTGAACATAGTTGCATTCAGCTAAAGCTTCCAATTTGTGGAATTTTACAGATATTTTTTATTTTTGAAATACATAACTCGAAAACGACACATCATACGAAAAGATTTCGAATTCTTCCATTCAAATGGCTTAATTTTCATAAAATAATATTCAACTCATTTTTAAGAGTTGAGATCTTTAAGTTTCTGGTACTTTTACGTAATATGATGGTCATTTTTGGAAATCTGGAGGATTGGATGGAATTTCGTTGTAATAGAAGAAAATTCATCGCATCAATGAAGAAGTATATCCTGAAAATCATTTCATTCGATGGGATCGTTCAAGAAATATAACTGAAAATTTAATTTTTTATTGATTTTGAACAGCTGTATAATTTGGTGAGGGAAAAATGTTTCTTTCGGCCTCAGAAATCTTCAGTTGAAATATTTTTTATAGTCAGACTCACACCGTATACAACTATGATTCTGATAGAAATGAAATATATTTTTTTTCATTTACGAATTCGCATTTCTGTTCAAAGCTCAAACCAACTAATTAAAAGTTGAAGACTGAACGTAAAAAAGATAAACATGGGAGTGAGCGACCTCAAATATTGAATTTTTCACTATTGATTTAGGATTGGAATTGAAGATTCAAATTAATGAATGAAGAAGACCGATTTCTGGAAAGGCTCTGTCTGATATTTTATTACACATACATATGTTGTGTTCATTGACGCTATTGTTTGATGAGTTATATGGAGTATACACTACTAGTTCGTTCAGTTTCATTTTTATCTACGTTCCACACTGCGCAAAGCAATTAACGCACATTCTGAATATCTCAATTTTAATGACTAACTTTGTAAAATTATTTTATGTTCTCTCGGCAGGTTTCGAACGAAAAAAGACACATTAAATGAAAGAAAAATTCAGGATTTCACCGAATCTTATGTAAAAGAAGAGAAATAAACAATTTTCAAAATCTGGAATGCTAATAAGTGATTTAATACTTGGTATTTCCGCCCCTTGCATCAATTACAGCTCGGCAACGACGGTTCATACTCAAAATGAGTGATCTTAAAATGTTCTGATCTAATCCTTCCCAGATCTCTCTGAGTTAGATTCCTAAGTCATTAAGAGTAGCTGGATGATTTTCTGAACTTCTCAGCCTTCTATTGAGGTTATCCCAAACCTGCTCAATCGGATTGAGATCTGGACTTCTTGCTGGCGATTCCCCATTGTGCGATGCGCGCACAATGGGGTCTGGCATTATCGTCCATAAAAATGAAATTTTCACCAATGTATGGGGCAAATGGCACTACATGCTCTTCAAGAATGTTCCTTATATACCTATCAGCATTCATAGCTCCATTATCAACGACCACTAGGTCTGTGTGAGCAGTCAAAGATATTCCACCCCATACCAGAATCGATCCTCCCCCGAAACCAGTAGTATTCAGGAAATTGCACTGAGAATATCTTTCATGTGGACGTCTGTATACTAGAGAACGTCGATCACAATGGTAGAGGCAGAATCACGACTAATCTGTGAGGAGAACTCTTTCCCAATCAGTCTCTTCCCAATGGATATGCTCTCTCGCAAAATCCAAAGGCGCCCTTCGATTTTCTGAGGCGTTTTCTTATTGTCTGAGTGCTAATTTGCACCCCATGAGTTTGCTCAAGCTGATTTTGAAGGAGGCGAGCGGTTGCAAACCGTTGTCTCAACGAAGAAACTCTCAAGTAACGTTCTTGAATGGCAGTTGTTACCCGTGGTCTACCGTGTCCTGGTCTTCGGACATTCATATCTGTCTCCCTGAATCGCTGCAACATTCTGGACACACTTGTATGGGAAACTCCAAACCTTTCTACATTTCTTGTGTATGTCCACCCTTCTTCTCGCAAAACTGCCGCTTGGGCACATTCCTTTTGGGTCAAATTGTGTGTTCCGCGTTGCATAGCGATCGAGTGTAGAAAATCGAACGAAAGAAAAACTATTGATCACTAGAATTGATCGATAACAACTGATTTCAGAATGGAGCGAATATATTCAAAATCTGATAATCTCAACTTTTTTTATTCCCGCTGGGAAAAAACATCTGTATTGAAGAAAAACGTTGAAAGTGGATAACATATGCATGCATAGTTCTGATAAAATAATCATCATTGAGAACACCTTCAGTTGTAGAATAAATTTGAGATTTCCATAATGTGCGTTAATTTTTTTGCACAGTGTATATTTGCCTCAGTGTCAAGGAATAACTATATAAACTTACGGCTCTGGAAATCCCTTCTCGTCCATACAAATAAGCATTATCTAAAATTGAGTCCACAGTTTCATCAAAGGTATCAGGTAGAAGCTGTCTCAGCTCGGGATTATGAACTACAGTTTGATTTATTATATTACTAGTAATTTGAACGAGCATAATGGCCTCTGCATAAATCTGGAAGAAATTGCTTGAGTAATACATAAAACATTCAGGTTCCAGCAATCAAACCTAGCATATTTCAAATGGGACAACTCTCAATTTATTAATTTTCGAGTTATTCGTTTTTTATTAAGATATAATACGCAGATAACTACTGTGAGCGAAGGAAAATCAGTTACACATATATTATTTTGTATCTGTTCTGAAGCGATTTTATGTTCAAGATATAAAAAAGGTATCACTCATAAGTGTTGAATTATTTATACTTAATACTCAAATAATAGTCATAAAAAAGAAAGAGTAATGTGAATTAATTCCAACCTACTGATTAGGTACTGCGGTGAACTTCAACTTTTTACCTCCCTTGCTTCCATGCAACCCACATTACACAAGGTTTGACTACCAGATCCAGTTCAAGTAAAATTCATTAACATACACTTACCTGTATAATAATGAAGACTGAGGCACAAAATAGAAAAATGATGAGGCCCAAAATGACAGCACAGCTTGAAACGGTATCTATGCTATCTCTCACAGAATTTTTAATTGAAGTATTTATTTTATGAACTATTTTATAAAGTCCTCTGATAGGAACAGGTACTATGGCATCGTGTCTTTCGTGTAACCACTTTAGCATTATTACCTTCACAGCACAGAAATTACTGTGTATATAAAGCCAAATACCTAAGTACGATCCAATATGTTTCATTATGTAGAATAAAATTGGTATTGGTAAAAGGGGAAGGAGCACAACATTCTTCCAAAATAGCATCGCAGCACAAGCCCATATCAAAGAGTACAAATAAAATGTACTGCCGTTCTCTTTCACCTCTATGTGCTCCACCAATTTTTTCGATATGAATTAATGCCAAAGTATCGTAGGCCTGATTTAATATTATCACTTGAATAAACATTCGATTGTGAGAAAGATCGTTGAAAATTGGGATATTTCTTCGAGTCGTTCATTTTGTTTTTCTAAAATTCAATGGACTCGAATTGTAAGTATCTCGTTTGATCAAATTTAATCTTGTTCTATTGCATTCAGAATTGACTCTAGTCAACGTTTCATCTTTCTTTGGTGAGCTTTCAAATAGGTCAAGTGCCAAAGGATCATTTTCACTGATGCTCTGATCCTCCTGCTTCTGAACGTGTTCCTTGTCGGTATTTTCAGAATGGTTTTTTTTATTCTGAAAACAAAAGTTGCTATTGGATTTTCAAATTCAAGAAAAACTCTTTCATGTTAAGAAATATTTCTCTGAACGTAATATGTCTAAACCAATCTGTTCAACCTCTAGAAAAACTTTACCCTTCAAAATACACGAAAGCCTAATTGAATTTTCTACTAAAACATAAAATGTAAAAAAAATGCTGAGCTGTTCAATCAACAGCTGTCCTCTAAAAATTGACCCCTATGAATTCAAGTAGGTCCTCTTACACAGTAGTAATTTCATGAACATCCCTCCTGAATATCAGTTTTTTTCGCAAGTAATTAACAAATATAGATCAATTCCTCAAGACATTCAAATCTTTATTGTCATTTTCCCTCAATAAACGAGCACGCAAAATCTTGAGGGTTTTACGACTATATATTCGTCAGTTAAAACGTCTTACGAAGTTGACCGATAACCAATTTCCATTCCTCTCTGTTTTGTACTAGTACCTCGTCGGCTTGTCTTGCATTAATTTCCTTTCTGATTCCTTCTCACCAGATTTTCTTAGGGCGTTCTCTTATTTTCCTCGCGAGCGGCTGCCATTCCAACAGTTGTTCCACTCCATCCGGTTAAATGCCCGTTCCATTTCAGCTTTCATTTCAAACATCATTCTTTATCTGACCCTCAAAGCCTATTTGTTTCCTGATCACTCCATGTCTCACTCTGTCTCGTCTGGATATTGTCAACGATCTTCTTATTGCATCCATCAATCATTTTCTCAGAACCATATACATAGTAGACTGCTTTCTAAATTCTAAGATTTCGGTTCTTCGTTATTTCGCCGCTCCACGAAATGCTGTTCAAGCTACCTATTGCTCTCCTTGCCAGTACTATCCTACCCTCCATTTCCTTAGTATCAGTTCCTGTCTTGTTTGAATTGATCCCAGGTACTACTTCTTTCTTCCATTTCTATTGCCACATAATTATACAGGTTTACAGGGTAAGTCGTACTGAATATTGGACACAAAGAAAATTTAGTCTAAACGTGTAGACGACCATCACATCAAATTACATGCCATACTTCCTGTCCGATAATTTGTATTGGATACAGAATGTTCGGACATGGTTGCACGAGAATTACCCAAAAAAATTTATTGCAAGAAGCAGACCCATAGCATGACCGGCGAGAAGACCCGATTTAACGCCAATGGATTTCTATGCGTGGTGTCTATATGAAAAGCTTATTAGAGTGCGACCAAATGACGCCGATTGCAAATATCGATATTCTGAGACGAAGCATATTTGATGCAGGTGAAGAAATGTGGCGAATCCTGCAAACTTCTATCGGTAAATGTAATTCAAGGAACAAATGAGAATTTGTGTGAAAAATGGCGGCGGTCATATTGAACAATATTTATAAAAATATTGTACTCTTTTATGTTGTTTCATTTAAGTATATCTATTAATTTCTTCTACCTCAAAGTAAATATGTATCCTCTACTACCTCAATTGTATAGTCGGGTAAATGTATGCCCATTTAATAGCAGATTATACCTTTTTGAGAAACTTTTGAAAGCATCCGCAGAATAGTTTCCATAAATTTTTTTTGAGAAAAGCGCCTCAAAGTTGAAAACATTCGGCGAAAATCATTCATCATTCAATATCTCAATAACGGTGACATTTCGGATAAAATATTATTGGACCAAATTCATCAAAAATGACCTGAAAAATAACGTATTATAAACAAGGTTGTCGAGGCGCAGCATCTCTGTCTCAATATCTTGATCAGATGTTAACCAATTTCATTTGGGAGTACAAAAACTCTTCAGTGCTTCTATCAAGGTATGGTTTATATTCAATGTTTCTAACACCTTCCACAATTTCCTCACCGGTACGGTATCATAATCCCTCTTCAAGTCGATGAAATAAATATGTGCTCCTCTGTTAGTGGCCAGTTTCTTTTCTATAATTGTTTTCAAAAGAACACATTGTCAGTACAAGATCGACCCGCCGTGAACCGCTCTAATGTTTTCCTCTGTAGGGGCAAATTCTTCCTCGATCACATCTCTGTTGTTTCGTCCGTATTGAGGCAAAAACTTTCAGAAGCGGAAAGAAAATAAAACAAGAATATTCTAGTAGCTTCAGGCCATTGATACGTAACTTTTCGAAACGTTGTCGATTATTATGTATTCAAGTTGGAGGAACGTATTTTGGAAATTTATTGTAGTAAATAGTAATTTTTCGGTATAAGTTGACCTTTATTTCTTATCCCAAAAACAGGTAATTTCACAACTTCACAACTTTTCAGTGAGTGGTAAGACAAAATAATTGTAAAAATTACATGAGCAAGAGTTTAATTTACCATAAAAATGATAAAAAAACAGATAAGTGATGGATTTACATGACCTCATACCTGCGTAGTTTATTTCATCACCCACTGTTATCTTATAATCACACGATATTATATATTTTATGTATTTATACATACGGGTGTCCCGAAAACACAACGCCAAACGAAAAGAGAATGTAGATCAGGATGTGATTCACCTGATGTGAAAAAAAAGTTTGTATGAAAGTCTCACAGTTTTCGGGATTTTGGATGTTTTATGAAAATGCTGAATTTTTTCATTAAAAATGCTTCCTCTCTTGCCAAAGATACAATTGAATACTTCTCGAATCAGTTTTTTTTCCGTAAATATGGTTGAATGATATTTAGGCACTACTTGTTATGAGCTTTGCGTAAGAACTCAAATAAGCAATGAAAAGAAAAGGAAACGTCTCGATCAAAACAGAAGTAAACCTTTTATTAGTTCGTATTCTCGTTCACATATTTGACTTGAAAAAAAAGGAATGCGCAAGTGTGTGTTATTTCTCAAAATCTTTTTATTTAGTTTTTCTTTCTCTTGGCATTAAGTTAATGCGTATCAGTTTACTGGGTATAATGTCTAAAGAAAATTTTTCGTATACTGCAAAAGAATACGCCGACATGAACCTTATTTATGGAGAAGTACGTCTAAATGCTAGAGCAGCTCAGCTGCAAGGCATTATTAAGAGCGCTACCCTAATCACCGACATCCCAATCACAAAGTTTTGACACCATTTTAGGGAAATTTTAACCAAATCATCAAACCTCATCGGTGGATCGGACAGGGCGGTGAAATTTTGAGACCTTCCCGTTCACCAGACTTCAATCCTCTAAATTTCTTTTATTGATGTTTTGAAAAAAATTAAATTAATTCGAATCCCATAAGAAATGAAGCAGAACTAAGGGAGCGCACTCGTATTTCAGCAGCCAAAAAAGAGGGAAAGATTTTTTATGGTTTGAAAAGGTAATTACTGAATAGATGCAGGGCGTGTATTAGCGAAGGAGGTGGTCATTTTGAGCATTTGCTTTAAAAAAAATACTGAATTTTTATGAAGTTTCTTCACAAAAGATTTGTTGATGTTGAAGGTCCTGTGCGTTATCACGCATACCATTGCAATTAATGAGTAATTTCACTTTTTTCGAGAGAATTAATAAAATAAGCAGAATTTGCAAAATGAAAGAATTTGTGGCAAATGAGATAAAATCAGTTTTTCACATAAATGCTCCATTTTCGATAAACATTCGAATATCTTTTTTTCTGAAGAAGGTTATCACCTGAATTTTACCTTCCCGGAATCCTCACAGAATTAGAAACCCTTCAACGTTATATGCAGAAAAGGTCTAGTGCCTTTTATTTACACAACGTCAGATACAATTCACTGAATGTAGTACAGAAAAACCTTCCTTCAAATACGTATTTTAATAGTACATTGTTTACCGGGTAGGAAAAGCTTAACATTCCTGGACGACTGTGAAGATTGCTGAGTCGAGGCGCAAGCCGAGACTTAGCAACACAGAGTCCTGGAATGTGGCTTTTCCTACGAGGTAAACATACTATTTTTCCGCAAATCGTTTAAAATTCGACAGATATTGAACATTTTTAAAAAATTCCCGAATTTTTGACATTTCTTAAATTGCATCATTTTTCGATGTCATTCTCATCGGAAAATTAATGAAAACTGTCAGATGTGTTTACGTGAGGGAAGTGCCTGAGAATTTTGGTTCATTGTGAACGAAATAGGGCAGATCCAAATGAAACAAGGTATGAATATCATTTTATAATCCTTTTATAACGTTTATTACTAAAGGTTTTTGTTCCAGAAACGATTAAATTGAAATTATGAATGGAATAAGATCGGAGTAAGTGACATTTGTCAAGCGAGTTTACAGGTCAAAAAACCTCTAGGATATTTGCAATTTTATGAAGGAAACCCAACAGATTCGAATGAAACAAGGTACGAATATCCTTTTTGAATAGTTCTATTACGTTTATTGATAAAAATATTTGTTCCAGAAAATCTCAAATTACCATGAAAACAAATTACTTTTCTATCATTTATGTAGAACACTAACAACTGTACGGAAATATCTGACTTTTTCTTCAAGAGACAGGAATGTCAAAATTTCCTGGCGATTTGCGGAAAATTATTTTTTCGGAATCTCTGCATGATTTTTTTGCATAAATTGAAGTAATCATTCAACAATATTTACGGAAAAAACTGAATCAAAAAGTATTCAATTGTAGCTTCAACAAGGGGAGAAAGCATTTTGAGTGTGAAAGTTCACCATTTCCATAAAACATCAAATATCTCGAGAACTTCGGGACTATCATAAAACGATTTTTTCACATCAGGTGGAGCACATTCTGATTAACATTCCGTTTTCGTTTGACGGGATCTTTTCGGGACACCCTGTATATGAAACGTGACCAAACATTGTTAACATGATTAATCAGTTCCTCTGTTCCCTTCAATAGACCCCAAAGTATAATAAATTTAAATTATTCAGTTTCAATGTTTACTCAGACAATAATAGTATTTATTATTATAAGGATTAAAGTGCATCTTTTTTTACGAGCAATATTTGCAGTTGCGAGGCGCAGCCGAGCGAATGCAAAATTGCGAGTAAAAATAGGCACTTTTAATCCGAATAATATATACTATAAAAACAATTTATTCAGGAATTTGGACTTTAATGTTTTTGGTTAAATTTTCTTAAATCTTCACCAACGTTTCGGATCCAATTGATCCTTTATCAAGGCTCGAATTTATCTCAATCTAACAAACATTTCTTAAGATCTATCATTTTTAAGGTGTTCTTTTCTGATTGTAATGTTTATCTTTCTTTATGTTTTTAATTTTAAATTGTGTGATCAATTTTTCAACGTTATAAGGAAATTTCTTTTTGTTGGAAGGTAGGTACGTGCACGAGAAGAAATTTCCTTATAACGTTGAAAAAGATCACACCAATTTAAAATTTTAAAACATAAGAAAGATAAACTTTACAATCAGAAAAGAAAACCTTATAAATGATAGATCTTAAGAGATGTTTGTTAGATGAGATAAATTCGAGCCTTGATAAGGATCAATTGGATCCGAAACGTTGGTGAAGATTAAGAAAATTTAACCAAAAACATTAAAGTCCAAATTCCTGAATAAATTGTTTTTATTATTATTAACAGACGAAAATCCTGATACTTAATATATATATTTTTCTCCAACCAAGTCAAAATTACAATAAAATTGGTTTTAGTGAAAAACGTTCATAATTTGGTTATGAATTTGAACACAGAATCATGACAGTGATTGTCAAGTAGACGTCAAATACCATTACTTTTAATCCGGAGGATTAAAAGTAGCGTTTTTAATCCTAGGATTAAAAGTGTTGCTAAGTAACGAGTGAATTTTTGTACGGTAAGGAAATGTATGACTTTTGCACCTGAAAATAGTACAAAAATGTCAACATTTTTGATGGTTGGAGAAAAATATATTTTCATGATGTGAAAAAATCGTTCATATGAAAGTCGCAAAGTTCTCGAAATATTTGATATTTTATAGAAATTACCTCACTACACACCACACTATTACCTTAATTGGATTTTCTATGGTTCTATTCAAACTATGGCTACAAAATTTTGCATGAGTCTTATTATGAGCATCTTGTAGGGCCGCAACATTTCATTTTGGTTGTTTTGTTTTGTCTGAGATATTGAGGAACAAATTTTGAATGGACATATTTTATGGAACATTCTGTACGATTTGGCTGGTGAACCAACTTAACCGAGGCATTTGGAAACCGAACTCACCCTGAAAATTTCAAGTCTCTAAGACAATCCCTTTGAAAGTTATCGTGCTAACGGCGGACGGCCGGTCCCACGGACAGAATTGGATTCAACCACGGAGACCATATCCAGCCCAAAATTCGAAAATAACAGACATTTTGCCAAAACTATATAGCACTCGTTTAAGTGAAACGAGCGCTCAAAAAATGGCAATCTGCGCATCTGCTTGGATCCTTGGGATTTGAATAAATCAATTAAAAATTTGAGAAAAGCCCTGAGCAGGAGCTTTTAAGCACTCGTACTCTGGTAGAGCAATAAGACTATTACCTCAATATTATATGGGATTTGAGATTGATAACAAATGTATAAATGCAGAATCTCAGTACAATCGGAATTATATTCTGAAACTCAGAAAAAAATATGAAAAAATTAAATAAGAATTAATTGGTTTTTGGCCGAACAAACAAGAAGTGATTCGAGAAGTAATTTTTCAGAAACGGATCCTAAGAATGGAATTAAATTTAACCTTGAGAATGTAGTTTTGGTGTACGTTAAATTAAATATTTCCGGCATATATTTTGCTCTCGTGGAATCGAGATAGATAGCTATAAGGGTCATGAGTCCCATCGATAAAAAGGTGTTCAAAGACTTCTCGGTCTCGTAACTTATATTGGCCGATTTATTACAAATTTATCGGGAATAACTTACCCAATTCAATTAAAAAATTTTATTTAAGGTTTTTGAAGACAGCGACTTATGGTCAAGATATTTTTATAGTTACCATTAGTCGCTAGATTAATAACCGAGTTGATTGAAATTGATCGTTAATGTTCAGTTTCGTACACATTGAAATCACCTTTTATTTTGAGGTCGACGGAAATGTAATATTTCAGTGGAATCTGAAACATGACATAGCATTAAACAAATTGTAATACGAGATAATAACAGGCACAACTCTTTAATATTTGATCCGAAAATACCTGTAACTGTCTCAGTTGATTCGAGTCAATATGGTTTAGTATGGATGCAAGAAAATGAACCTTCTGCATTTGCAGAATCGTTGACGGAAAACACAAAAAAGGTATGCTCAAATTGAAAAAGAGCATCTGGGTATAGTTTTCGGAATTGAAAGTTCCATCAGTATCTGTATGGACGGAAATTCATAGTGAAAACGGATCAAAAACCGCTTTTGCCAATATTTAAGAAAGATTTGAATTCATGCCCTGTAAGGGGTAATTTTTTTGAGTGTTTTGTAAGAAATTTTCAAGGAATTTGTATTTTCATATTAGTATATTAGTATTCATGAACTCAATTCGTAAAATATTTTCAAGCAGAAGCTACATCCGGCTCTACCGGGAACGAATGTTAACTTCGTTATTTCAAACGTAACACCCTGTATATTCATGCATTAATTGAATTCCTCGTTTAATTCTGCAATATTTCGATGTATTATGTACGCAACCACTTCAAGCGGTTTTGAGTTATAGTTATAGTTATAGGAAGTATTATACAGGGTGCCTGAAACAGAGCTTCAAAGTGAGCCCCAATAAAACTATAAAATCTCTTTTTTTCGAGTGGTAACCATATAATTTTGTAATTCTGATCGATTGCTCGTCAAAAATAATTTTTAGTGTGCCAAACATTTCATGTCTTTAAAATCAGTAGTTTTGCCGTTATTGAATTCGAATTTTAGGCCTAAAGGCAGGTTTCGCTCAGTCAAATTCATTGGTATGCTCATCAAGAGTAGTCGAAATATTACGTCTTAGGGTCTATAGAATTGAAAGGGAAGATGTATCAACCCTTATAATAAATAGACTACATTAATTCAACCGCATGATAAAAAAAGCTTCATTGGGACATAGTTGATAAAATTTAAATCAATAAATTATTACAAGAATCAAAGTAAAAGAACTGAAAGTAATTCACCTTTAACTGTTGCGCCAAACATCAAAACTCCTAATACTTCAGAGAAAAATAGTAAAAGAATCGTAGCCAGATATGGAATAGTATTCAAAACACCAAATGATAATTAATTTTCTACAATATAAACATTTTCCTGTTGAATTATATTATTGAATTCATATATTCTTTGTTTTGTTTCACATCAACATCTTGCATTACACGTCAAATATACTCCCACTGCGAACGAAATAATATAATTGCATCGGCACAGAAAGGATGCTCCAGGGGTGCAATGGGATCCAAAGTACAACTGATAAAATCGACTCTATAATGTGCAACCAAGCCCATAAGAAGAGGAGGAACTTGTTCACGGCTTATCTTGACTACAAGAAAGCTTTCGACTCCATGCCGCATGCTCATGAAAGTTTGAGAAATCTATAAAGTAGATCCGAGATTAGTGAGCTTTCCCAAAACAGTTATGTCAACTAGGCGCACTAACATCGAAATCAGCGGAGCAGGCATCAGAACTGGCACCGTGTCCATCAAGAGAGGAATTTTTCAAGGAGATTCTTTGAGTTCATTGTGGTTCTGCTTGGCAATGAACCCGTTATCAAGTATTTTAAAATCCTCCAGAAAGGGATTCAACCTAGAAGGCAACACACGCAACATGTTGATGAACCATCTTTTATACGTCGATGACTTGAAACTGTTTGCAGCAAGTAGAGACCAACTAGAGTGCCTTCTGCGACTTGTGGAGAAATTTTCCAAAGACGTCAGCATGAACTTTGGACTGGACGAATGTCGTTCCCTAAATATAGCAGGAGGGAAAATCCAACAAACATATCTCACCTTATCTAACGGAAAAGAAATTAAGTCAATGCTGGCAGGTGATCTATACAAATACCTAGGTATGAAGCAATGTCAAAGGATAGACCAACGAGTGATGAAGGACGAACAGACAGCAGAGTTTACCAGAGAATGAGGAGTGTTCTGAAAACCGAACTGAACAGCAGAAATCTCACAAAAGCTGTTAACACCTACGCTTGCTCAGTTCTCATCTACTCTTTCGGAATCGTAACGTGGAGTAATACAGATCTCGATGTTCTCCAACGCAAAATGAGAACACTGTGTACGAAAGCGAACAAACATCATCCTAAATGCTGTGTTGAAAGAACAACAATCCCTAGAACCCGAGGCGGGCAAGGCTTTATAGACATAAAGAAAATGGCGGCTGAACAGATAAACAACTTAAGAAATTACTTTGTAGACAAGTCAAACACATCAGACTAACATAATATACTGATTGAAGCAGATGGTTCAACACCTCTACTACTAAGCGAGCACCCTCATGAAAACACCACACAGACGGATAGTGATAAAATTCAAAGATGGAGAGAAAATCCCCTACATGAGAGACACCTGAACGAGGTCACCCAGGAACATGTCGACATTCCTGCGTCGAACTACTGGCCGACTTTTGGAAGATTGATTCCTGAAACAGAAGGTTTCCTTCTTGCCATTCAAGTTCAAGTAGTGCAAATAGCCCAGTCAAATTAGACGAAAAAGGGGGCCAACCTCGGAATGAAAGATAATAAGCTGAAACTTGGTAGGAACCTTTGTTTTGTCATTCTAAATGTTGTCTCAAAAGTCACAAATGCTATCGTGCCGGCGTCTTAAGATATTGAAGGTCAAAGGTCATAGAAATCGGTTTTTTGCGAATATCTGCCCTCCTATTGCTTAAATGAGATTTGCAGTTATTATGAAAGTTGTAGACTATAAAATTGTCTACAACTTTTGTTCGAGCTTTTTTTTCATACGACCAACCGTTTTTGGGATAGAGCGCGAAGAGTGCGCAGCGTACAGTCATATATGACCTAATGCAGGGTCAAGCGTGAGTTACGGTTAGCAGTTCGTTGTATGAAGTCAATTATTTACTTAACAGTTATAATTATTAAACAATGCCCATTATTTATGTACTAATTATTAATTATTTATATTTAATTGAAATAAGTAATTAAATTATTGCATTTGACGGATATTCCGACTATAGTAAAAATATTAAAGCAAAGGAACAACAAAGAAGAACTGCTGCACTTTCAAAATCATATGAAGTTCGTTTTCACGAAACAATGATTGTGCCAATCAGTCAAGAAAAATTTTCATCAAATCGGTCTAAAAAAAAATTGTTGAAAAATTTGAAACTGGTAATATCACAACAAAACAAGTCAGAGATGATGCTGATGTTCTCATCATTGACACAGCTATTGCCTTAACAGAACATCAAAAGACTGATGTCATCATAGGAGAAGATATTGATTTGTTCGTTATTTTAATTGGACGTACTCAATCCCATCAACAGGAAATTTTCCTCAAAAAAGTTGGCAAAGGCAATGTCAACACACAAATATACTCTTCTAAAAGTTTTAACCAATATCCTCGTACTAAAAACACATTTTATTTTTACACGCATTTAGTGGCTGTGACACGAATTCTGCGCTATTTAAAAAAATTAAATTGAAAAAAAAATTAACGAATAGAACATAAATAATGGGCATTTTTTAATAATTATAACTGTTAAGTGAATAATTGACTTTATACAACGAACTGCTAACCGTAACTCACGCTTGACCCTGCATTAGGTCATATTCATATGTCTGTACACTGCGCACTCTTCGCGCTCTACCCCAAAAACGGTTGGTCGTATGAAAAAAAAGTTCAGACAAAAGTTGTAGACAATTTTCTAGTCTACAACTTTCATAATAACTGCAAATATCATTCAAGCAATAGGAAGGCAGATATTCGCAAAAAACCGATTTTAATGACCTTTGACCTTGAATATCTTAAGACGCCGGCACGATAGCATTTGTGACTTTTGAGACAACATTTAGAATGACAAAACAAAGGTTCATACCAATTTTCAGCTTATTATCTTTCATTCCGAGGTGAAATCCTAATTTGACTGGGCTAAAACTAAAAACTATCAGAAATATATCATGAAGGAAAGGAGCCTCACCGACGATAAATGCCGCCACGGATGCCAAACATCAGAAACAATCCAACATATTACAGGAGGCTGCCAAATGTTTGCTGGAAATGAATATACGAGTCAACATGATGCAGTTTATAAAATACTTCATCAGGAACTCGCCATCCAACTGAAGATTCTGCAGTCCGAAACAATGCGGTCCAACCTAAAGCTAGATTTGGATGAAAACATTTACAAAATAATGCAAAAAGCAGTACTTCTAGGTACTGCTAGAACGGTAAGGAAGTTTGTAGGTCACGATGGTTACCAGGAACAACCATAAAGGGCAGCATCGCAAGACCGACTACCAAGACATCAACCGAGAAATCTAGGACCAAGCAACAAAGGACGAACAACCCAGACCTCAGAGCTCAATCCCCCTGATACTTACTATCCGGGATGAGTTCTCCTTAGTAGGGAGTGTGATAGCCGATCGCTAGGGGTTGTGAAAAATCACACCCTTTCTACGATAATATGCTCAAGTTGACTGTTTATAGTTAATGGCCATCGACCGAAGTCCTTCAGCCTGGTTAATTATATAACTTTGTAACAAAAAAAGTAATTTCACTGAATAGAATCTACGAAATAAATTTTAACATTTAAAATATTGTCCTCTCATTGCAATCATTTACAGAGTCTTGTAAATTAAACCTGACTTTCTTCTTTGATAGCAGGGTCTTTTAATTTGGTCGAAATCTTGTGCAGAGTGTTGAAGCAATAGGGCGAAATATTAGGACAATAGGAGCGTATAATTCTCATTAGATCTTGATAGTGTGCCGGTAGCATTTATACTTTACGTACTCACGTTTGACGTTAGCCCGACGCACTTGAACTGAGAAACCAATCACACTTCGAATGCGAAACGGCGTATAATAGCTTAATTCAATTGAAGTTCTGTATTATTTATCATTTTATTCATCTAATTGAAAGTGGGATTATTCCAATATCGGTTCCTAGTGATGAATGAATCTTTACTAGTAATATATATGTTACGGGCAATGTAATTATTTAGGTCAGTATTCATAATGCTTGGTTATTATGAATAATGACCATTAAAATTGGGCAATTTGATAAATTTCAATTACTTTACGATAACTTCTCACATTGCCCGGTCATTATGAATACTGCTATTATTTATTTGGGCACTTTGATTAATTGACAGAAATGGGACAACCACGTGCGTGTGATGTGATTTTGGCTGGCCAATCAGCATTCATTCTTTGTCGCTCGCCGCCTGTGTCCGTACCTGTGGCTTGCGTCGCATTATTTACGTTTTCTCGTTGCCTTTGGATGTTATTTAGCTTATGTGCGACAAATGCTTATTGATATATCTCTTAAATTCTGTCTATTTAGTGTTAGTGATTTTTCTATAAAATAAAATGCAGGAACAGTCAATAACTGATGTCAGTGACATGAAGCATCGTTTTAATGAACGTCTGGATGAATTATGTTCCTCAAAAGCTCAGAATACACAAATTCTCACAAAGCCTCAATATTTGGATTTAATAGAAAAGGTTAAAACATCTAGAAGCAAAGTAGTAAATAAAAAACCTGAGGATTATCAGCGTTTACGTAGGTTTGATGTAATGACTATTGGAGAGAAGGAAAAGTTAATAGTTCCTGTAGAGGAAGGTAAAGAGCAGATAAGATTTTACGTACATCGGGAAGAGATATTTCAACTCTTACATGATGCACATATAGCTATTGGGCACGGTGGTCAAAACCGTATGGAAAAAGAGGTAAATTCAAAGTATAAAAACATTACAAGGGAAATGATTGTCACATATCTAAATTTATGTATGACCTGCGAAAAAAAACACAGTGTGCCAAAAAAAGGTTTAGTTGTTAGACCGATACTAAGTAAGAGTATGAATTCAAGATGTCAAGTCGATTTAATTGACATGCAGTCACAAGCTGATGATCAATATAAATTCATACTTGTATACCAAGACCATCTTACTAAATTTATTCAACTTCGACCTCTTAAAAGCAAAAGAGCAGAAGAAGTAGCTTATGTGCTTTTGGATATTTTTGCAATTTTTGGTGCGCCCAGTATTTTGCAAAGTGATAATGGGAGAGAATTTGCTAACAGTACTATTAGCGAACTATGTAGCATGTGGCCCGAGTTGAAGATGGTGCATGGGAAGCCCAGACACTCTCAAAGTCAGGGTTCCGTAGAACGTGCGAATCAGGACGTGGAAAATATGCTTTGTTCGTGGCTAGAAGACAATAGCACCAGGAAATGGTCACAAGGTTTACGTTTTGTACAGCTAATGAAGAACAGAGCTCATCATAGTGGCATCAACTGTACTCCGTATGAGGCCATGTTTGGGACAAAGTTGAAAGTTGGTCTAAAAAGTTTTCTACCCACAGATGTTCTGAATAATATAAATTATGAAGAGGACTTAGAAGTTTTAGTAAGAGATCAAAATAATGTACAGTCTGTAGAAGAAGGTCCTCTGCAAAATAAAACTGAGTCACATGTGTTAGCGGAGCTCCCAGGTCCAAGTCAACATGATGAGGAGGAACTACTTTCTCTTGATAGTTATGTTCAAACTGATTTACATAATAAAGAATTTCAAGAACCTTTCGGACATGAAGATTCTCCGGAAGAACCCTATGTGAAAAAAAGGAAAGCCGACATATTAAAAATTAGGCAGATTTCAGCAAGAAATCTAAAAAAACAAGCTGAAAAAATGATTCAAGCTTCTACCTCAAAATTCCCTGATGCTAAAAAAGGTGACACAGTTAGAGTTCGAGTCCCAGATGTCGACAGAGGTCGCGCCGATGGAAGAAATATTTTGGCATTTGTTCTTGAAGTAACAGATGCTAATATGTATAAATTAGGCACGAAACACGGAATTCTAAATCAACTTTATGCCAGGAATCAATTTACAATATGTAATGAGAAGTTTATATATGATGAAGATATTCCACAGAGAGAGATTTCACTAAGAGAATGTGCAAGATTGTCATCCAAGACAGGGGGCCAAGGTTATAGGCGATGTAGCTGTAAAGGTGGCTGTAAATCCGACAAGTGCAAGTGTCGTAAAGAAAAAAAGTTATGTAACTCAAAATGTCACCAAAGTGGTAGCTGCTCTAATAAATAGATATTATTATTGACATTTTGTGTAAATATAAATTTGTAAGTACGTACATATCTAATACTTTATTTTTATTTGGACTTAACTTCTGTTGGTACTTATTTCATCGCCACCGGTTTGTTTGTCAGCATTGGAAATTTTATTTGTTATTTTTGTTTCTTACTTTGTCAGTTAGATATGTAGAAATTTGTTATTTTTTATAAGAAATATGAATAAAAATTATTCTTAAATTGCCCACTTGACTTTTAGCATTATCCAAAATGACCGGGCAATGTGATATTTGCAGCATAATTTATCATTTTGTCATATCCTTTTGGACACTTTTTAAATTGCCCGGGCATTATAAACAATGCCCAATTATTTACATTGCCCGTAACATATATAATTTCTATTCTGCAGCATCCAAATGGAATAGGTACCTACTTTTGAGATGAAGAGTTATAAAGAAAGAACTTTTCAATTTTGCAGCAATCAAATGAAAACGTCTAGTTTGAATGGGGTACAATCATTTCGTACTTTTTCTAAACATAAAAATTCGACGAGTTCAATCACTTTCCATAAAAATCCAAGATACAATCTTAAGTAGTATGGTGGGTTGGTTGGGTTGCAGTTCAGACCAAGAGCGCACCCAGGGGGGGGTGGAGCTATGTAAATTTATTATCGTTAAAAAAGTGGCCACGATTACAATGGAAAACGCTCCTCCCATAGATAATTAATCTATACATCACATGGTTTCTGAAGAATTCTGATTAGAGAATCAGTCACACCATTGATATCGATCATCCATGGCCTATCAGCCAGAAGATCTAATAATAATAATTATATTTGGAAATACCTATAACGAATTAGTGCAAGGCAACGAACACCAACTAGTAAACACACTACACAATTCAGTTTCATTCGGGTAACAATTTTCAAAATTGACCCCGGTGTATGCTAGGACTGTGATTGATACCTGAACAGGACTTGGTCATCTTGTGGAGGTCGAAAATAAATAATGAATTTTCTTAAAAAAGTCACTGAAGGTGAGGAAGATTATAATAATTTGTTGATATACTGGGTGGTCACCCCATATGCGGATCTCATTGCGATGGAGTAAATGAAGGTATATCTCGAAAAAAAAAATTGGTGATGTGTATAGGGTATACCTAAGCATATTTCAAAATTATTCGTATGTATACCGGGTGTTCATTGAAAGAAGTGTCACTTTGGTCTATATCTTTGTTCTCGAACACCCGGTATACATACGATTAATTTTGAAATATGCTTATGTATACCCTATACACATCACCATTTTTTTTTCGAAATATACCTTCATTTACTCCATCGCAATGAGATCCGCATCTGGGGTGACCACCCAGTATATCAACGAATTATTATAATCTTCCTCACCTTCAGTGACCTTTTTAAGAAAATTTATTATTTATTTTCGACCTCCACAAGATGACCAAGTCCTGTTCAGGTAAATAAATTCAATTTTTCGAACTTTATCCAGATTCAAAAATTTATAAAAAAATAATTGTTGATGTGACAACTTTAAGCGATACCACAAATTGAAGCATAATTATGCTTCTTTCTAAAAAACGAATCAATTATTTTCAATTCGAAATACAAAGTGTTTTTTTTTACCATGAACACTTTAAATGAGGATTGATGAGTCCGGCCCTGGAATAATGAAATAACTGATATCTTTCTGACTCGACCTTAGTATGTGCCAATAAACTCCCAAGTTCCAATAATATGTGTCAATAAGTTTGGATTTTAGGAGGGTCTAAGTATTTCCATGAAGTTGGAAAATCACCCTGTAGCTTTCTAGGTGAATCCAGAAATTAATTTTTATAGTCAATCAGTAATCAGCTATTTCTTATAGAAACTTTATAGGTTTTCACTCCCAGTCTCTGAAACATAAATAATTAAAAAATGTTTGATTAAGATGAAGTGCTCCTGCTAGAATCTTTGCACTTATTTGTCAGGAGCAAATTGGTCTTAAAAAAATTGTTGCCTAACAGTAAAATTGAAAAATGAAACAAATTAAAAGGATATTGTAACGTTTCGGTGGCTATATCAAACACCTTCTTCAGACAAACTCTAAAAATCTTCAGAATTGTGTATTTTGTCATTTGTAATCTGATTGACATTGATAGTTGTCAATCTATAGAGATGTTGATTTATTTGATTTTGAAATTTCCTGATGTCATTTCTTTCTTCAATAAATCTATCCAAATACGATCTATTCCAACAGAACAATTGGCCAAATTATTTACTTCATCTAACAAAATACATGTTTGCCTAAATTCAACATATTTTCAATTAGACGATGTTTTCTATAAACAGAAATTCGGAATGGCCATGGGTTCTCCTTTATCTCCTATTATGAGCAATATATTCATGGAATATTTCGAAGAGAAATATATAGAAACATATTCACTGAAACCAAAGACTTGGTGGCGATATGTAGATGATATTTTTGTAATTTGGCAACACGGCAGAGAGGAATTAAATAAGTTTTTTAATTATATCAATAATAAAGAACCAACCATTAAATTTACGATGGAATTAGAACACAATAATCAAATTTCTTTTCTAGATGTTCTAATAAGAAAATTTATAGATCATTATGAAACAAGTGTATTTCGGAAACAAACACACACTAATAGATATCTAAATTTTTATTCCAATCATCAATTAAATGTAAAAACAGGTATTACAAAAACACTTTATGATAGGGCCTTTTTGATTTCATCTACACCTGAAATTAGAAATAATGAAATTTCTTTCATTAAAGAGTTCCCACTAGATAATCAATACCCACCAAATTTTATACAAAGAACAATTTCAAATTTAGAACGAAAAATATCTAATCGAAATTCTAATGATGATCAGGTACAAACAGAAAACCGTCAAGAACAACCAAATTTGTTGAACGTCATTACTTATATTCCTGGCCTCTCAGAGAAAATAAGAAGAATTGGTTCCAAATTCAACATAAGAACTGTTTTCAAAACAAAAAATGATTTGAGATCCATTCTAACTAAAACGAAACCAATGAATGAGACACAAAAATCAAAAAATTGTGTTTACAATATTCCCTGTATATGTGGAAAATCTTATACAGGGGAGACATCAAGACCTTTAGAAATAAGAAAACGGGAACATAAGAATAACATCAAAAATAGAGACATCACAAGATCACAAATCGCTGATCATGTATGTTCAAATAGCGGAGATCATATGATGAACTGGAACCACACAAAGATCCTCATGACGGAACCTGATAATTATAAAAGGAAAATTAAGGAATCTACATGTATTTTGTTAGATGAAGTAAATAATTTGGCCAATTGTTCTGTTGGAATAGATCGTATTTGGATAGATTTATTGAAGAAAGAAATGACATCAGGAAATTTCAAAATCAAATAAATCAACATCTCTATAGATTGACAACTATCAATGTCAATCAGATTACAAATGAAAAAATACACAATTCTGAAGATTTTTAGAGTTTGTCTGAAGAAGGTGTCTGATATAGCCACCGAAACGTTACAATATCCTTTTAATTTGTTTCATTTTTCAGTTTTACTGTTAGGCAACAATTTTTTCAAGACCAATTTGCTTCTGACAAATAAGTGCAAAGATTCTAGCAGGAGCACTTCACCTTAATCAAACATTTTTTAATTATTTATGTTTCAGAGACTGGGAGTGAAAACCTATAAAGTTTCTATAAGAAATGCAGAATCCTCCCAGAATATATTTCAATCGATAGTAATCAGCTAGTCCAACTATATCTCTGGTAAGAGTATGTACAGTTATTCCCCGGACACCCTGTATAATGAAAGAATAAAATATTTTATGTTGCATGTTGATTCAGCCCCCCCTGAAATTCAATCCTGGGTGCGCCCTTGGTTCAGACTAAAAACATCTCTACCTAATTGAAAAAAGAATTGGAGATGAGGATAGGTAATTATAATAAGGTAATTTAATCAACTGACATATCAAGCGCGAGCGGAGCGAGGGCTGTAATACCTATAGTTCGATTTATTTTTATTCTTTCCTTTATTGAACCGCTATATTATATGTGTAGGTTCAAATTTTTTTTTCTAAAAGGTGAATTCCCGAATAATGTGTTCAGTTTATATTGTCACACAATGGAATTTATGTGGGTAGGTATCGAGACATCTTGTGTTTCATGAAAGTAGTACCTATATTTCTCTTCAGAACTATAGCAGATGAGAATTTCGAATTTTGCAATTTTTGCAAGTTTTGTTTTGATTCTTTACGATGATAATATTATTGAAGGTTTTAAGAGCGTCTCAGAAATCGTAAAGAGTCAAAACAAAACTTGCGAAAATTGCAAAATTCGAAATTCTCATCTGCTATAGTTCGGAAGAGAAATATAGGTACTACTTTCATGAAACACAAGATGTCTCGATACCTACCCACATAAATTCCATTGTGTGACAATATAAACTGAACACATTATGATTCGGGAATTCACCTTTTAGAAAACAAAAATTTGAACCTACACATATAATATAGAGGTTCAATAAAGGAAAGAATAAAAATAAATCGAACTATAGGTATTACAGCCCTCGCTCCGCTCGCGCGTGATATATCAGTTGGTTAAATTACTTTATTATGATTACCTTCTCATCTCCAATTCATTTTTCGATTAGGTAGAGATGTTTTTAGTCTGAACTGCAACCCAACCAACCCACCATACTACTTAAGATTCTATCTTGGATTTTTATGGAAAGTGATTGAACTCGTCGAATTTTTATGTTTAGAAAAAGTACGAAATGATTGTACCCCATTCAAACTAGACGTTTTCATTTCATTGCTGCAAAATTGAAAAGTTCTTTCTTTATAACTCTTCATCTCAAAAGTAGTTAGGTACATATTCCATTTGGATGCTGCAAAATAGAAATTATCTATATTACCAGTAAAGATTCATTCATCACTTGGAACGGATATTGGAATAATCCCACTTTTAATTAGATCGATAGAATGATAAGTAATACCGAACTTCAATTGAATTACGCTATTATATGCTGTTTCGCATTCGAAGTGTGATTGGTTTCTCAGTTCGAGTGCGTCGGGCCAATGGCGGAGCGCTATTCGCGCTTGGTGCCAAACGTGATGACGTAAAGTATAAATGCGTCCCGGTACGTACAAAAGTCTGAACCAAGTTCGACTACTGGAAGACGGTGCGTCACGCGTATTGGCAACAATGCCATTTGTAGAGGAGAAAATTCTCTTATCTGAACTCCTGGGATATCCATTTTGTTTCAATATGTTTGCCCGAGATTTAAATTTCTTTTGATGGAAGGAAAGGTGACTCAAATTCAAAATCCTATATCTAATGGACCTAACAATTGCAGTTTTCTGCGACCTAGGATGCATAGATTGGTAATTCGTCAACCTGCCTGATGAAGAAGATTTCGGATATAGATCAGTTATTATTTCATTAGAATAAATCATACATCCAAAAATCGAATCTTATTTTCAACTTCCAACTCACACGTGAAATTTAACTTGTCGTGAAAACTATTGAATGAGTTCATTGTATGTGTTATTTTGCCACAATCAATTCACATTATGTCATCAACATACACACGCACACGGCACAAAGGGTACCGGGTAATGTAAGCCACAAAGGACATATTATTTCATCTCGGCGTCCCTCGCCACCTCAGCCATCACAGAGGAAGCTGGGTTACCCATGGCAGTACCCTCAATCTGTCCATAACACTCACCATTGTATTGGAAATAACTATTAGACAACAAACATTTCTGGAACGAAATCGAATTGAATCATATCCCAATAAAGTTCATATGAGTCGTTTCCCAGAACTGGATTTGGACGATATTCAAATGTTTTATTTTTTATTTTGATCAAGCCTGTTTTTTCAGCAATGGCCTGATGAAAGGCCCTGGCTATAGTATTATGTCACTCAGTGTATTCTGTCGGCTCTGAGGCGGAACAAAAGGACACGACGTGTTGTATAGATTCCGCTACCTGAAAACATTTGCAGCACACATCAGTAGGTAGATTCCTTTCTGTTATATTTTTTATATAGGATGTCGTCGGAACCACTTCCGCTCTTGTGTAGCGATGAGTTTACCTTCTATTTCTACTTGCAGGTATCCAGCCTTCAGGTAAGTCAGTGGTTCAATTTTATTGATTTTGAAGCGCCTTGCTACTCCATTCCAGAATCCGTTGTTCACTTACCGCTTTGACACTGCTCCTCGCTCAGATTCAATGAACTCAAATATTCGTCATTTCGACGTAACAGGGTTGAGTTCTGTACATAAGAATATTCTCACATGCCCGTTATGGTTTTATTGTACCATGGCTATCTCCTGAGTCCTCTCCCTCCTCCATGTCTTTCGATATACAGGGTGTCCCGTAATTAGACCGACAAACTTCTAGTGAACAGTAACTTGGTTATCATCCATTGTTTTAGAATAAGGAAAGAAAAATATTGGGAAAATTGGACACTTTTTATTATCTATTGTTTAATTCGTGATAATGCCGACGTTTCGAAACGAATCGTTTCTTTTTCAAGGCTGTAAATAAATAAATTACATTATAAGACATACAACATGACAAAACATTAAAATAAATTACCTAATTACGATAAACAATATTGTACGCTTATTAAAAACATTATGATTTTACAAAGGAATCAAACATTATTGGAGAGCAGACACACATCGCAAACATCCCATCACCTTGTCAGTTTCAATATTTATGACAATGACATCAACATAAGGTAACAAAATATTAATCAGGGATGGTCTTAACACTATTAACGAGGCCAGCCATTACTTATTACTTTTTGAGTATATTATTATAAATCGTGCTTAGGTGTTGAACATCTTCTCTATGATTAACAGTATAATTTCTTTTTATGTGAATCATCTCGCTTATATTACGCCTATAACCAACCTCTTCTTTATCAAGAATTTCTACATCATCAAAATTAAATTTATGGCCCATTGTCATTTGATGTAAAGTTAAAGCTGTTTTGTTAAAATTGGCAATATTTTCACTATCATATTTATGTTGTTTCATCCTTTCGCGCAAATACTGTTTTGTTTGGCCAATGTAACACTTGTTACAACCAGCACAAGGTATTTTATATACTACCCCCGATTCTAAATTATAAGGTGTTTTAAATTTTAAATTTGTGAAAAATCTCTTTGTGGTGAACAAATTGTAAAAGGCACACCTGACATTCAATTCTTTAAATATTTTGTTAATTCTGTGAGAAAGACCAGGTAAGTACGGAAACTTGAAGATGGAAGAAATAGACGAGCTGGAAGAAATAGACGAGTTAGAAGAAACATTAACTATACGACTTCGGTTGGGAACAATAAATAAACACACATCCAACCGAAGTCGTATAGTTAATGTTTCTTCTAACTCGTCTATTTCTTCCAGCTCGTCTATTTCTTCCTACTTCAAGTTTCCGTACTTACCTGGTCTTTCTCACAGAATTAACAAAATATTTAAAGAATTGAATGTCAGGTGTGCCTTTTACAATTTGTTCACCACAAAGAGATTTTTCACAAATTTAAAATTTAAAACACCTTATAATTTAGAATCGGGGGTAGTATATAAAATACCTTGTGCTGGTTGTAACAAGTGTTACATTGGCCAAACAAAACAGTATTTGCGCGAAAGGATGAAACAACATAAATATGATAGTGAAAATATTGCCAATTTTAACAAAACAGCTTTAACTTTACATCAAATGACAATGGGCCATAAATTTAATTTTGATGATGTAGAAATTCTTGATAAAGAAGAGGTTGGTTATAGGCGTAATATAAGCGAGATGATTCACATAAAAAGAAATTATACTGTTAATCATAGAGAAGATGTTCAACACCTGAGCACGATTTATAATAATATACTCAAAAAGTAATGGCTGGCCTCGTTAATAGTGTTAAGACCATCCCTGATTAATATTTTGTTACCTTATGTTGATGTCATTGTCATAAATATTGAAACTGACAAGGTGATGGGATGTTTGCGATGTGTGTCTGCTCTCTAATAATGTTTGATTCCTTTGTAAAATCATAATGTTTTTAATAAGCGTACAATATTGTTTATCGTAATTAGGTAATTTATTTTAATGTTTTGTCATGTTGTATGTCTTATAATGTAATTTATTTATTTACAGCCTTGAAAAAGAAACGATTTGTTTCGAAACGTCGGCATTATCACGAATTAAACAATAGATAATAAAAAGTGTCCAATTTTCCCAATATTTTTCTTTCCTTCTTCTAGTGAACATTATAGATCGTATTTTAGACAGATTCGACCCAAATCATATAATGCAAAATTGCATCGTTAACCCTAGATAACGGGACTTGTTTCAACACACGTCACACACTCTGATGTTTTTTCTTGAAAAAAGATGCTCTTGTATTATAACGCCCAGATGCACCATTTCTGAAAAAAATAGATTTGAAATTTTCTCTCTTTTCACTAAGTACTCAATGTTCACTTTTGTTTTGAATTTAATCTGGGCGTTATTATACAAGAGCATCTTTTTTCAAGAAAAAACATCAGAGTTTATGAATATGATGTAAATCTCGCGAAATAATGAAAGTTAAAAAAGTGTTAACTAAAAATACCCTTCGCCCCCCTCCAAATGATACGATTGTGCTTGACATGGAAGAATTGCATTCAATCTAATCGATGCATATTTTTGATATTAGCCAATGTGTAAACTTTCAGCACTTTATGTGACTCCGTTTTGCGAATATGTGGCAAAAAGTGTGAACAGGACGTCATCTTCAAAGGCCACTAGCTCCTTAACGAAGCAATTTTGCATTATATGATTTAGGTCGAATCTGTCTAAAATACGATCTATAATGTCCACTAGAAGTTTGTCGGTCTAATTACGGGACACCCTGTATAGCCTATGGGTGGATACATGCGGGTGATGAATTCCGTGTTCAGTTATGAATGCACGTGTTTTCATATCAAGTTCTTTCAATTCTGCAGCTGTCTACTTGATGATTACAAAAGATTATACCAGATGTTTATCGATCTGAATAATGCTTTGGAGTTTAGCTTAGACTGCAACAGTTTTTTCAATCTCGAGAAATACTTTGCTTGAAAGATGTCCTTCATTTCAGCTGTTCATAAGTGTTTATAATGTTCTTCGGCGTTAAGCCTGGACTTTGTTACGTCCTCCATGCCCCCCTTCTGTTGTGAACAACCCCATACTTTTCTACACCAACTTCCACTCCTATAGTCTTTGTGAAAGCAGCTTCTATTTTAAGGAGTCTCTTCATTTATTCCTCGTTGTCGGCATAGACGGCATATAATTTGAGGGTTTCAATATACATTTGATGGCTTATTTTGATGTTTCTTGATCTTTTTACATAAAACGAATCCGTACTTTTGTCTTTTGACCAAAACAGTCTAATGGATCAAACCAGGGAAATCAGCTATGGACCATTAAAATCTGGCATAAGGACAGAGCCGTAAAGCAAGATGTTAATCACTAGGACGGACAGCAAAGGTTGAGTCACATTAGAATCTTTATAACACGCAGTGAACAATGTACCTCACAGTGCTATGGATCTAGGGTGCTCACCTTGCACGAATCTGGGATGATTCTGGTTTGTGTGGGAGCAAAATCATTATGTTGAATGAAAACAACAACTAAGGCCTTTCTCAGAGAAAGTTTAAGATACTCACATCAGATTGGACCGGCTTGTATTCTATTTTCTCATCCTCGTTATCTATACCACTCAGTGTTGAATTATATTCTGAAGAAATGGATGTATCGCCAGAGTATAAACCTCCCTTTAGAGCAGACAGTATTAATTCCCATAAGCTTATTTCAATACCTGAAATGAAATACAAATATACAATGCAATGAAGTTACATTCAGTATGAAATTCAAGCAATTATAAGGAAACATTTTTTCCGCTCACAGGTCACAAGTGTCTCAATTTGAATTATCGTTCTTCTAATATCAAAAAACATGACAGAGCTTCTAACTCGTATAATGACTACAATGGAAATCAATTTAGACATTTTACTACAGAGATATACATATATTGACGTCATAGATCATCATCATCGCAGATAGCTTCTATTGAAAGTTTCGAAGATATGGAAATATGATCTGCTCATTTATTATTTCTTTTATCGTTTGATTATCCGATTTGCATAAAATATTGGAGTCACAAATGCATTTCCAATTGAAACTTACATAGATACTGAATTTCACATGAGCAGTTTGAGAAATATTGAAAAACATAAAAGAAATATTCCAGTGATAATAACATCGAAACAAGCCAACTAATTTGGGCCGTTTAAAAACTCAAACGAGATATTCAGGTGTAAAACTTGTCTCGAAAAATTTCAAGTTATCAGCTCATTGTGTTAACAGGTTATAAAGATTTAGGTGCAGACCAGCAGAATCGATACATAAATAAACTTAATTTGAAATGAGAAAGTAGATATCCGTTTGAGATAGACGTGGCAGTGTTGCCACGTCTATCAACTCAAAAATATTTCAGGCGAAGAGTTCTTGCATCCTCAAGATTTCACCTAAAATTTCAAAACGAAATTTTTTATTTCTTTGAATTATGGTTGTCCGTTATATATTTTTTGGAAATAAATAATGTTCTACATTATAGAGAAAGAAAAATCTCCCAGTCGACCATAATTCATCATTTCAGTAAATTATATTTCAACCGTGAAATATGTAAAAATGAAAAGAGTATTGAAACTCTGTGCTTATAGTTCAGTATATTATTTGGGCTCAAAAGAACCCCTAGCAAGAAAGTTTTGGGGTAGTTTTGATTTCATCCGTTTATGTTTTTAGGGATGCTGAATCCTAATATGAGTTTTGCTAGCAAAATTTCGCGACAAACATAGAAAAAAAAACAAAAAAAGATCAAAAATCTAATTTGTGGTCAGTTTTCTACTTATAACTCAAAAGCTATCAACTTTACGTGATAAATGGATCAAGACGAGTGAATTCGTCTAAAACAGCCAACCGATTCTTGTGTGATGCCATAGTTGAAGCGTTTCATGACATGAGGGGAGGTTGCATGGAAAGAGATAAGCCTTTAACAAAAGAGTTTAAGAGTCTAAGCATAAAAATGGAACAACCTGTCAATATTCCCGAAGCAAAGATGAAAACGATGGGTTCCGCTTATAAGTCCCTGAGCAGCTGTATTCCAGTTTGCAATCGCCGACAAAAAATTTAACTGGTCGACCATCTATGGTTTCTATGTTTTTTATTTTTATTCTTCCGATTACCCCCTCTAATTATAGCAAATGCTGAGGCTGCAGTCAGAGCTACGAACGATATGCTTGTCTCTGGCAAACTGGTTGCTCGCCCATTTTCGCGAAAAGTTTCGCCACGTGTAAACGTATCAGGCCGAAACAGCGACTTATGAGTCACCCCCGCGAAACAGTTGCGCGAGTCAATTTCGCGCAGTGGAATAGCACATTTTCATTCCCGTCGGTAATGTCCGAATTTATAACATTTATAACATCTTATTAAGCTAAAATGTTCTCTTACTTGACACTTAGATCATCCCAAATAAACAAACCTTTTTCCCATAACTTCCATGAATACAATTGGAGTTAGCTCCATAATTAGATTAAAACCATCTCCATTTTTAATCTTAGTAACAATATTCATATCATCCAATGAACAGTTCAAATCATTTGTAACAATCATAATTGACAGCAAATCGGATTCATCTGCCGAGCATGAATCAACACCATGAGTCATAACGCGGCTTCCACTTATTTGGCACTGAAACATCGAAGACGCCATTCGTTTCCTTATTTGTAACTGATTTCAATTTTTCTATGAATCATTGCCACCGCAAGATATTACAATTCCATCCCTTATTCTCTTTGTTCCCAAAACAAGAGCACTCGCAGACCTTGGATTCACTTTCGATTTTATCTCCTTCATTTTATCAAGTTCAGATTAGATATACGAACGAGCTTGATCCTTTTTGTGCTCTTCGATGAGATATCTTTAAGTTGTGGGTTGTTTTATGAAAGCCACAAGCGAAGAATATAGGTATGTCTTGTATGATTTGCGTACAAAGAACCTGGCATTGGATTATTGTAATGAATTATTTTCATATTCTTTTATTCTAGGTCATTCACTGCTCTTGGTTACATTTCATAGTGTCGCTGGCGATTGATATTGATGCTATGTAAATCATAAATCTTGTTCATCAACAAACTTAATGTAATTTGTTATATTACTGCTCATATTGTCCTGAATACTAATTAAAAAATTAATTTCACCATCATGTTTACAAATGTTGCCTATATTGATCACTAAGTAACCTTTTTTAGTTTAGCAACGTCCGAAATGTATGATAGGTCATGTTTTTATTTTTAAAAGTTTGCGATTAATTTAATCGTAGAGGAAGATGAAAACTATATAGTCTGTTTAAGAATGATTGACATCTCGGGTGGCTGTGGAAAATCGAAATTATGTTGGCAACAGGTCATCTAGTAACTTTTGAATTTCCGAATTTATGTTGGTGGGAACTGGTAATGGTAAATAAACATTTTTGAGTGCAATAAATTGTGAAATTCGTTATAAAAATTCTTATTTCGTATAAATTTGAGCGCTTATCCTTAATTCTTTTGAAATAATTGAAAATGGCAGGAAATCTTCAAGATACTTCACGCCTCACAACTAGGGAACGTGAGGCAGTGTATCGATGTTACTGCGAATTCTTCAAGGATTCAGCAGATATTTCCGCTAGCATTGATCGTGTTTCGCTAGTTTTTCAGGTAATAAACTTCTTATTAGCTACTTGAGTTATTTTTATCGATAAATTGTTCTTGAACTTCAGATTTCTCCAAGCACAATTCGAATAATTTTAGCGAAAAAAGATGAAGGTAAGCCCTTACAGCCAGGAGCTAGTAGTGGAAGATAACCAATGCTGTACGACTTCACTTTTAAAGAGACTTAGTGTCAGTTACAAACGTCCGTTAAAATTTAAAGGTCCATTAAACTCTTAAACCTCCATTATTACAAGGAACTAATGGAGGATTAAGAGTTTAATGGACCTTTGAATTTTAATGGACGTTCCTGCAACTGAGCAATTGAATGATATTATTTTCGCTAAAATTAAGTGCAATGAATATACGTCTAGATATTTTATTGGAACTGGCTAATGAACACTTGGATTTCAATCAATCCAAGACAACATTGTACAAAATCATAAAAAAGATTGGTTATAAATTTAAAAAAGTTGATCGAAGGAGAATTCTCCTCAATAAACAAAAAAATATAATAGATAGAGTACGATTTTGTAGTGAATATTTGAAATACTCGGAGCAAAATATGAAATTCATTTATCTAGATGAAACTTGGATATTCGAAAATGGCAGTCAAATCAGACAGTGGACACTAAAAAATAATCCTAAAGGCATACCAAGTGTATTCAAAGGAAAAGGCAGAAGGTACACTGTTCTGAATGCTGGAACAAAAGATGGATTTTTACCTGGTTGTGACCTAATTCTCGATAGTGGTATTAATGATAGGGATTATCATAAAACTATGAATGAAAAATTAATACCTTCTCTACAACTGTTTGATGAAAAATGTGTTATTATCATGGATAATGCACCATACCATTCTATTAAAATTGATAAATCGCCTACAACTGCATCTCGTAAAGAAGCAATTCAGCAATGGTTACGAGAGCACAATATTCCTTTTGAAGCCAATTTAACTAAAATTCAGCTCCTGTCTCTGATCAAACCATTTTCTGACAACCCAAACTTCACTAAGTACCATATTAATCAAGTTTTAAAAAATGGTGGGCATGAAGTCCTTAGACTGCCACCATACAATTGTCAATATAATCCTATTGAATTGGCTTGGGCTTTCTGTAAAACGTATTATAATCAAAGAATTCAGGGGAAGTTGTAACGAAGCAAAATAATTTCTATCATTATTTGGTTTCGTTCAATTGAAGTTGACGGAAATCGGGAATTTTTATCTCCGCGCTGAAGATGTACGGCAAATTAGATACCGATTTCTCGATACCGCACACGTGGGGCGGAGCCACCTGTAACCGGCCACACGTGTCCAAAAGGTTTAAAATGCGGGATTTTCCGCTGAATAAATCAGTCGAATTAAAATCAACGTCCTGACCAATACTCAAGAAAGTACTAGCCGACCAGTCCGTCCAGAAGTAAGTGCCACCAGAGGGTTCTGCAGGGGCAAGTTCAGTTTAGGTATGATTGTTTTAATTCTTATTTGCTGGCTTTGATATTTATAATGTATTTCTCCTGTTGTATTTTCCTGTCCTTCCGCCGCTCGAATTCGCAGAGGTTGTGTAGTAGCTTCAAACGGCCTGCATGACTTGTGAGAATTCCGAGATGCGAGATGGTATATGTTAGCTTGAAACGGCACATATATTGACTTGTATTATCCTCTCTGTTATTACTCGAGTTCCTGGACGTTGTGTAGTAGCTTCAAACGGCCTGCATGACGTTCTGAAATTCTGAGTCGACAAGAGGGTGTATGTTAGCTTGAAACGGCACATACACTGTCTTGTTGTGTCCTTCCGACACCGTTCAAATTTCAGGGTGTTGTGTAGTAGCTTGAAACGGCCTGCATGACACCCTGCAATTCTGAATCGGCAAGAGGGTGTATGTTAGCTTGAAACGGCCCATACACTGTCTTGTTGCGCCCTTCTGGCATCATTTGAATCCCCGGGGGGTGTGTAATAGCTTGAAACGGCCTGCATGACATCCCGGAGTTCCGATGTGCAAGAACGCGTATGTTAGCTTGAAACGGCCCATATGCAGTCTTGTAAATGCCTCCATTTATCCTCCCCTACCGTGTGCCGCTCCGGAATATCGAGGTGTATGCCCTAGCTTCAAAAGGCGTGCATGGGCCTCGTGGTTCAGAGCATTAGGGTGGGTGTATGCTAGCTTGAAACGGCGCATATGCTTTCCCTGGGACCGCACTAATTTCCTTTCACCGCCTGTCCGTAAACCCTGTTATGGTTAATATAGCCTGTAGTTGTGAACCGAGGTATGCCAGTAAATAGGGATGTCCTTTTTTGGGAATTTGTTTGTTAGGAACTTGCTCATGTTAGAACCTTCGCTTCCGTACCGTTACTTACCATTGCTTGATTAATTTTCCGCTTGCACTTTCACTCGACTGTCATTACCGCTTTTCAATACCGCTTGTAAATATTGCATTGCTTATTTTTTTCTGAGAGCTCTCACCGCCGACATAATGCTGCATGTTACATCCCGCTTGAACCTTCTCACCGCCCGCTCACCCTCTTTCCTCATATTTTATTTATTATATCATGGTGTATTTTGTTGACTGTCGTTATTTACCGTTTACCGAATAAAGATGTTATTATAATTTTGTGTTTTCTTTTCCTAAGAAATATTTGAGTATTTTTCAGAGTTAGGGAGTATTTAGTTAGGTACAAACTACTGACCCCTGGACATAACCTTCTCTGGCTAGTAGCTCCCGAACCCCATAGGACACCGCCTATGGGTACCCTAGTGTCCTCAACACTCTAAACTTGAGGTGACGCCCGAGATCTCTATTTCCGAAGGTAAACGATGGCAACGCAGTTTGGTAGAGACGGGAGCACGTCACATTTCATTATAAATACAAGTCCTGATGACTCTGATTCTGATAATGATTTTGAAGAATTTGGCTCAGATGAGAAAATCACAACAGTTATGCTTGTTGATTCTGAATAATCTTTATTTTCAATGATTCATTTTACACAAATATCCTCATAATAATTAACTCTACTTATAGTCCTTAGCTGAAAGGACATTTTGATAATAGGAGTGGAGTGAAGTGGAGTGGAGTGGTAACTGAGGTAATGTATTGCATTCAGACAGAATTTCAGATACAGACTGCATTGATTGCAGATTCTATATTGTTAGATTTTTTAAATTTGAAATATAATACCCTTTATCAAAAAATCATAAATAAATATTTGATTCCTTTGACCAGTGCATTTGGGCGTTCAATACTTATAGTTTCGACAGATTTCAGCGATTCCAAATGACTTAATCCTTGGCATGTTGCATTATAGCTCAATAGCCTAATAAGGTTGGTCAGAGATCGTTTGATCAATGTTGCAGAACATAATTCATTGGTAAATCGTCCAGTTTGCCTGGTCATCAATATCACAAAATTTGAATGTTTCATCCAATCTAGATGAAACATTCGGCAGTTTGCATAAACTGTCCGTGAGTGTCATTCATTCATTGACCGTCTCACGCTGATGAAGTCAAGGAAGTCCGAAACAGTTTATGAAAACAAATCAAGAACAAGTGGAAAACTATCGAATGAAAATTTTTCAGAAATATGAGATTTTTCTTCACATTGCTTTAGACTTTAGATGCAATTATTAATATTTCCCAGAGTTGAAATCCTCATGTTCAGAATTTTGTATTTATTGAACATTCATCTGTCATTCAACTTTCAATAGTGCTTTATGAAACCTGGCTTTCATACTTTATACATTGTCTTTCTAAGCTTAGTCAGTTGAATCAGTAATGTTCATATTGATTGTTTTTATCAATTCAGAACAAATATTACTGCAACAATTTCCCCATTGATTTTTCAGCTCAGCTCTTATTGAAATATTTATAGGATATATATTTCTTTATAAAGAATTAAGATTCCTTTATTATCTGTGTTTGTATTTATGAATTAAAATAAAAAAATGGACATCTCGAGATATCTGCATTACTTTATTTCCAATGGTGGCAAATTCCATCCAAAATGAATTCACAGAAGTATTTGTTCAATGTGGTTTTTTGCAATAATTAGTGTTGAAGAATTATATGATTGATGGATAAATCCTATATCTTGTTGAAGCACCGTTGTCATGCGAGGGCAATTGTTATTCAAAAGCTTCCATTTATTCCAAAAGAACATGTGCCATATGACCATTAGTAGGTTTTTCAACTTTACTAAGGAGAATTATTTGAAAATGATTCTACGAATGATCTCTGTAACCATGATAGATATTTTCAGGCTAATAGACCACAGCTTTTCTGCCAAACGCTCAAACAGTGCTGAGACAGATCTGAAAGATGAGAATGACCTATTGATCAAAATAACCAGAGTTCAAATTTATTATGTAATTTACAAAAGAGATTATCTAAACATGGCCAATGCTAATGGAAATGTAGCAGAATTTCCTTGTGTGAACTCGAAAATATTTGCCTGTATTGTCCATTAATGCTTCAGTGCTTGAAATACGTAGCTAGCACAAAAGTAATGAAAAAACATAGTGAATATACTGCTCTGCATGTTAAAATCCAAATTATTTTCACTTTTATGCCCAGAAAATTCAAATTGAAAATTTTTTTTGGGTTATATTTATTTTCTATAACCTGTTCACAGAATATTTAGTAACTAGATTTGTAACCAGTATCAGATATAAAGCCCCTGGACTTTCATGGCATGCTTCGATGTCAATAATTCTTAAACGGATTATTATACTTCATTTTTCTCTCCGATTGAATTAATCGAAGGAAAAGATGAAAATAAAAACGCGACCTATCAAGATTTTCGATTAATTTGAATTTTACCGCCATAACGAAATAATTAGACAGATATTAGTTCCTAATGTAGCCGCAGATATCGCTACCAGTAGTTGGCCACTCAAAATGGCCGCCAATTTGTTTCCACAGAATAGTGAGGACTTCGCCTTTCTTTTATTATATGTTCTGTGCCACACACGTCTCAGTTCAGTCAGTTCTCTCAGTAGCTCATCGATCTCTGACGAGAGAGGTTTAAAATGTCGCTCAGACGTACTTGCACCCGAGTTTTCAATAGGTCGTAATTTTTTGTATTCTTTACGGAATGAGTCTCGGAGGCTTTTTATTTTTTTCTTTACGAAATCAATATCGCATTCATCGTTATATTTTTTACATAAAGCTAACAATTCTTCGTAGGCTTTATTCTTTAGTGTTCTGTTCGAATATTCTTTGCTCTTAATCATCCACAAACACTTATTCTTTTTAAATAGTTCTATAAAATTTGTAATGAATTCTTCTGAATGTGCAAATCTTGCATTATTCTCTGCCATTCTAGACGCTCTCACACACACACACACAATCGTTTTTAATACGTTTCGCCGGCTATCTTGACGCTAAAATCAAACATGTTTGATCTTGGCGTCCTGCTCGGCGACTCGCCACCGTGGCAGCAGATAGACATACACAGGCGTTTTTCGGGCTACTTTTACGGCCGTTTTCAATAACCTATCTATCCACCGAAACGGTCGATAGATAGATTCTAAGGATAGAGAAATCTATCCCTTTGTACCTGCTTGCGTTTCAATATTCAACCTGCAGGTAACGATTCCTATCGGTCTCAGCGATCTATCCCTTCTTTCGGAAAGAGGTCAGATAATTAGGAAATCCATTGATTTTGCGTCTACCTGCGTTTCAAAAAACTTTCATATTAACCAACGACAGTAGAAAATATCTCTGGTAGCTCTGTTGGTTGATCTGTCGAGTTCGAACAGTAGTGATAGAGAACTAGAGATAAGTGTGCCGATTGAAGTATAATTAACTTGGAATAATGGATTATTTGAGTAGTGACGACAGCGATATGGAATTATTAGACTTGATTGAAGAATTTGATGAAACTATAATACGAAAAGTGTATAAAACACGTGTTGATTACAGAGTTGTATTGGACGATTACGATTTCACATATAGATTTCGATTGAGCATGTGCTGTGAGTTTTTTTTTAAATTTGTTCCAAAATGAGAAAAGGAAATGTTTTGTTGATATGTAGTCTACCGTTAACTCGCCGATTATCAAAATATTTTTTCAAATGATTTTGTACGGTATACAGTTTTAATATGAGCGCTGGCAAATAATTTAAAAAAAAAATTTTCCTTAATTTTTTTTGCAAAAATACCTATATAAGTACGTAAAAAATGTTTCATTTGAAATTACTCTGTTTTTAATTAAAACATGAATGAGAGTTTTCAAACTTTTTTCCTAAGATTCTCACTAACTTTGCACCTTCATTCAATCCGAATGTCGTGTTAAAATAAAAAAAAATTGTTTGCCACCATACCGTCAATAATCATTAGAATACTCAATATTTCAAAATTGAAAAATACGAGAGGGCGATAATCGATCTTCTCACTGTATAGTAAATAAATTTTAAATATTTTCAAGCAAGATTTTTTCTTACAGAAACCACGGAATATCCCCTCTGCATCATTTTCTCCTAGCTTTAAGATTTTATGCTAGGGTACTATGCTCAGGCAGATTTCATTCAATAGCTCTGCCAGTCGTAAAACCAAAACAGCGTTTAATACTTTTGATGACTATGCGGCTGGACTGTACCTTATGGCCAGTGAGGAACCATAGAAGCGTATTTTCTGTCCTACGACAGAAATCGCAGAAAAGGTGAGGTTAATGAAAATCAGCTGATATGTCAAAACATTGGGGTAAGTTGTAAATTCTTTCTGTTTTTACTTCAATTTATTAATATTTTGTATTTATCTGGGTTTTTCTATATATCTCGTATTGGTATGAACGCTTTCTAAGTCAGACTGTCGTAAACAGACTTTTTCTCGAAGGACCTTGATAATAATAAAACGAAAATTTTCTTTATTGCGAAACACCCTCAAATTTCTTGGACTTACCCAGCTTGTGGTGTGATTGTGGTAATCCTTGAGAGCGCTCTCACCATATACTGCAGAACTCCACTTCCTTCAACATACACTGCAGAATTCCACTTCAAAACTTTTGTGATCGTAATATCAAAATAAAAGTTTCCCAAAATTTGGAATTGATAAGCCGTCGATAGCTGTATTGTATACGTTCGCATTCAAATTCTCGAAGCATACTGACTTCCTTGGCCTTGCGTATCGCTGTCCAAAAAAAAGAGAAGCGTTTCGCATGTTTATAAACAACCCGAAATTTAAATTAATGAATAAAAGAAAATAAGGGAGTAACCCTGTTTACAACATTTTCCACCCACCAAAAACATGTAGTTTTTCCCAGTAATAAAACAGAAAAATTAATAAAAAAAATTGAATATTGAAATTTTATGGAATTGAAATATTATCTGAAATAAAGAAAAAGAAATTAACACCCTATGAAAATTGGCCTGGTAAAGGGCACAACTTTATGACAGGGCGTTGGTATGTTCCATTTTGTGTTTTTAAAGTAACTACCCGAACTACTCCGTCTTCACCAGGGTGTAATTTGACAACTCGGCCGAGAGTCCATTCTAAAGGAGGTCTGGACTCGTGTTTCACAACAACTAACATACCCAATTCGATATTGGGCGAAGATTTTGACCACTTTGAGCGCTGCTGTAACGTATGCAAATACTCTTCCTTCCACCGTTTCCAAAAATCAGAGCTCATTCTCTGCACCATTTGCCAGCGCGACAATCTATTTAAAGAAATTTTTGACAAATCTGGTTCCGGAAAACTACTGAGTGTCTCCATAGTCAAGAAATGACCTGGAGTCAAAGGGGTTAGATCATTCGGATCTTCACTTATGGCAGAAAGAGGCCGAGAATTCAAAAGTGCCTCAATCTGTGTAAGCAATGTATAGAATTCTTCGTACATCATGATTTGCTCACCTACCACTCGGCGAAGATGAGTTTTGACCGATTTAACTCCGGCCTCGCTCAGGCCATTAAAATGTGGCGCTGCAGGGGGATTGAAATGCCAATTGATAGAAAGTTTTTTGGCAGCAGTTTGCGCAAGTAATACGAGCTGATTATAAGCACCCTTAAAATTAGTACCTTGATCCGAATATATATCAGATACTCTGCCTCTGCGAGCAATAAAACGACGAAAGCTTGCTATAAAGGTATCAGTCGATAAATCTGAAGACAATTCTAAATGTATTGCCTTTGTAGCGCAGCATACAAAAAGACAAATATATGCCTTGAAGTTTTTTGCACCTCTATGTTTTCCCAGGCGTACATTAAAGGGGCCAGCATAGTCTAACGAAACGTGAGAGAATGCTTTCACTTGTGAAATTCTGAAGGATGGCAAATCTGCCATAAATGGTACATGTAGTTGCGGTTTAGTACGAAAACATCGAACACAATTAGATAGACATCGATAAATTGCACTACGTGGAGAGAGTATCCAGAAAGTCTGTACCAGAATATTATGAAGGGTTTTGAGCTCTGGATGTAAGTTCTCATCGTGGGTTTGTTGTATCACAAGGTCTGTGAACCTATGACGTTTCGGTAGCAGAATGGGGTGCTTAACCTCAAAGGAAAGAGTTGACTTTCTAAGACGACCACCCACCCTGATCAATCCTGCTCCATCAATAAAGGGAGCGAGTTTTCTGACAGGTTTAGGCAGACAAGTATTCTTCTGACAAGCTGTGAAAATGTCCGAAAAACATTAGTTCTGAACATGTTTGACCAACAACTGGAAGGCGTAGTACTCTTCATCCTTCGTCAAAATAGCTGAAGTATAAACCTTCGATTTAGTCTTTACTGCAATAAAACGTAAGATATAACAAAGAATATGTTGAATTTTTCTCAATGATGAGAATCCTGTGAGTAAATCTGTTATAGGAGAAGTCATGACCGAAACATGCAAAGCAGTTTGTGGTCTCTCCTCTTGTGAAAAATCTATATTCTGATTAAAGGAAGGCTGTTCAGGCCAATTTTCTTCAGTATCTTGAAGAAAACTAGGTCCTTGCCACCACAAAACACTCTCTAATAGTTGAGAAGGAAACATTCCTCTACTTACAGGGTCAGCAGAATTGAATTCAGTAGGGACATATTTCCATGAGGACATGGGTATGATATCCTGTATATGCGACACCCTGTTGGCGATGAAGGTTTTCCATCTATGGGGTGAAGATGCAAGCCAAGCAAGTGTCACCTGCGAGTCGGACCACGCATATATAGCATCAAACGAGAGAAGCTCCGAATAAGTTTCTCTCACGGAAGATATTAAATCTGACAGAAGATATGCAGCGCAAAGTTCTAGTCGTGGCAAAGAAACAACACGAAGGGGGGCCACTCTCGATTTAGCCGAAACAAGAATAATTTTAATTCGTCCAGAATTTGCAATTAATCTGAAATATATTGCACAGCCATAACCTGTTGTACTGGCGTCACAAAACCCATGCATCTCCAAACGAGATATGCTCTCTGAAATCAGACATCTAGGCAACTGGATTCTGGATAAATCAGGAAGCTCTGATTTGAAACGACTCCAAGCATCCAAAATGTCTCCACTGACTGGGCTATCCCAATCACATTTTGAAAGCCATAATTTCTGCATAATATGTTTGGCAAGAAGGATAGAAGGTGATAAAAAACCTAACGGGTCGAAAATCCTAGCGATTTGTGAAAGAATCCCTCGCTTAGTATTTGCAGAATTAGTTTCAGAGAAGGAGTAAGAAAAAACATCCAAAGTGGGATCCCATTGGAGACCTAAGACCTTTATGAACTTGGGACCCTCTGTATCAAAACTGAGTGGCATTTGTGTATCTGCTGTTGGAACAGCAGCAAGAACAGAAGTATGGTTGCTTGCCCACTTTCGCAACTCAAAACCTCCTAGTTTGAGTAGAGCGATAACTCTGTTTGTAAATGCAGAGCTTCCTCAATCGATGGGGCGCCTGCGCAAAAATCATCGACATAGATCGATTCCTGTATCAACTTAGCCGCAGCAGGATAAGTTTTTTGTTCTTGACAGGCCAGCTCTTTTAGAGTTCTTAAGGCCAAATATGGCGCAGAAGAAACACCAAAAGTAACTCTATTAAGAGTGAACTCTTTTAATTCTTCATTTCTGGAGAAGCGCCAGAGAAATCTCTGAAATCTTCTATGTTCAGGCTGTATAAGAATCTGACAGTACATTTGTTTGATGTCACAAATAAAGGCTACTTTATGAATTCGAAACTTCAGTAAAATAACGAATAAATCTTGATGAAGCTTTGGACCTGAGAAAAGCGTATCATTTAAGCTTATACCCCTTGAACTCTTGGCACTTGCATCAAACACTACGCGAAGCTTAGTAGATGTGCTATCTGGTTTCATAACACAATGATGAGGCAAATAAAAGGCTGATAAAGACCTGTAATCAGAAATACCAACCTCAGAAATATATTGACGTTGCATGTATTCTTTCATAAATTCGGAATATGCTATATATAGATGAGGATTTTTATTAAGCCGAGTCTCCAAGGCAATAAATCGTCGGAGGGCCTGTGAATAGGAATCTCCAAAGTCAGGGTCTGTATGCTTAAATGGGAGGGAAACAACAAATCTCCCGGAAATTTCCCGATGAACCGAGTTTTTGTATATATTTTCACATTTGATGTCATCAAGAGATAATATAGGACTAGTTTTAGTAACCTGATCTAACTCCCAAAATTTCTGGAGTGTGAAATCGACCTGAGGTTCAAGGGTGACATGACAACTTAGAAGCGAAGCGTTAACTAGTGGACATTCTAGTCTTCCCTGTAAAACCCATCCAAAAACTGTTTCAAGTGCTGCTGGAGTACCCTGTCTGCCAAAGATACGTCCAGAGCCCAATATAAAAGGTACCAACTCAGGTCCAATAAGCATATCTATTGGGCCAGGTGTGGAAAATCTTTTGTCCGCCAAAGTTAAATCTTTTATGTGAGACCAATCATGAGTATTAAATTGTATTTTTGGCTGATTTGAACAAAGTTCTGAGAGAATAATAGATTCAAACGAGAAGGTAGGACCATCTTTATCACATGGTTTTACTAAACATTGGGTGATGCCCTTAGTTGACCATCCCTAATATCAACTTCGGCAGTGGAAAGCAGGACAGTTGATTGCATCATATTGAACTCTGAGGTGCTGCATTGAAGTGCGACCGTGTCTTTTAGACCAGAATTAGGAAATGATGTTTCCGTTGTATTCAGGGCCCCAATTTTCGCTAAATCATTCGCGACTATCCCTGTTGAACCTGAAGCGGTTGACACAGGAGCAGCTATTTTAGATGCATCAGGTTTTCGACCAATTAAATGCAGCGTTGTATGATGCTGATATTGACATATTTTGCAAGTTATTGACGATGGACAATTTCCTACATGATGTGACCCACGCAAGCAGTTTATACAAAGTTTATTACGTTTCACAAAAGCAAATCTGTCATGTGCAGTTTTGGCCAGAAAGATGTGGCACCTATGTAAAGCGTGTGAAGCTGAGCAAACTATACATTTTTGCTGATCGCCAGACGACGTTAAATAGGCTGAAGTTGTTGAAGACCTCTTGAAGAGAGGGCCTTTATTTCTATCCAAAGTGGTAACCTGAGGGGTTGTACCTTTATGTTTCGAAATTGATGATGATGCTGATGGCATCATGCATTGTACAGATTCCAAAGCCTTGCAATGATTAGTGAGAAATGTTGTGAGAATTTTATATGTAGGCATGTCAGTCTTGCTATGCTCAAGCTCAAAATCTGTTCTAGTTTTAGAGTCTAATTTTTGCAACAAAATATTGAACATTACGAAATCCCATGAATCAGTATCGAATTTCAAAACATTGAGTGCAGCAAGGTTTTCCGAAAATATGTCTAATAAATGTCTCAACTCCTTAGAAGAAGGTTTCTGTAAAGATTGAGCCATATAAATTTCATTAAAATAGGTTGTGGCTAAAAAACGTCTGTTCTGATATCTACTAGTGAGTGCATCATACGCTATTTGATAATTGTCCTCAACCATAGGAATAGCCTTTAATAAATTGAAAGGTTCGTTTCTCAAGGATGTCAACAAATAATGGAATTTTTCGATCTTGCTCAAACTTGAATCGTTATGAATAATGCTATTGAATAAATCGAAAAAAGAAGGCCACATTTTTAAATTACCTTCAAAAACAGGCAAGTTTATCTTGGGCAATTTTCCTTTTAAGCTATTACCCGAACCAGAAGGGTTAGACTGTGAAGTGGTAGAATGAGAATCTCTAACAGATAGCTCTAATTTTTTACTCCTAATCCCATACACATATTTATCTGCCAGAATTCTAATTTTATCTTGCTCATCAAATTGCTTATCGTCAGCAACCAATGAAATTATTTGGTTGTGAACCTCTTGAAATTCTTCAAATATAATCCCAACAAATTCTGTTCTAGCAGAAAAATTTTGTTTATAAAATTGATCATTCGACTGATTAACTCCATATTAATATATTTCCTTTAAACAATTCAAAGGTGTTTTACGTTTCAGTGCCAATTTATTTATTTCCGCCGACATTATTCGAATTCCAGTGAAAAATGGAAATAAATCACTAATCACGAAGTTATGTTAATATTTCAATACAAACAATTGAAATAACCGTATTAATAACAAACGAAGAACGTTCAGATTCCCAAAGGTCGATATAAATTGCAAAATTTCCAATATAAATTCCGAAAGAAACGAAAATATGATAAACTACGCCCTAAAGAGTAATATTTTATAGTGTAGATATTGAAAAGATTATTCTTATTTCAGATTAAACACTGTTCAAGTGGATTATCAAATTATATGGACCTTTTTTGGTTACGTTCAATAATGTAAACAAAGCCCGTGAATGTCGATTGGCGATTCCAGCTAACGTTGAGGGCGCTGATGAATGTAAACAGATACTTGTTTTCTTAGTTCGGTGTTTAGCCGCTAGGGGATTTTTAAATGTTTTGTTTTGGATATTTATAAATTAATATTTCGTTTGGAGTGAATTATTGGATATTAAAGTGGTGAATTAAAGGACTTCGAGTGAGGTATTGAACCATTAATTGTGCTGTGTCCAGCTTAATCCATCAGGGTAAACAAATCAGTTTTTTAAATTTACTCGATTAATTCGAAAATTAGCCAAAATGAAAAATATTTGAGTTTGACCACTTCCTTTTTCAAATTTCAGGGTAGATCTTCAGAAATGAGTTAAGTAGTCAGGAACAGATGCTGAGTGCTATTAGAAATCTCAGAAGAAACAAATTGAGAAAGATTACAAGGCCTGCCCGATAAGTTATATGAAATGCTCCAAATCTAAATTCCGAAATATTTCTTGGGTATCTGAAGCAGAGCACTCAGTAAACATAAGTAGGTATCTCATCGATGGTCACAATACACAAAGGATGGAGAGCACTACCTGTGGTTGCCAATAAAGAATGCAATGACTCAGCACCACTTTTAGATGTGATCAACTTTTGCTAAGGACTTGATCGAGAGAATAACATTTAATTATATTATAAGAGAGATACATGTAATTTGTGGTAATCAATAAAGGATTGCAGAATTCAAGTGGAAGATTTTTTTCATCATTGAAATAAAGATCAGGCAAATTTATCATTTACTTTCCTGAATAATTTAATGTTTCACATATAGAGCATCACAGATATACTATATCGAAAACAATGTGTCGTCGGCTTACTGCCAAGACCAGATAAGTAAATTTTTTTTAGTTTTATGCACTAATTATTTGAGCTATTCAGTTTTCAGCAAAAAAAATTATTTCCGAAACAAGGCTTCAAGATTTAGTACTTTTCAGTTGTACAACAGTTATCTGGTTTATGCAGTACTTTTATATATCGAATATGGTTGGGAAAATGCACTTAGCGCAAAAATGGTAAAAATGTACTTAGCTTGTTTTGGCAGTAAACTGGCGATGTATGAGTACAAATATAGGCTAAAATTTGAAATGTGAGAAAACAACTTGCTACAGAGAAACGGTGATTGATAGTTAACACCTGAAAAACAATCATCATAAATTGCATATTCAATAACGCATGCACAGCAGATTGTTCTTCTTCAGTAAAATCAGAAATTTCTTCCCTCTTTCTACAATTTCCTCATCACTTTTATGGAAATTGATGGATTCAGTAGTTGATTGAGGGATTAAATGTTTATCTCTTAGGGTATCCTCAATTTTTGTTCAGCCTCTATTTCTTGTGAATATTTGCTTAGCGATAAATTTTGAGATGGAACAGCAGTAGCTTTCAGCTTAAGAGATTTCATTTGCTCAAGTGTTGAACCTGAAAAGATGGATTAATCATTATAATATTTCACACATTTAATTCACAACAGACCTGTGGCAAAATAATCACTCTCTCGAAAATGACGGGAGCAAAAAGAACATGCTTTTTGAAACAGCTTTTCCCAATCCTCAGTCATCTTACCCGAGCTTCTTGTCTGTCAATTTTGTAATACTCCAAGGATATTAGTTATATGAATAATCTCCTCTCATCTCATTCTTTATAAGGAAATTAGTGAAAGCGTAAAGTTCTGTTTCTACCTTTTTTGACGAGGAATTGATAACACAACAGCTAGTGTTACATTTTGTTAGTCTTTTAATATTGCTACTTTGTTCCTGTTCCCTCATAATGAAGAAATAATGTCACTTGCCATAATTATTGAGATAAATCTGCTTAGATTCGAGACAGATTATAACCTAAAAATGAATACATATATTCGTAAATAATATGTTATTTGAATAGCACTCGTATAAATACCTTTCGATAATTTCTCAACATCAAGTCTACTGTTCAGAAAAGTCTAGTCATTTAACAAATTAAAGCGAATTAAACGAAAAATCACACAATCAAAAACCATCCCCATGTATTTCTTATGGGATTACACGTCAAGTATACTTGTTTTCTTAGTGCGATATTTTGCCGCCAGGGGGAGTTTAGTTAACTGGAATCGCCAATAGCGTTTGACGAATGCAGAGCAGATGACTCCGTGATTGTCGGTACGCAAATGAGACAGAGATATGAACTGAAAGAACGAATCTATAATTGAAATCGCGCACACTTTCGGTTGGATGACAATATATTATGCGCAATAATTCAAATTAAGAATGTGTATTCTTGAAAGGGAAATTACAGCAACGGTCAAAATGGCCGCCTTTAAATGAAGACGAATTTTCTGAAAATTAATTGCGAGTGAATTAACTGATACAAACCGGCTCGATAAGGCCAAAATGTCGTAAACAGACTTTTTCTCGAAGGACCTTGATAATAATAAAACGAAAATTTTCTTTATTGCGAAACACCCTCAAATTTCTTGGACTTACCCAGCTTGTGGTGTGATTGTGGTAATCCTTGAGAGCGCTCTCACCATATACTGCAGAACTCCACTTCCTTCAACATACACTGCAGAATTCCACTTCAAAACTTTTGTGATCGTAATATCAAAATAAAAGTTTCCCAAAATTTGGAATCGATAAGCCGTCGATAGCTGTATTGTATACGTTCGCATTCAAATTCTCGAAGCATACTGACTTCCTTGGCCTTGCGTATCGCAACACCTGTTCTGTCCAAAAAAAAGAAAAGCGTTGCGCATGTTTATAAACAACCCGAAATTTAAATTAATGAATAAAAGAAAATAAGGGAGTAACCCTGTTTACAACACAGACATTTCGGTCAAATCAAACTTAGCGAAGAACACTTGAAGAAGAAAGCAAGCAGACCAAGGAAAATCAAAAATAATATTAGCTGAGAAGGGGATTGCAGTAGTATCTATTTCTGAAGACAATTTTGAGCCGGATCTTTCATCGACAAGGTTGTTATATGGTTATAATTGTTAAGTATTTTCATAATAATCGATTGTAGTAGCCGAAGACGAAGACGACCTTGCATATATAGTCCGAAAACTAAAGAAGGTATATGAGCTGGCGGGATTGACCCTGAACATGTCAAAATGCGAATATCTCATAGTGGGCGACGAAGAAATAAAAAATCTGAATTTGGACAATGACATGATACAGGGAGTAGAAAAGTGCAAGTATCTGGGGACAGTAAGGACGAGATACAGAAAAGAATCAATAAAGGAAGAACCGTTACACGCACACTTAATTCTCTGCTGTGGGACAAAAATATAACTAAGAGTACCAAGAAACATATATACAAAAGTATGGTGCAAAGTGTAGTACTGTATGGGGCGGAAGTGTGGGATGTATTGCAGATAAATAAGAAAAAGATTATGGCAACCGAAATGGATTTCCTTAGATGAAGCTGTAGACGATCAAGATTAGAAAGAGTTAGGAATGAAACTATAAGAGCAGAAATGGATATGGAAAGGTCAATAGCGTAAGAGATTGAAAGAAGGCAATTGATTTGGTTTGGACATGTGAAGAGAATGCTAGACGACAGATGGCCACGAAAGATTTTAGAATGGGTACCACCAGAACGAAGGAAGAGGGGAAGACCACGGAGAAGTTGGAGGGAGGATGTGGAAGAGGCGATGTCAGCCAGAGATCTGGAGGAGGATACATGTCACGACAGGAAAAGATGGAAGTTGGGAACGGAGAAACGGCGACAGCTGTAAAGAATCCGTAATATAGGTTTGATGTATTTTCGGTTCTGAAACCTATTTGGAACTTGGTAATATTGAAAGCCCAAATTGTTTAGGAAAACTTAGCCGTATTTGGAAAAAGACAAAGAAAAATAGTCTATGCTATACTCAATTTTACCAAATACCAAGTTGATGATGCATTTGGAAACTTCTGCAGGTGTAATCGCAATTTATCAACAAGCTTAAATAGTATTGAAAATTTGTCTAGATCTTAAGCTAGTAATGTAAGTCAGCAATTAATGTTCCAGTAATTTTATAATATTTTTTATAACTCAGATGAGCATACTTTGATCAAATGCTGCACAAGTAATTTTAGAGGTATTTTAATTTAAGAATACATCACAAAAATAAAATCACTGTCGATACAATATTCGACACATGTATGTATACCAAATTGATTCATTTCAATAAAAAATAATTGATATCTTTAATGTTTGTTATATATAGATATGGTTTTGTAATCCAGTTTTAATTATTCTTTCAGTGCCCTCAAAATGTGTTCCAATAATCTCTTTCATGTTTCATGAAAATTGTATGAAAGAAGATTCAACCTAAGATATGTAATCCTCGAGTATGTGGTTACTGATGACTCATGTTGATGATTTTTTTGTAGATTCTTTTCGAGAAAACAGATCGATTGGTGTTTGTTTCATTTCCGTCAACAGAATCGTTCCGAAGATATAAATTTTTTAAACTTTACTTTTTTCCATGAACTGGAACACAAGAAAGTTTGGCAATCAACGAATCTTGTTGATGATTTTTTTGTAGATTCTTTTCAAGAAAAAAGATCGATTGGCGTATGTTTCATTCCAGTCAACCGAAACGTTCCGAAGATATGAATTTCCGAAAGTTTACTTTTTCCCATGAACTGGAACACAAGAAAGTTTGGCAATCAACGACTCTTGTTGATAATTTTTTTGTAGATTCTTTTCAAGAAAAAAAATCGATTGGCGTTTGTTTTATTCCCAACAACCAAACCGTTCTGAAGATATGAATTTTTGAATGTTCAATATTTCCTCTGAACTGAAACACGTGAAAGTTTGGCAATCAACGAATCTTGTTGATGATTTTTTTGTAGATTCTTTTCAAGAAAACGAATCCATTGGCGTATGTTTTATTCCCGAAAACCAAACCGTTTCGAAGATATGAATTTTTGAATGTTCAATATTTCCTCTGAACTGGAACACATGAAAGTTTGGCAATCAACTAATCTTGTTGATGATTTTTTTGTAGATTCTTTTCAAGAAAACGAATCGATTGGCGTTTGTTTTATTCCCGACAACCAAACTGTTTCGAGATATGAATTTTTGAATGTTCAATATTTCCTCCGAACTGCAACACATGAAAGTTTGGCAATAAACGAATCTTGTTGATGATTTTTTTGTAGATTCTTTCGAAGAAAACAAATCGATTGGCGTTTGTTTTATTCCCGACAACCAAACCGTTCCGAAGATATGAATTTTTAAATGTTCAATATTTCCTCCGAACTGCAACACATGAAAGTTTGGCAATCAACGAATCTTGTTGATGATTTTTTGTAGATTTTTTCCAAGAAAACAAATCGATTGGCGTTTGTTTCATTTCAGTCAACAGAACCGTTCCGAAGATATGAATTTTTAAATGTTCAATATTTCCTCCGAACTGCAACACGTGAAAGTTTGGCAATCAACGAATCTTGTTGATGATTTTTTTGTAGATTCTTTTCAAGAAAACAAAGCGATTGGCGTTTGTTTTATTCCCGACAACCAAACCGTTTCGAAGATATGAATTTTTGAATGTTCAATTTTACCTCCGAGTTAATAATTCACGTAAAATACTCAACAATTGTATCAACATCTGTAGCCTAGTGCGCTAAGTCTGCTACCGTAGAGCCGGTGGTCGTGGGTTCGAATCCCGGTGAATGACAATATTTTGACGTATCAGCTGATTATCTTTATTCTCGGCATTTCTGCGATTTCTGTCGTTGACAGAAAATGAGCTTCTATGGTTGCCCACTGGCCATAAGGTACAGTTCTACCAAAAAAAATGAAATTAATATTAATTATTACATTTTAATTGGAACACAGGTTGAAGAGACACTTCAAGAATATGTAAATAATGCAACGAGAAATAAAATTAAATTTCCTTGTTCTATGATCTGAGGTCGAAACTGAGGTTATTCCTATCTATCGCTGCCTAAAGATAGATAAGGTTAAACCCATAGATTATAGAGTATAGAAAGATAGGAAACGGCCCTGCATTCGTAGTACTAAAAAACGACTACATTTTTTAGTTCACATTTGACCCAGAGATGGCACTGAAGATCAATTTGTTTATAAAATCTGTAACTTTTATTGAAAATATAAAGAAAACTGTAATAAGAATCGACGCGAAATTTGTATTCCCTTTAGGATGTTTTATTTTATATATTTTAAATCCATGATTTTCAATAAAATGCGGTATTTTATGTGTAATATTTTTATTATAAATTTAAAAAAGATATCACAGAAATAATAGGATATTATTGTAAGATTTATACATGGATTAAATATGAATATAACGTGCGTTCAAAAAAATTCGTGGTCAAGTAGGCTGTGGATTCTATTTTTTTCCCTCATAGACTCTTAGGAAAAATAGAATCCACAGCTTACTTGACCACGGATTTTTTTGAACGCACGATACTTGTGCATCTGTGGAATTCTAGTTTCCGGCTCAGCTCAATTGCAGCTTCGTTGTTCACCATAAATGTTTGAAAACATTTCCTGGAAAAGTCACTTTAACCATTTCATTTTCCGTGCAGCTTCACTATCAGCCACTATTTCTGCCTCTATCGTGGAAATAGCAGCAGATGTTTGACGTTTGATCAAGCCAAGATATAGCTTCACCTTCACACACCCATAAAACACCAGTTGATCATCCTGTTTCACTATTTCGTTCGTAATCTGCATAACTGAAGGCTACAAACTAATTTCTTTCCCACTTTTTTCGAGACCACACTAACGGCAAAAGCCGTTCGAAGTAAAATAATATTTGTGTAAAAGAATTGATTGGCACTTTTTTATATCGATGACATTTCCCATGTATATTGATTTCGAAACTAATAATCATAGAGCCAGAAGTTTAACCATTCTATAGTAACATTAGTTCACATTTGACCAGGAGATGGCGCTCATACACTATATTCGTGTCGTTTCCTATCTTTATACTATATAATCTTTGGTTAAACCATTGTAATTGTGAAATGCAAGTCACAGATAGATAACTGCACGGATAGATAGGCAGTCAAACTGTAGAAAGCGATCTATCTGTAATCTTCAGTAGGTTATTGAAAACGGCCGTTAGTCGTTTTGGTCGCTTGAGGTGACGCTAGCTGCCAGAACGCCGAAAAGTAGCTTGTGTATAGGCCGCATTAACCGTAGGAACATATGATAACGTAGGGTGACCAGACGTCCGTAATTGTGACGGACAGTCCGTCAATCGTACAAGGAGTCCGTCATTGATAAGCGTCCGTCAAAGTGTCCGTCAAAATCATGAATTGAATTTAACTGTTAAAATCTGAGAAAATCCAACAGCATCTTGAAAGGCTAACCATCGGGTATCTAAATTATTATCTAAACTCAATTATAAATGGTAACATTTATCCTTTGTAAAATCCCTAAAAGGCAATCTGTAACACTTTTTGTCAATTTAAGAATGGTACGTAACACTGTTACGGCGTAACACAAGGTCTGAAATGTATCATTGTATCAAAAATGTTACAATTGTAACACCTGGAACATCAACGAGTCAAGTGCGTTTCACTCGAACTCGCTCGAAACCTTTTCGGAACTTGAAGTAAGGCGATGATTCACAAATTCATTTAGGGGAGGTCTTGTCGCGCATTTTCATTCCGTACATCGGGTATTTCACCGAAAGCGCCCTGAGCTGCTCCGATCAGGGTGTCAATTCTTGAATTATGTCGTGTTCGCGAATTGACAAATGTCGACCAACTTAGCAGGGAAGTTGGTCGACAATTGTCGAATCGCGAATACGACATTATTCAAGAATCATCCCCCTGGACTATTGCACGTAAGGTCAGGTGTTCTATCTGGAAACTGGAAACCTTTACCTAGCCTAGCCTAGGTAGTCTTCTCCGTACGTTTAAGCGGGTACGAGCGTCACTAGGCAAATAAAATTTAAATATTTTCGACAATCTTGTGGAAATTATTGTAGTGTGTAGTTTGTAGTTAATTTTTTTGAGATTATCCGCGATGGCTTCAAGAAAACGAACGTGCAAATTTAATGACGATCTTTCAAAAGAATTTCCGTTCATCAAAAGAACAAAACTGGATTCTGAAGTCCAATGTACAAAGTGTTTGGGTCAATTTACCATTGCGTTTGGAGGAAGAAGAGATATTGTGCGGCATGTTTCAAGTGAAAAGCATAAAAAAATGGTTAATGCAGCTGCGTCTTCTTCCCTAACGAAGTATTTCAGACATTCAAATTTTGGGGATGAAGAAGCGTCTCTTGCCACATCTGAAGCACTGTTCTTTTTTCATAGTGTAGTGCACAACCATAGCTTCAGGTCGATGGACTGTACCTCAAAACTTATACAAAAAGTTTTTCAGAGTAAATTTCCATGTGCTCGTACTAAAACTGAAGCAATAATAAAAAAAGTGCTTGCACCATTTATAATGGAAGAATTAATCGAAGAATTAAGAGCTGCCAAATTCGTAACCATATTTTCTGATGCTTCAAACCATAAGGATTTAAAAATCTTTCCAACGATAATTCGTTATTTTAATTCTAAAAAGGGTATTTGCGTGAAATTGATAAACGTTTCTTCTCTTCCGGGAGAAACTTGATTTAAAGTAGAAAGTAATAGCATTTTGTGCGAACAATGCGAACACCAACTTCGGGGGACTAGCAAGAAAAGGGTCAAATAATGTTTTCAAAAAGTTGAGCGAGTCCCTATCAAGGAAATTGATTGGTGTAGGATGTGGTGCGCACATTGTCCATAACACCATACGAATGGCGGCGGATTTACTACCTGTCGATATAGAAAGTATCGTCAACAAAATATACAGTCACTTTCATATTTATACAGTGAGAGTTTGAAAGAGTTTTGCAATGAAGCTGGCATAAGATACCAAAAAATTTTGAGTAGTAGCAAAACTAGATGATTAGCCCTAATGCCTGCAGTTGAAAGGATTCTGAAACTTTTTGAGCTTTTGAAGTCCTATTTTCTTTCTCTAGAAAAATGCCCAGACCTAATAAAAACCTTTTTTGAAAATGAAACCTCAGAAATATGGCTTAAATTTATTCATTCACAAGCAGTGCTGTTTGACGAAGCAATAAAAAATATCGAGGGCGAAAAAAATACAATGATGGAAGTATCCCAAGAAATTCATAAACTCAACGAAAAACTGAAGGCCCGATTGGAGGTAACATTTTTACCTTTAATCATAAAGTACGATCTATCCCAACTGATTGAAAATGGTACAGTTACCAGAGAATGGTTTTTCTCACATGTAAAAATATTCTACACCAATTGTATTGAATATTCACAAGAATGGTGTCGTCCGTTCGAGGAGATTAATTGCTTGAATTGGGTTCACCTCAAAGAGGTTTTTACGTGGGAAGAAGTCGAGCGCTCAACCGAATTCATATGCGAACGGTTCGACGTTAAAATTGAGGATAATATTCTTTTTGATGAAGTAACAATGATCAAAAATTACTGCATCGAAGAAAAACTAAAGGAGTGGCAGCAACAAAATATAAACTCAGACTTGAGATGGGTAGAAATTTTTGAGTATTTCCAGAAAGAAAGTAGTAGCCTTTCAGAAATTATTAGTATTATTGGACTGGCATACTGTCTACCTGGGACCAATGCTGCTACGGAAAGAATATTTTCTATAATAAACAATATGTGGACAAGTGAAAAATCCCAACTAAACGACAGTACTCTGGCTATGCTCATCGTCCGATGTAACATGGGCTGCTCCTGTGAGGAATTTCATGAAAAAATTAAAAATAATATAGAACTATTGAAAAAGGTGCACTCAGCACAAAAATATGTTTAAAAGTATCGATTTTAGTAATCACAATATTTTGTCTTTGTTATTGTATAAATATTATTATTTTCTTGGTTTTCTATGTTTTAATGAACTTTTATTTTTCAGTTATTGTAGAAATGTAATTATATTCTATGTTTTTTGTGTTTGAATAAAATTTTATTTTTCAGTTTTTAATTATATTATATGCGGACGCATAAAAAATACGCATCAACCACCGAATAAATAACCATCATTCATGACCTTTTTTTTGTTGGTTGTCCGTCATTGAACCAGGGGTCAGCCTATGATAACGGCGCTGACTCATCTGAAGTCGTCAATCGGGACCTGGCAGTGTCAGTTGGAATATCTTTCGTTTTTTTTTTTCAAGATATTATTTGTAAATTCGAGCTCAGATACATACTTTTCCAATAAAACTTCATTACGGGTTAGGCATCCACTTCTTTCTTTAGAACCACAATTTCTGTACTAGAAACCTAATCACAACTTGTTTCATTTGTTTTGACATCCACAGTGAAAACCAGACATTTTCGACAAAAGTTCTTAATTTTGTCCACAAAAACGACCATTCCGATAGCATCCAAGCACATGCTATGAACTATAGTTTTTCACAAACATCATTTGTAAACTTTGTATCATTTGTACCAGCGAATTTTGAAAAAAATCGACATTTCTTGTCAGGAGGATCAGATGTTAAACCGCCTGCCATAACGGTAGATGGCAGGCGGATTATTATACAGGGTGTCCCAAAAATACCACGCGAAAGTGACACTGGAGATAGATTGGCATTAGGTCTATCAGATAGCATCAACATGACCTCAGTAAAAGTCCGCTGGTTTTCGAGATATCACCACTTTTGTGTAATTTTTAAAAATCTCCAGTTTTCGGTCTTTTATCGCCTAGCATTGCTAGAAATTACTTCAAACTCATGTTTTTTTTACCTAGGCTATCCTGAATAGTTGCTTTAAACAATGAAGTAATAACTTCACCGAGAACTAAAACAAAATCCTTCAAAAAATGTCTAACTTGTTGTATTTTATGCCGAAGTTAAAACGTTAACTTAAGTTTGACTGACTGCTGTGAAAAAAAATTATATCAGACTGAATTGACAAATAATCTTAAAAACTTGTCCATTTCATGCCCTTTTTAAAATGATACAACACTACCAATTTTTTTAACCGAAAACTGGAGATTTTTAAAAAATACACAAAAGTGGTGATATCTCGAAAACCAGCGGACTTTTACTGAGGTCATGTTGATGCTATCTGATAGACCTAATGCCAATCTATCTCCAGTGTCACTTTCGCGTGGTATTTTTGGGACACCCTGTATATCATGGCTAACCTGATAACAACGAAAAAGTCCAAAAATTCCGAAAATAGATTTGCTCTATTTTGAAGCTCTTCGTGATCGAATTTCAATGTAGTTTTATAAAAATCATCAATTCATTAAGTTCATAGCGTTTTAGTATAAGATCCCGATATAAAACGACCTTCACCGAGATGCTTATTTAATGAAACGTATTTTATATTTAATTTAATATGTCAATAAATATAATCCATATGGGTTGCCTAGCTTATTTCAGTCCAGAGTGTGTTTAATTACTAATTAAAAAAAATTATTTTTTTAAACATTTTACCGGTATGATTATTAGATAAATTCTATACCAATGGAAAGTATGAAGCCCATAGAATATGCAAACGTTAGGTTGCCTGTTCTTTTCCGCTCACAGCTATCGGGTTGCCAGGTAAAAATAGGTAAATCTGTACTAGCATTTTGCAACGGTCTGTTTATTGAATGAAATTTTAATGAAATTAAAGATTATTTTATTCTGAACACGGTGGTATAGGGTTGCCTGCGAAAAATCAGTCCAGAATTGCGGCTGTCGAATTTTAAAAAGTAAAATATTGCTCCGAGTGAATGTGTGCGACTGAGAGGTCCCAACCGACCATTCCATGCGATAGAAGAGGACACAGCATAGCAGCTGTTTAAAGTCCGCCCATTTAAAGAAAGAGAGTGCGCATGCTATTTGGGCTTGGAGAAGAAAAGAATAGCGATAGACTCGTATATAGGTACTATGTTTCATTTTGGAGTAGTTTATTATTTAAATAGAGAAATAGTTATTTAATTTTTTCAATCAATTAATTATTTATATGTATGTTTTTTATGTGACACTAAAGTATATATACATCTTTAGTAAATAAGAAGGTTATAATGATACATTATATTTAATAATGCTGATTAAAAATATTGATCGAAAAAAAATTAAAAATTTACTACATGCCAATTAGAAATCTATAAATTAAACAGAGAAATTGAAATCAATTGGAACTACACTACTGGAAAAATTGAAGGATCAAAAAAAATTCCAAATTTTCGGCAATTTTCAACATGCCGTAACTTTGAGAGGAATGGTCGTACAAAGAATTTAAAAAAAAAGAAATTGTAGCTCAAGTATCTTATTTTCGTATTAAAACTTCAAAAATTTTAGTTTCAGTGGTTTCGAGTAATGATAGAAAATATCAACAACAAAAAAATTCTCAAAATTTACCACTTTTTTTTTCTTGTCTACGAGCGTGGAAATCTTATTTTTGCATAATCGTTATAAGATGGATACTTTGTTAATTCAGCGTTAATTTATTTTTTTATTGACCTCAATTACTACGTCCCACGACCCACATCAGTACTTAATATCCTATGGCCCCCACTCTCCTGAATTATTCTGGTACCAACTACAACTGATGAATCGATGATTTCCATAAAATTCATTAAGATTCGATCACGAAAAGCTTCAAAATAGAGCAAATTTTGGTTCGGAATTTTTAGACTTTTTCGTTGTTATCATGTTAGCTATGATATTATAGCGAAGAATGAGCAACTAGCAAAAAAGTTGATATGACATTCGAAAGTACACTAAATGAGGTATTTTTTACTGAAGAGAAAGCGTGTGCTAATTATTAATATTTCATCGAAAAACCATTGGAATAATAGGACTGATTTCGTTTACTTCAGAATCATGATATTCTTCTTCTTACCACGCCTGCAATAAGAGTGTTTTCTGCACACAGACTCTCTCATCTTGTAGCAATTTATGGCCCTTTCCGAATATGTGGTCAAATTTAATGAGACTACAAGGAAAACTGAATAATGTTTTTTTTAGAGAAGAAACTTGAAATTTTTCGTGATATCAAGAAATATTGAATGGAAGAATAACCGTAAATATTACGACCATGTGACATTGTGACATTTTTTGTTGCAAATCACTTGTATAATCACCTCCCAAACTTTATCCACTTTAAGAGTAGAGAGTCTATTTAGATTTCGTAGAACACGATGTATATAGTGGAATAATTTGTGACCCTCAAACTCTCAAACGCATCTCTACTTTCTTATTTCAAATGGAACTACCTATATTTTTATTTACGTATCGATTCAATTGCAAATTCGCAGTTTAACCTACTAAAAAAATTTCTCTGCCATGCACTGTTGCAAAGTTATGCAGAAGTTCTTGAAATTTTTGACATCTGCATTGCCTGTTTGGAAATGCAATATCTCGATTATTTTTTATGCAAACGAAATCAAACTCAGCAGTCTTATAGTAAAAAAATCGTGCATTCATGTATTCTGATGCATCGTAAGGTTTTTCGAAAATTTTGCTCCGAAAATGTGGAACTAAAAATTTAAATATTTCGAGATTTATCGAATGGCAACCCCATATTTATTTTATAGCATTCGATTCGATGAATGACAATCTTCTTTTACACTAATTATTCATTTTGGATAGCTTTCGAATGAATTCTTTCTTAGTATTTATAGTAGTGATCTATGGACATAATGCTGTTTGATTATAAGGTGAATTATCGGAACGAATTCTATGGTTGAGGTCATGAACATTGGGTCAGGATCACAGAAAGCCAAAACCGTTTTCGGATTTTCTTTCCACTCATTCTTGCTGAATGTGGCTAACGATTGTTAAAGGTCCTACAGGTCCTTTCAATAATTGTTTGGCATTCCCCTAGAATTGTGAAACAACCTGAATCGTTGGTAAACTTTTTTCTATGACATCCATGATCATCGAACACTTTTTATGATTCTAACCATAGAATCTACTACAATAATTTACCTCTTAATCATAGAGCCATTTCATCATAAACACGACCATAGATCATGACTATAAATACTGAAGAATTTCAGTATTTTTCATCTCATTGGAAAACTATCCAAAATAAATAAGTGTAAAAAAGACTGCGATTCATTTTCAATTTCGGATCGAATGCTGTAAAATAAATATATGGTGGCATTTTTGAAAATCTCAAAATATTTCAAATTTGAGTTGCACATTTTCGGATCGAAATTTTCGAAGAACCTTATGATGTATCAAAATACTGTATATACAACATGAATGCATGGCATCTCTACTATGAGACTGTTGTGTTTGGTTTCATTCGCATTGAAATAATCGAGATATTGCATTTCCAAATTTGCATTGCACATGTAAAATTTGCAAGAATCTTTGCATAACTTGGCAACAGTGCACGGCACAGAACATACATGAATAAAAATATACGTTTGAGATAGATGTGGCAACACTGTCAACTTGAAAATATTTTAGTCGAATAATTCCTTCATCCTCAAGATTTCATCTGAAATTTCAAAACGAAATAGTCACAAGTTCTCCAAAAACGTCTAATAGGGCTACTTAAAAGGAAAACCCTGCATATAGTGAAAATTTGGTGACCCTCAAACTTCCCCGTACTTACTCCCAAAGTAAAAAATATGGTGTACGAGTAATAGAAATCCTCAACACCATTCGGAATTAATTCATATTTGGGTTTGGGAATATATTATTTTGCTAACCTAAAATTGTTCATTATCTCAAAAAACATAGCTTAGTATATATTTACCTTCTTCCTTCTTCCTCTCATATATAGCATATATTTCAGAAAAGAAACCTCCCAAATTATAACTTGAAAAACTGCAAAAACTGGAAGAGCGTAGGAGCCAAACTGGTTCGCTATAGTAAGACATATAATCAGCCACACTCCAACTGCGGTGAAATGAAATGTTTGATTGTTTTCCGGTGTCCATAAGCAGTACACACCAAACTTGTATACAGAATTAATCCCATGAAAATCTGAAAACCATTAATATCTGTCTACAATATGAAATTTCACAATAATTTTGGTAATATATCATGAGTTTACACAGTGTTATTATGCGATATATCTACATAAATAATAATAATAATAATATCACAGATAGTTTTTCTTATATTAATTGATTATTTACATAGTATACGATATATCTACATATGCAGGTGTAACGAAGAGTGTGACTCAATATTTGCACACAAATGACCTTTTATGTAGCATGAGCGGCGAACGACGAATAGCCCTTATATTATTAGGCATCAATGAAATTTTTAAGTATTACTCGTTTGGAATGGAAATATTACAGATTTTTTTTATATTGATTGATTACTTACATACTATACGATATATCTATATATGCGGGTGTAACAATGAGTGGTACTCAAATTTCGCAAACAGATGAGCCTTTATTTATTTAACTACATGAAATGAAGTACCTTCATGGGTGAAATACGATGACAGTATTCTTCATTTTACACTAGGAAATTTAGCACAATGTGGCTCTCATGTTTTCCTCCTTGATTTCACATCTAGAGAAATATTAACTTACGGTTGTACAGAAAATGGAAATAATTTTAATTAAAAACATGTTTTCTTGGTATCTCCTCCTGTGATATGGTTTAGAATTTTCGTAGCGAATACTCGATTTCCAGAAAAACCTTTTCTTGTGAAGTTTTTAGTTTCCTCAAAATCGGAAGTATTTTTAATGGCGGATTTCTTTGGTTGAGCCTGCCGTTTTCACAAGTAAAGAGCTCACGATGGGATATCTTCTTTGCAACCTCTATAGGATATTGCAATAAGAGTTCACATGGATGTCTGATGTAACCTCTCGCTGGGGAGTCGTATTGTGAATTTATCATTTACTAGCAGACCCAACAGACGTTGTTCTGTCTACACAAAATTTCATTCAATTCGATCCAGCCGTTTAGTTGCAGAGTAGATGAATAACCTAAATAACGACTGCAGCGCCATCTGTTGATCTGATTTGTGATCATAAACATACGGACATCAGGCAATCCAAAATACATTCATACATCCCTCACACTTCGGTACCTTCTCCTACCCGCCTAGTGCCTACCTCGGAGACGCATTTTGGTGCGATTTCATCTTCAACCTGCCATATCTTTTGATGTATTCATCATAATTGAATGATGTAAAAGGCAATTTCGTTCTAAATTTAATACTGTGTATGAACGACGTATTTAATTGGATAAGGATCAATAGCGTATTCATAAAAAAATACTCCCAAATAATGCATAATTTTGAGAGATATTCGGATACCTTTAAAGGTGATACCGAGTAAACCTTGAAAGATAGATAGATGCTATCGTGGACTTTTGTAGAACTATTAAAGAGGTACATTTTCGTCATACATTGTTTCCATGTACGTCTTACGGTTTTTGCAGCGCACCTGAAAATAGCTGATTTTGGTACTCATTTTTATTATCATCGAAATTATAGTAGGTTTCCTTAATTTTCTCGGGTGAAAAGTATAGCCTATGTTACTCAGGGATAGTGTAGCATTCTAAGGGTGAAAGAATTATTGAAATCGGTCTCGTAGCTTATGAGTTAACTCGTATCAAACCCACAAACATACAAATCTTTCCTCTTTATAATATTAGTATAGATGTCGGATTGTAACCTTTTGGCGATCTCGTCGGGAAGTCTGTGTTTACTGAGATATCACGCTGATCCACAAAAAAAATTCTCATAATAATCGAAACAATAATAGAAGTTTCCATAATAATCAAAATGATAATAATATTCCATTTACTTCCGAAAAATCAACTCATGCTGAATAAGAAAAACGCAAAGTAAAATTTCTATTCCTAATCAACCCAAAATTTTCAAATGAAACATGCTTTGACTTAAAACAAAACTTGTGGATATCATAATACATAATCAGTAACCGTGTTTAGAACTTGAATATCCTGAATGTGACTGACAGTTTGAAAGAAAATTCAAAAATTAATATTAATAATCTTGGATACATTGAGTCCGTTGAATTTTGTGAAAATAATTCATTAAATCGTCCATTCTCAGATATCCCGATTATATGATCGTTTGTTTCGATCACAGATGCATCCGGATACGCCATCGGTTTAGTTCAGTTCTTATCACAAGGCGACCTGACGATCTGCCAATCGCTTTGAAAGATCTACACTACTAAAAAAAAGACAAGAAAAAAAAGTGGTGAAATTTGAGAATTTTTTTGTTGCTGATTTTTCTATCATTACTCGAAAACCACTGAAACTCAAAATTTTTGAAGTTCTAATCCAAAAACTAGACACTTGGAGCTACAATTTCCTTTTTTTAAATTCCTTGTACGACCATTCTTCTCAAAGTTAGGGCATGTTGAAAATTGCCGAAAAATTTGGAATTTTTTTTTGATCCTTTAATTTTTTCCAGTAGTGTATATTCGAGATAAATGTTGTTGTGAACCAAATGAGAAGAGTATGTCATGAAATTAAGTACAGGAAAGGTCAAACGAATTATGCAAATGTATAAGGTGTGAAAGGACGAAAAGCGAATTCATTCAAGACAAAAAACCTACTCATGGAGATATTTTGAATCGTTAGTTGATCTAAAGAATTAGGTCAATATTCTAATGAGAAATATCTAGCATTACCGTGACTATTTTATACCATTGTATATGATCAAGTATATTGTCAAAGAATCAAAGATTAATGTTGTTATTTATTATTTATAAAGACGTTAAGTAACTCTTACGAGATATTGAATAATGGAGATTCAGGCGAATAAAGAACAGGAAATGTTATAATACATAGTGATATCACAATACGCAGTGCTGTTAAAACTCTATTTTAGTAAATCCCTCTACCGAAAGAAGCGTGAATGCCTTTTCACTACAGATTATTTTCAATACAGCATCAATTTTCAATATGTATTACAGAAATTGAACCACATTGTTGAAAATGAACTCAGACTTGAAGTTTCCATTAATTCGATTATTGATAAAGAATTTGTCCAACCCCTAGAGATAGAATAGTATCTCGACGGTGCAGCCCAAAATATCATGCACAATAATTAATTTACCATCCCAGGAATTAGAGAAGCTCAAAATGTCACGAACTTATACGTTCGTCGAACGATTGATCCCGAAAATGTATACCCAGGTTCCATACAGGCGTCTCATTTCGAAGTTGGAGCATCTTGGCCTTTTATATAACAGAACATTCCGTGTGAGAGTGGGTGATGCTATATCTTACTCCAACAGACCATTGCCTTTGAATATTGATAAGGGCTCAGTCCTACACATTGGTAAAACAAATTCCTTTTTTAACTAACATATGGAAGTATAGTAAAACCCTCTCCCCTGTCCGCATTAGTGTGATCTTGCAGTGACTGTCACGAACGACCTATCGTGGTCCAAAGAAGCATGTTGGCGCAATAGCGCATATTATGAACAGGACAAAACAAACTACTTTCATTCTATCTAAATCTTTTGACGGCTGCAACAACGCAACGCTCAGCTAAGTCCTCAATATTATGAGCGCCCTATTCTGGAGTGTGCAGGAACAGCCTGGTGGCCTTCATCTCAAGCGGACGCAGCTCTTCTGGAGTAGGTTCAACGGTGAGTAACTCATTAGACCTTCTTATGAAGAAAGACTGCAACTCTTCAATTTGCCAAGCTTTGAGGACAAGAGAACAAGACCCGATATCATTTTTACTTTCAAAGCCCTTCGAAATCACTTCGGCGACGACATTCGTCGCTTGTTCACCAGAGATCAGAATCATCTTAGGGGCCATTGAAAGGAAACAGTTCTGCACGCCTCAGAGACAACAGTGGATAGCTGATCAGTATCGCGTAATCCTTAGATAAAACATATCTCAGAAGATAAGCTGCAGGAAATTAAAAATGAAGTTGTGAATGAAATAAACATTGAAGGAAATGGAATTAAAAAAGAACACACAACTTATGAAAACAGAGATCACAACAGCGAAACAACAGAGAAGGAAGTACAACGGAACTCTACTGAATTGACTCTGAATGAATTAATAGAACTCATCATAGTTTTGTTCAACAACACCTACTTCTCCTATGAGCATTGTTACTACAGGCAAATCCTCGACACTACAATGGAAGGAAAGGTCTCCACAATACTGGCACAAGACATAATGGATGATCTAATTGCCTGCATACTGCCACAATCACCATTCACCATACCGTTTTTTAAAAAGTTTGTCGATGATAACATCTGCACGATCCTAACAGGCTCTATCGACTCAGTGATAAAATTTACATCTGAAATGGAACTAACAACTGTCTTCCTTTCTTAGATATCAGGGTGATAAGAACTGAAACCACACTCATCACTGAAGGGTACACAAAACCAATTAGTTCTGGAGGAAATCTCCATTTCCTGAACCGGTTGCTATTCAACACACCACTCCTCCTTTTACTATGAACACCGCCTCTGGTACTGCCGATGTGACAGAGCAACCCGTCAGCACCATCTATACCACTCTGCCATACATACCATGGATCTCCAGAAAAATCTCTGCCATGTTCAAGAATTTTTCCAACATCTAAATAGTGCATACTACGAAAAACGGACACATGTTTTCAGCAGTCAGCAGGCCTAAGACAAGGAAAAGGAAGATTACGAATCAGAAGTCGTTTACAGCATACCTGTGGAGGTGTGAGAGAACATATACAGGGTGAATTTTTGAGTTGTACGTATATTTTAACCGTAGATTCTTTTTTCCTTTACCTTTTTTTCGAAATTGGCCTAGATTAAAAAATATAGCCATTTTAAGCTATGCCAACCCTGGAAACCGGACACTGAAGTTTTTCTGAGCATAAAATATACCAATACCATTCAAATCTTCGAAATGAGAATCTATACGTATTATAAAAATAAGCGTGAACTTACTATTTCCATTCACTTGGAAAAAAAGTAGTATTCATGATCAATGAATACTTACGTTATTATAAATTTCTTCTTGGTGACAAAAGTTGAATTCTCGATTTCATTCCTTTCTCGATTATGAAAATCCAGCTAGCTACCATTCATCTTCAGTAAGTACATATGTAATTATTATTACTCATCGTTGTTTATTACATCTTTTTTTAATTCCAACACCAATGGGCTCAGCAATTATGCTATTGTCCCAATATCAGTAATTTTTGGAGAGTTTTGCGCTGTAGGACGACACACCACCACCTAGACTTAACACAACGTCCATGTCTTACCCGGGATTCGAACCCAGTACCGCCGTGCGAAAAGTCAGCCCTCAACCAACTAGACCACCGCGGCCGACCTTTATTACATCTTCTTTGAAAGTTTTCAGGTACACACATAACCTCTCATTTCAAAAAATAAAGCAGATGTTATTTATTCGTGAACTCACAAACAGAACTCTTTGGGCGGACTCATAGAATGCGAATAGAGTTAGAGAAGAAGAACTCTTCAACATTCAAATTCAAACACACACATGTGAATTCTGAACTGAACATTTCTATAATCAGTTAAAACAACATTCTGTCTCTAGAACTGAACAGGGTTTCTGAGGTTATATTACTTCTAAACATCTCAGTATGTTATGAATGCAGAAGTTAATAAATTTTTTATAATACTTATAGCGAGATATTGAGAAAACTACTACTTATTTCGGATTGAAAAGCCAGAATAATTCGTCTGACTATAAGCATTGTATAAAGGACTCAATGCTATAAGTGCCTTTTTATACTATACGAGTTAGATCGAAAATGATAAAGGAGTTTCATGAATTGATCAATGTGTGAGATCCTAATCAGCACTGATACGAAGGATATTTTTGGAAACAGTGTAGTATGGATCCTTCGTTTTGGTGATAATAATAGCTGTATGGTGAACCTGTGAATAGGTGCATTACTGAATGGTATGGATTTTTGTAGTTTCAACTTCGATTTTTACGTACCTATTCCTTACGGAATTCTTACGATTACCTTCGTA
>CM024240.1:83860143-84109123 GCA_013421045.1 Propylea japonica | reverse complement strand
GTGAATTCGTCTAAAACAGCCAACCGATTCTTTGTGATGCCATAGTTGAAGCGTTTCAGACATGAGGGGGGAGGTTGCATGGAAAGAGATCAAGCCTTTAACAAAAGAGTTTAAGACGTCTAAGCATAAAAAGGAACAACCTGTCAATATTCCCGAAGCAAAGATGAAAACGATGGGTTCCGCTTATAATCCCTGAGCAGCTGTATTCCAGTTTGCAATCGCCGACAAAAATTTAACTGGTCGACCATCATGGTTTCTATGTTTTTTTATTTTTATTCTTCCGATTACCCCCCTCTAATTATAGCAAATGCTGAGGCTGCAGTCAGAGCTAACGAACGATATGCTTGTCTCTGGCAAACTGGTTGCTCGCCCATTTTCGCGAAAAGTTTCGCCACGTGTAAACGTATCAGGCCGAAACAGCGACTTATGAGTCACCCCCGCGAAACAGTTGCGCGAGTCATTTCGCGCAGTGGAATAGCACATTTCATTCCCGTCGGTAATGTCCGAATTTATAACATTTATAACATCTTATTAAGCTAAAATGTTCTCTTACTTGACACTTATCATCCCAAATAACAAACCCTTTCCCATAACTTCCATGAATACAATTGGAGTTAGCTCCATAATTAGATTAAAACCATCTCCATTTTTATCTTAGTAACAATATTCATATCATCCAATGAACAGTTCAAATCATTTGTAGCAATCATAATTGACAGCAAATCGGATTCATCTGCCGAGCATGAATCAACACCATGAGCCATAACGCGGCTTCCACTTATTTGCACTGAAACATCGAAGACGCCATTCGTTTCCTTATTTGTAACTGATTTCAATTTTTCTAAGAATCATTGTCACCGCAAGATATTAAAATTCCATCCCTTATTCTCTTTGTTCCCAAACAAGAGCACTCGCAGACCTGGATTCACTTTCGATTTTATCTCCTTCATTTTATCAAGTTCAGATTAGATATACGAACGAGCTTGATCCTTTTTGTGCTCTTCGATGAGATATCTTTGAGTTGGGTTGTTTTATGAAAGCCACAAGCGAAGAATATAGGTATGTCTTGGATGATTTGCGTACAAAGAACCTGGCATTGGATTATTAATGAATTATTTTCATATTCTTTTATTCTAGGTCATTCACTGCTCTTGGTTACATTTAATAGTGTCGCTGGCGATTGATATTGATGCTATGTAAATCATAAATCTTGTTCATCAACAAACTTATGTAATTTGTTATATTACTGCTCATATTGTCCTGAATACTAATTAAAAATTAATTTCACCATCATGTTTACAAATGTTGCCTATATTGATCACTAAGTAACCTTTTTTAGTTTAGCAACGTCCGAAATGTATGATAGGTCATGTTTTTATTTTTAAAAGTTTGCGATTAATTTAATCGTAGAAGATGAAAACTATATAGTCTGTTTAAGAATGATTGACATCTCGGGTGGCTGTGGAAAATCGAAATTATGTTTGGCAACAGGTCATCTAGTAACTTTTGAATTTCCGAATTTATGTTGGTGGAACTGGTAATGGTAAATAAACATTTTTGAGTGCAATAAATTGTGAAATTCGTTATAAAAATTCTTATTTCGTATAAATTTGAGCGCTTATCCTTAATTCTTTTGAAATAATTGAAAATGGCAGGAAATCTTCAAGATACTTCACGCCTCACAACTAGGGAACGTGAGGCAGTGTATCGATGTTACTGCGAATTCTTCAAGGATTCAGCAGATATTCCGCTAGCATTAATCGTGTTTCGCTAGTTTTTCAGGTAATAAACTTCTTATTAGCTACTTGAGTTATTTTTATCGATAATTGTTCTTGAACTTCAGATTTCTCCAAGCACAATTCGAATAATTTTAGCGAAAAAAGATGAAGTAAGCCCTTACAGCCAGGAGCTAGTAGTGGAAGAAAACCAATGCTGTACGACTATACTTTTAAAGAGTCAGTTACAAACGTCCGTTAAAATTTAAAGGTCATTAAACTCTTAAACCTCCATTATTACAAGGAACTAATGGAGGATTAAGAGTTTAATGGACCTTTGAATTTTAATGGACGTTCCTGCAACTGAGCAATTGAATGATATTATTTTCGCTAAAATTAAGTGCAATGAATATACGTCTAGATATTTTATTGGAACTGGCTAATGAACACTTGGATTTCAATCAATCCAACACAACATTGTACAAAATCATAAAAAAGATTGGTTATAAATTTAAAGAAATTGATCGAAGGAGAATTCTCCTCAATAAACAAAAAAATATAATAGATAGAGTACGATTTTGTAGTGAATATTTGAAATACTCGGAGCAAATATGAAATTCATATATCTGGATGAAACTTGGATATTCGAAAATGGCAGTCAAATCAGACAGTGGACACTAAAAAATAATCCTAAAGGCATACCAAGTGTATTCAAAGGAAAAGGCAGAAGGTACACTGTTCTGAATGCTGGAACAAAGATGGATTTTTACCTGGTTGTGACCTAATTCTCGATAGTGGTATTAATGATAGGGATTATCATAAAACTATGAATGAAATTAATACCTTCTCTACAACTGTTTGATGAAAAAATGTGTTATTATCATGGATAATGCACCATACCATTCTATTAAAATTGATAAATCGCCTACAACTGCATCTCGTAAAGAAGCAATTCAGCAATGGTTACGAGAGCACAATATTCCTTTTGAAGCCAATTTAACTAAAATTCAGCTCCTGTCTCTGATCAAACCATTTTCTGACAACCCAAACTTCACTAAGTACCATATTAATCAAGTTTTAAAAAATGGTGGGCATGAAGTCCTTAGACTGCCACCATACAATTGTCAATATAATCCTATTGAATTGGCTTGGGCTTTCTGTAAAACGTATTATAATCAAAGAATTCAGGGGAAGTTGTAACGAAGCAAATAATTTCTATCATTATTTGGTTTCGTTCAATTGAAGTTGACGGAAATCGGGAATTTTTATCTCCGCGCTGAAGATGTACGGCAAATTAGATACCGATTTCTCGATACCGCACACGTGGGGCGGAGCCACCTGTAACCACACGTGTCCAAAAGGTTTAAAATGCGGAATTTTCCGCTGAATAAATCAGTCGAATTAAAATCAACGTCCTGACCAATACTCAAGAAAGTACTAGCCGACCAGTCCGTCCAGAAGTAAGTGCCACCAGAGGGTTCTGCAGGGGCAAGTTCAGTTTAGGTATGATTGTTTTAATTCTTATTTGCTGGCTTTGATATTTATAATGTATTTCTCCTGTTGTATTTTCCTGTCCTTCCGCCGCTCGAATTCGCAGAGGTTGTGTAGTAGCTTCAAACGGCCTGCATGACTTGTGAGAATTCCGAGATGCGAGATGGTATATGTTAGCTTGAAACGGCACATATATTGACTTGTATTATCCTCTCTGTTATTACTCGAGTTCCTGGACGTTGTGTAGTAGCTTCAAACGGCCTGCATGACGTTCTGAAATTCTGAGTCGACAAGAGGGTGTATGTTAGCTTGAAACGGCACATACACTGTCTTGTTGTGTCCTTCCGACACCGTTCAAATTTCAGGGTGTTGTGTAGTAGCTTGAAACGGCCTGCATGACACCCTGCAATTCTGAATCGGCAAGAGGGTGTATGTTAGCTTGAAACGGCCCATACACTGTCTTGTTGCGCCCTTCTGGCATCATTTGAATCCCCGGGGGTGTATAGCTTGAAACGGCCTGCATGACATCCCGGAGTTCCGATGTGCAAGAACGCGTATGTTAGCTTGAAACGGCCCATATGCAGTCTTGTAAATGCCTCCATTTATCCTCCCCTACCGTGTGCCGCTCCGGAATATCGAGGTGTATGCCCTAGCTTCAAAAGGCGTGCATGGGCCTCGTGGTTCAGAGCATTAGGGTGGGTGTATGCTAGCTTGAAACGGCGCATATGCTTTCCCTGGGACCGCACTAATTTCCTTTCACCGCCTGTCCGTAAACCCTGTTATGGTTAATATAGCCTGTAGTTGTGAACCGAGGTATGCCAGTAAATAGGGATGTCCTTTTTTGGGAATTTGTTTGTTAGGAACTTGCTCATGTTAGAACCTTCGCTTCCGTACCGTTACTTACCATTGCTTGATTAATTTTCCGCTTGCACTTTCACTCGACTGTCATTACCGCTTTTCAATACCGCTTGTAAATACTGCATTGCTTATTTTTTCTGAGAGCTCTTACCGCCGACATAATGCTGCATGTTACATCCCGCTTGAACCTTCTCACCGCCCGCTCACCCTCTTTCCTCATATTTTATTTATTATATCATGGTGTATTTTGTTGACTGTCGTTATTTACCGTTTACCGAATAAAGATGTTATTATAATTTTGTGTTTTCTTTTCCTAAGAAATATTTGAGTATTTTTCAGAGTTAGGGAGTATTTAGTTAGGTACAAACTACTGACCCCTGGACATAACCTTCTCTGGCTAGTAGCTCCCGAACCCCATAGGACACCGCCTATGGGTACCCTAGTGTCCTCAACACTCTAAACTTGAGGTGACGCCCGAGATCTCTATTTCCGAAGGTAAACGATGGCAACGCAGTTTGGTAGAGACGGGAGCACGTCACATTTCATTATAAATACAAGTCCTGATGACTCTGATTCTGATAATGATTTTGAAGAATTTGGCTCAGATGAGAAAATCACAACAGTTATGCTTGTTGATTCTGAATAATCTTTATTTTCAATGATTCATTTTACACAAATATCCTCATAATAATTAACTCTACTTATAGTCCTTAGCTGAAAGGACATTTTGATAATAGGAGTGGAGTGGAGTGGAGTGGAGTGGTAACTGAGGTAATGTATTGCATTCAGACAGAATTTCAGATACAGACTGCATTGATTGCAGATTCTATATTGTTAGATTTTTAAATTTGAAATAATACCCTTTATCAAAAAATCATAATAAAATATTTGATTCCTTTGACCAGTGCATTTGGGCGTTCAATACTTATAGTTTCGACAGATTTCAGCGATTCCAAATGACTTAATCCTTGGCATGTTGCATTATAGCTCAATAGCCTAATAAGGTTGGTCAGAGATAGTTTGATCAATGTTGCAGAACATAATTCATTGGTAAATCGTCCAGTTTGCCTGGTCATCAATATCACAAAATTTGAATGTTTCATCCAATCTAGATGAAACATTCGGCAGTTTGCATAAACTGTCCGTGAGTGTCATTCATTCATTGACCGTCTCACGCTGATGAAGTCAAGGAAGTCCGAAACAGTTTATGAAAACAAATCAAGAACAAGTGGAAAACTATCGAATGAAAATTTTTCAGAAATATGAGATTTTTCTTCACATTGCTTTAGACTTTAGATGCAATTATTAATATTTCCCAGAGTTGAAATCCTCATGTTCAGAATTTTGTATTTATTGAACATTCATCTGTCATTCAACTTTCAATAGTGCTTTATGAAACCTGGCTTTCATACTTTATACATTGTCTTTCTAAGCTTAGTCAGTTGAATCAGTAATGTTCATATTGATTGTTTTTATCAATTCAGAACAAATATTACTGCAACAATTTCCCCATTGATTTTTCAGCTCAGCTCTTATTGAATATTTATAGGATATATATTTCTTTTATAAGAATTAAGATTCCTTTTTATCTGTGTTTGTATTTATGAATTAAATAAAAAAATGGACATCTCGATATCTGCATTACTTTATTTTCCAATGGTGGCAAATTCCATCCAAAATGAATTCACAGAAGTATTTGTTCAATGTGGTTTTTTGCAATAATTAGTGTTGAAGAATTATATGATTGATGGATAAATCCTATATCTTGTTGAAGCACCGTTGTCATGCGAGGGCAATTGTTATTCAAAAGCTTCCATTTATTCCAAAAGAACATGTGCCATATGACCACTAGTAGGTTTTTCAACTTTACTAAGGAGAATTATTTGAAAATGATTCTACGAATGATCTCTGTAACCATGATAGATATTTTCAGGCTAATAGACCACAGCTTTTCTGCCAAACGCTCAAACAGTGCTGAGACAGATCTGAAAGATGAGAATGACCTATTGATCAAAATAACCAGAGTTCAAATTTATTATGTAATTTACAAAAGAGATTATCTAACATGGCCAATGCTAATGGAAATGTAGCAGAATTTTCTTGTGTGAACTCGAAAATATTTGCCTGTATTGTCCATTAATGCTTCAGTGATTGAAATACGTAGCTAGCACAAAAGTAATGAAAAACATAGTGAATATACTGCTCTGCATGTTAAAATCCAAATTATTTTCACTTTTATGCCCAGAAAATTCAAATTGAAAATGTTTTTTGGGTTATATTTATTTTCTATAACCTGTTCACAGAATATTTAGTAACTAGATTTGTAACCAGTACCAGATATAAAGCCCCTGGACTTTCATGGCATGCTTCGATGTCAATAATTCTTAAACGGACTATACTTCATTTTTCTCTCGATTGAATTAATCGAAGGAAAAGATGAAAATAAAAACGCGACCTATCAAGATTTTCGAATAATTTGAATTTTACCGCCATAACGAAATAATTAGACAGATATTAGTTCCTAATGTAGCCGCAGATATCGCTACCAGTAGTTGGCCACTCAAATGGCCGCCAATTTGTTTCCACAGAATAGTGAGGACTTCGCATTTCTTTTATTATGTTCTGTGCCACACACGTCTCAGTTCTCTCAGTAGCTCATCGATCTCTGGCGAGAGATGTTTAAAATGTCGCTCAGACGTACTTGCACCCGAGTTTTCAATAGGTCGTAATTTTTTGTATTCTTTACGGAATGAGACTCGGAGGCTTTTTATTTTTTTCTTTACGAATCAATATCGCATTCATCGTTATATTTTTTACATAAAGCTAACAATTCTTCGTAGGCTTTATTCTTTAGTGTTCTGTTCGAATATTGTTTGCTCTTAATCATCCACAAACACTATTCTTTTTAAATAGTTCTATAAAATTTTGTAATGAATTCTTCTGAATGTGCAAATCTTGCATTATTCTCTGCTTGCCATTCTAGACGCTCTCACACACACACCAATCGTTTTTAGTACGTTTCGCCGGCTATCTTGACGCTAAAATCAAACATGTTTGATCTTGGCGTCCTGCTCGGCGACTCGCCACCGTGGCAGCAGATAGACATACACAGGCGTTTTTCGGGCTACTTTTACGGCCGTTTTCAATAACCTATCTATCCACCGAAACGGTCGATAGATAGATTCTAAGGATAGAGAAATCTATCCCTTTGTACCTGCTTGCGTTTCAATATTCAACCTCAGGTAACGATTCCTATCGGTCTCAGCGATCTATCCCTTCTTTCGGAAAGAGGTCAGATAATTAGGAATCCATTGATTTTGCGTCTACCTGCGTTTCAAAAAACTTTCATATTACCAACGACAGTAGAAAATATCTCTGGTAGCTCTGTTGGTTGATCTGTCGAGTTCGAACAGTAGTGATAGAGAACTAGAGATAAGTGTGCCGATTGAAGTATAATTAACTTGGAATAATGGATTATTTGAGTAGTGACGACAGCGATATGGAATTATTAGACTTGATTGAAGAATTTGATGAAACTATAATACGAAAAGTGTATAAAACACGTGTTGATTACAGAGTTGTATTGGACGATTACGATTTCACATATAGATTTCGATTGAGCATGTGCTGTGAGTTTTTTTTTTTAAATTTGTTCCAAAATGAGAAAAGGAAATGTTTTGTTGATATGTAGTCTACCGTTAACTCGCCGATTATCAAATATTTTTTCAAATGATTTTGTACGGTATACAGTTTTAATATGAGCGCTGGCAAATAATTTAAAAAAAAAATTTCCTTAATTTTTTTTGCAAAAATACCTATATAAGTACGTAAAAATGTTTCATTTGAAATTACTCTGTTTTTAATTAAAACATGAATGAGAGTTTTCAAACTTTTTTCCTAAGATTCTCACTAACTTTGCACCTTCATTCAATCCGAATGTCGTGTTAAAATAAAAAAAATTGTTTGCCACCATACCGTCTATAATCATTAGAATACTCAATATTTCAAAATTGAAAAATACGAGAGGGCGATAATCGATCTTCTCACTGTATAGTAAATAAATTTTAAATATTTTCAAGCAAGATTTTTTCTTACAGAAACCACGGAATATCCCCTCTGCATCATTTTCTCCTAGCTTTAAGATTTTATGCTAGGGTACTATGCTCAGGCAGATTTCATTCAATAGCTCTGCCAGTCGTAAAACCAAAACAACCAGAAGTCGCAAACGCTAATCTAATTTCTACCACAGCTGTTTATACTTTTGATGACTATGCGGCTGGACTGTACCTTATGGCCAGTGAGGAACCATAGAAGCGTATTGTAATATCACACTAATATGAGGATACTCTTATATATTATATTTCAGGTGTATATTAATTTGAATATAACCAGAATAAAACTACTTGTTGACATCTACATATATTCTCAATAACTGCTGTACAAAGTATCTCCGCAGAGATTGTCACACATGTTACATACAATACGAAAACACTAGCTTGCGCAGGAAAACCCGCGAATATTAAATATTATTCTTATATACATTACATCTCCCTCCTAAAAATTACAAATACATGAGAAAAAAAATCCCTAAACAACAATAAAATATTCAACTGTAATTCAAACGTTCTGGAGGTTTTACCAAGCGTTTTGGTCTACTTTCCAATGAGTTGTCAACATTTACAGGAATAGTATGTTCAACCTCATCAGAATTGAACAATGTTTTATCAGATGTATCAGGAAGTGAAGACGGAATGAAAGAAAATTTCTTCATCTGATTCAGATGACGTTTCCATTCTAAATTATTTAACTCGGGTACTCGTACCAAATAAACAAATGAACTTATTTTTTTAATGACAACCGCTTTAATCCACTTCCTGGTATTCTGTCTACGATAATCACGTACAGTTACTTTCTCACCAACTTCGAAAGTTAAAAATCTTTTGCCACCATGATAAAATTTTTGTTGTTTTTGAGCCGCTGAAACTCGATCTCTCAAATCTGGCTGATCTGTTGGCAATAAGAAATTAAACCGAGTTCGCAATTCACGACCCAAAAACAATTTAGCAGGAGTATCTTTTGTTGTACACTGAGGAGTTGTCCGATAGTCAAATAAAAAATTATTTAAAATCAAATTTATATTTCCGTTTTTATTTTGACCTAGTGCATTTTTTAACGCGTTTTTTACAGTTTTCACTGCATTTTCTGCAGCTTCATTAGATGAAGGATGAAACGGCGGACTAGTGGTATGAACTATATTATTTCTTTTCAAAAATTTTCAAATTCATCTGAACAAAACGATGTTCCATTGTCCGTAACAATTTCATCGGGCAAACCGTAACGAGCGAAACACGATCTTAAAATTTCGATAGTACAACTAGAAGTAATTGAGTTTAGTGGAAAAGCTTCGATCCACTCACTATGAGCATCTAAAATAATAAAAAATTGTCTGTTCAGAAAAGGACCCATAAAATCCAAATGAATTCTGCTCCATGGCTTAGAAGGCCAGGGCTTACTTATGAGGAAATTCCAATTTTTAGGAAGATCGCCCGTGTTCAAATTATGAATAGACAATTCAAAAAGATTATAAAATTGCGTCCCAGCAGTGGTGGACCTCCATTTTTTATTATGAAAAATTGCAAATGTGATTGTTTACCTTTGAACATAATTTCACATTCAATGAAACCTAAAGGTTTAACCTTATCACCATTATATAAACTAAAAATTTTGTCAGTGCATTGCAATAATTTGTTTCTAAAATTTTGATAATAAAATTGTTCAGATAAGACACTATAACTTGCACCTGTATCGAGACTAAAATAAAAATTTTTATTTTCAATTATTAATTCGATATAAACTGGATCTGTTTTGTAATGAATGTTATACAATGAATATTCTTCTGATTCTAAGAAATTATTTCTACCAGACCTATATTGTTTTCTTTGTATTTCTCTTATTAGGACATACCGGAGCAAGATGCCCTTTTTTATTACAAGAATTACAATAACAATCTCGAAATGAGCACATATCTGACCTATAATTGCGTCGACCGCAAACAAAACATTTGTTTGTTGTATATCCGTCAAACTGCTTTGTTTGGTTATGTTTACCCTCTCGGTTGACCATGGAACTGCCGGTCCGGGAAGTCCGGGAAACCATCAAGGTGGAAGGGCGAGCCGGCGCTTGAGACTGCGCGTGGCTCCTAGATGCGTAGTACATGTCCGATTCACTTTTCACTGCCGCCGAAGGAAATGGCTTACCCGCTGATTTAGAAGCAGCCAATTCAACAACACTTGAAAATGACACATCGCCTTTTCTCTTCGAACAAACGATCTTTAACTGGACCTTTTTCATAACCTATCACAAAAATGTTCACTAATGCACGATCAATTTCACCGGCACCGCGAAATTGCACATTGACACTAAACTGCGCAATCGAGCTGCCCATTCCTTTGGTGACTCGTTCGCCATTTTCCTCGCCTCGAAGAATTTTTCTCGACAAGAAAAAACTGATGTAACCGGCTTGAAATGTTCATCCAGCAATTTGATGATGTCTGCATAAGACTTAGACTCGGTTCAGCAGGAATACACATATTATGCAATAGTTTGTACGCTTCTTCATTTAGAAGACTTAACAGGATCGCAAAACATGTTAGTTTTTTCCCAGTAATAAAACAGAAAAATTAATAAAAAAATTGAATATTGAAATTTTATGGAATTGAAATATTATCTGAAATAAAGAAAAAGAAATTAACACCCTATGAAAATTGGCCTGGTAAAGGGCACAACTTTATGACAGGGCGTTGGTATGTTCCATTTTGTGTTTTTAAAGTAACTACCCGAACTACTCCGTCTTCACCAGGGTGTAATTTGACAACTCGGCGCGAGAGTCCATTCTAAAGGAGGTCTGGACTCGTGTTTCACAACAACTAACATACCCAATTCGATATTGGGCGAAGATTTTGACCACTTTGAGCGCTGCTGTAACGTATGCAAATACTCTTCCTTCCACCGTTTCCAAAATCAGAGCTCATTCTCTGCACCATTTGCCAGCGCGACAATCTATTTAAAGAAATTTTTGACAAATCTGGTTCCGGAAAACTACTGAGTGTCTCCATAGTCAAGAAATGACCTGGAGTCAAAGGGGTTAGATCATTCGGATCTTCACTTATGGCAGAAAGAGGCCGAGAATTCAAAAGTGCCTCAATCTGTGTAAGCAATGTATAGAATTCTTCGTACATCATGATTTGCTCACCTACCACTCGGCGAAGATGAGTTTTGACCGATTTAACTCCGGCCTCGCTCAGGCCATTAAAATGTGGCGCTGCAGGGGGATTGAAATGCCAATTGATAGAAAGTTTTTTGGCAGCAGTTTGCGCAAGTAATACGAGCTGATTATAAGCACCCTTAAAATTAGTACCTTGATCCGAATATATATCAGATACTCTGCCTCTGCGAGCAATAAAACGACGAAAGCTTGCTATAAAGGTATCAGTCGATAAATCTGAAGACAATTCTAAATGTATTGCCTTTGTAGCGCAGCATACAAAAAGACAAATATATGCCTTGAAGTTTTTTGCACCTCTATGTTTTCCCAGGCGTACATTAAAGGGGCCAGCATAGTCTAACGAAACGTGAGAGAATGCTTTCACTTGTGAAATTCTGAAGGATGGCAAATCTGCCATAAATGGTACATGTAGTTGCGGTTTAGTACGAAAACATCGAACACAATTAGATAGACATCGATAAATTGCACTACGTGGAGAGAGTATCCAGAAAGTCTGTACCAGAATATTATGAAGGGTTTTGAGCTCTGGATGTAAGTTCTCATCGTGGGTTTGTTGTATCACAAGGTCTGTGAACCTATGACGTTTCGGTAGCAGAATGGGGTGCTTAACCTCAAAGGAAAGAGTTGACTTTCTAAGACGACCACCCACCCTGATCAATCCTGCTCCATCAATAAAGGGAGCGAGTTTTCTGACAGGTTTAGGCAGACAAGTATTCTTCTGACAAGCTGTGAAAATGTCCGAAAAACATTCGTTCTGAACATGTTTGACCAACAACTGGAAGGCGTAGTACTCTTCATCCTTCGTCAAAATAGCTGAAGTATAAACCTTCGATTTAGTCTTTACTGCAATAAAACGTAAGATATAACAAAGAATATGTTGAATTTTTCTCAGTGATGAGAATCCTGTGAGTAAATCTGTTATAGGAGAAGTCATGACCGAAACATGCAAAGCAGTTTGTGGTCTCTCCTCTTGTGAAAAATCTATATTCTGATTAAAGGAAGGCTGTTCAGGCCAATTTTCTTCAGTATCTTGAAGAAAACTAGGTCCTTGCCACCACAAAACACTCTCTAATAGTTGAGAAGGAAACATTCCTCTACTTACAGGGTCAGCAGAATTGAATTCAGTAGGGACATATTTCCATGAGGACATGGGTATGATATCCTGTATATGCGACACCCTGTTGGCGATGAAGGTTTTCCATCTATGGGGTGAAGATGCAAGCCAAGCAAGTGTCACCTGCGAGTCGGACCACGCATATATAGCATCAAACGAGAGAAGCTCCGAATAAGTTTCTCTCACGGAAGATATTAAATCTGACAGAAGATATGCAGCGCAAAGTTCTAGTCGTGGCAAAGAAACAACACGAAGGGGGGCCACTCTCGATTTAGCCGAAACAAGAATAATTTTAATTCGTCCAGAATTTGCAATTAATCTGAAATATATTGCACAGCCATAACCTGTTGTACTGGCGTCACAAAACCCATGCATCTCCAAACGAGATATGCTCTCTGAAATCAGACATCTAGGCAACTGGATTCTGGATAAATCAGGAAGCTCTGATTTGAAACGACTCCAAGCATCCAAAATGTCTCCACTGACTGGGCTATCCCAATCACATTTTGAAAGCCATAATTTCTGCATAATATGTTTGGCAAGAAGGATAGAAGGTGATAAAAAACCTAACGGGTCGAAAATCCTAGCGATTTGTGAAAGAATCCCTCGCTTAGTATTTGCAGAATTAGTTTCAGAGAAGGAGTAAGAAAAAACATCCAAAGTGGGATCCCATTGGAGACCTAAGACCTTTATGAACTTGGGACCCTCTGTATCAAAACTGAGTGGCATTTGAATATGACACCAGACAGAGACGAAACCACATCGTTCCACAATTGAATAGGTCTCTTACCAGAACGAGCTTCGCATATAACGCACCAAAGATGTACAACTCATTACCGCAGTATCTCAAGAATTTACGCAACATGACTCGGTTTCGAGGTCAACTGAGACTCTTTTTGAAAACTGAAGGTTGTCTAAGTCTAAGTCTAAGTCTAAGTCTAAGTACATAGTACGTTCTTAATTTTTTGCTTAACGTGATTTCGTCTGTGGATTTGTTCATGCCTGTTTATACTGGCTTTGTCTAAACGGCTATCCCTTTTTACTTGTTCGTTCTGACTGATCTCCAATTTTATCTGTACAACTTTTTCTTTCAACTAATTTATGATGGTTTTAACTATACAACAATTTAATTTTACTTATTTATTCTGATTAATCTACAATTTCATCTATACAACTTCTTCTTTTAACTTATTTATAGTAATTTTATCTATACAACAATATATTTTTACTTATTTATTCTGATTGATCTTCAATTTTATCTATACAACTTTTATTTTTACTTAAGTATTTATACTTATTTTATTTACATGACAATATATTTATACATTTCTACATTTGTTGCGTTTATACTACAATTTTAATTTGTACTTTCGTGTTTTGTTTTTTCACGCATATATGTGTTGGTTGGAGCTCTCCCGTTCTGTTGTTCGGTTTTTTTCGATTCTTGTTGTTTCACTTTTTGTCTGTGATGGTAAAGCGTCTTGCGTTTTGTGGTTACCATAGGGAGGTTCAAGCCTCTGGATCATTGCACCGTTGGGTTTCTTTGTAGCACCGACATCTGCTTGCGTTTTTGTGTTTTTTGTCATTTATATTAACTATAGTGCTCTGTTAACTTTTTATGTGATTTTGTTGTCGAAACAAGTGTTCAATCACTTATCGACCTTGTTTGTTCAATGATATTCAATTTTAAATGTGATTATTCCTTGTAAAGATTTCTTTCTTGAATAAACTTATATTATTATTATTATTATTTGTGTATCTGCTGTTGGAACAGCAGCAAGAACAGAAGTATGGTTGCTTGCCCACTTTCGCAACTCAAAACCTCCTCGTTTGAGTAGAGCGATTAACTCTGTTTGTAAATGCAGAGCTTCCTCAATCGATGGGGCGCCTGCGCAAAAATCATCGACATAGATCGATTCCTGTATCAACTTAGCCGCAGCAGGATAAGTTTTTTGTTCTTGACAGGCCAGCTCTTTTAGAGTTCTTAAGGCCAAATATGGCGCAGAAGAAACACCAAAAGTAACTCTATTAAGAGTGAACTCTTTTAATTCTTCATTTCTGGAGAAGCGCCAGAGAAATCTCTGAAATCTTCTATGTTCAGGCTGTATAAGAATCTGACAGTACATTTGTTTGATGTCACAAATAAAGGCTACTTTATGAATTCGAAACTTCAGTAAAATAACGAATAAATCTTGATGAAGCTTTGGACCTGAGAAAAGCGTATCATTTAAGCTTATACCCCTTGAACTCTTGGCACTTGCATCAAACACTACGCGAAGCTTAGTAGATGTGCTATCTGGTTTCATAACACAATGATGAGGCAAATAAAAGGCTGATAAAGACCTGTAATCAGAAATACCAACCTCAGAAATATATTGACGTTGCATGTATTCTTTCATAAATTCGGAATATGCTATATATAGATGAGGATTTTTATTAAGCCGAGTCTCCAAGGCAATAAATCGTCGGAGGGCCTGTGAATAGGAATCTCCAAAGTCAGGGTCTGTATGCTTAAATGGGAGGGAAACAACAAATCTCCCGGAAATTTCCCGATGAACCGAGTTTTTGTATATATTTTCACATTTGATGTCATCAAGAGATAATATAGGACTAGTTTTAGTAACCTGATCTAACTCCCAAAATTTCTGGAGTGTGAAATCGACCTGAGGTTCAAGGGTGACATGACAACTTAGAAGCGAAGCGTTAACTAGTGGACATTCTAGTCTTCCCTGTAAAACCCATCCAAAAACTGTTTCAAGTGCTGCTGGAGTACCCTGTCTGCCAAAGATACGTCCAGAGCCCAATATAAAAGGTACCAACTCAGGTCCAATAAGCATATCTATTGGGCCAGGTGTGGAAAATCTTTTGTCCGCCAAAGTTAAATCTTTTATGTGAGACCAATCATGAGTATTAAATTGTATTTTTGGCTGATTTGAACAAAGTTCTGAGAGAATAATAGATTCAAACGAGAAGGTAGGACCATCTTTATCACATGGTTTTACTAAACATTGGGTGATGCCCTTAGTTGACCATCCCTAATATCAACTTCGGCAGTGGAAAGCAGGACAGTTGATTGCATCATATTGAACTCTGAGGTGCTGCATTGAAGTGCGACCGTGTCTTTTAGACCAGAATTAGGAAATGATGTTTCCGTTGTATTCAGGGCCCCAATTTTCGCTAAATCATTCGCGACTATCCCTGTTGAACCTGAAGCGGTTGACACAGGAGCAGCTATTTTAGATGCATCAGGTTTTCGACCAATTAAATGCAGCGTTGTATGATGCTGATATTGACATATTTTGCAAGTTATTGACGATGGACAATTTCCTACATGATGTGACCCACGCAAGCAGTTTATACAAAGTTTATTACGTTTCACAAAAGCAAATCTGTCATGTGCAGTTTTGGCCAGAAAGATGTGGCACCTATGTAAAGCGTGTGAAGCTGAGCAAACTATACATTTTTGCTGATCGCCAGACGACGTTAAATAGGCTGAAGTTGTTGAAGACCTCTTGAAGAGAGGGCCTTTATTTCTATCCAAAGTGGTAACCTGAGGGGTTGTACCTTTATGTTTCGAAATTGATGATGATGCTGATGGCATCATGCATTGTACAGATTCCAAAGCCTTGCAATGATTAGTGAGAAATGTTGTGAGAATTTTATATGTAGGCATGTCAGTCTTGCTATGCTCAAGCTCAAAATCTGTTCTAGTTTTAGAGTCTAATTTTTGCAACAAAATATTGAACATTACGAAATCCCATGAATCAGTATCGAATTTCAAAACATTGAGTGCAGCAAGGTTTTCCGAAAATATGTCTAATAAATGTCTCAACTCCTTAGAAGAAGGTTTCTGTAAAGATTGAGCCATATAAATTTCATTAAAATAGGTTGTGGCTAAAAAACGTCTGTTCTGATATCTACTAGTGAGTGCATCATACGCTATTTGATAATTGTCCTCAACCATAGGAATAGCCTTTAATAAATTGAAAGGTTCGTTTCTCAAGGATGTCAACAAATAATGGAATTTTTCGATCTTGCTCAAACTTGAATCGTTATGAATAATGCTATTGAATAAATCGAAAAAAGAAGGCCACATTTTTAAATTACCTTCAAAAACAGGCAAGTTTATCTTGGGCAATTTTCCTTTTAAGCTATTACCCGAACCAGAAGGGTTAGACTGTGAAGTGGTAGAATGAGAATCTCTAACAGATAGCTCTAATTTTTTACTCCTAATCCCATACACATATTTATCTGCCAGAATTCTAATTTTATCTTGCTCATCAAATTGCTTATCGTCAGCAACCAATGAAATTATTTGGTTGTGAACCTCTTGAAATTCTTCAAATATAATCTCAACAAATTCTGTTCTAGCAGAAAAATTTTGTTTATAAAATTGATCATTCGACTGATTAACTCCATATTCATATATTTCCTTTAAACAATTCAAAGGTGTTTTACGTTTCAGTGCCAATTTATTTATTTCCGCCGACATTATTCGAATTCCAGTGAAAAATGGAAATAAATCACTAATCACGAAGTTATGTTAATATTTCAATACAAACAATTGAAATAACCGTATTAATAACAAACGAAGAACGTTCAGATTCCCAAAGGTCGATATAAATTGCAAAATTTCCAATATAAATTCCGAAAGAAACGAAAATATGATAAACTACGCCCTAAAGAGTAATATTTTATAGTGTAGATATTGAAAAGATTATTCTTATTTCAGATTAAACACTGTTCAAGTGGATTATCAAATTATATGGACCTTTTTTGGTTACGTTCAATAATGTAAACAAAGCCCGTGAATGTCGATTGGCGATTCCAGCTAACGTTGAGGGCGCTGATGAATGTAAACAGATACTTGTTTTCTTAGTTCGGTGTTTAGCCGCTAGGGGATTTTTAAATGTTTTGTTTTGGATATTTATAAATTAATATTTCGTTTGGAGTGAATTATTGGATATTAAAGTGGTGAATTAAAGGACTTCGAGTGAGGTATTGAACCATTAATTGTGCTGTGTCCAGCTTAATCCATCAGGGTAAACAAATCAGTTTTTTAAATTTACTCGATTAATTCGAAAATTAGCCAAAATGAAAACTATTTCAGTTTGACCACTTCCTTTTTCAAATTTCAGGGTAGATCTTCAGAAATTAGTTAAGTAGTCAGGAACAGATGCTGAGTGCTATTAGAAATCTCAGAAGAAACAAATTGAGAAAGATTACAAGGCCTGCCCGATAAGTTATATGAAATGCTCCAAATCTAAATTCCGAAATATTTCTTGGGTATCTGAAGCAGAGCACTCAGTAAACATAAGTAGGTATCTCATCGATGGTCACAATACACAAAAACTGACTGCTGATATTTTTTAAATATAAAATAGGAAAGGATGGAGAGCACTACCTGTGGTTGCCAATAAAGAATGCAATGACTCAGCACCACTTTTAGATGTGATCAACTTTTGCTAAGGACTTGATCGAGAGAATAACATTTAATTATATTATAAGAGAGATACATGTAATTTGTGGTAATCAATAAAGGATTGCAGAATTCAAGTGGAAGATTTTTTTCATCATTGAAATAAAGATCAGGCAAATTTATCATTTACTTTCCTGAATAATTTAATGTTCCACATATAGAGCATCACAGATATACTATATCGAAAACAATGTGTCGTCGGCTTACTGCCAAGACCAGATAAGTAAATTTTTTTTAGTTTTATGCACTAATTATTTGAGCTATTCAGTTTTCAGCAAAAAAAATTATTTCCGAAACAAGGCTTCAAGATTTAGTACTTTTCAGTTGTACAACAGTTATCTGGTTTATGCAGTACTTTTATATATCGAATATGGTTGGGAAAATGCACTTAGCGCAAAAATGGTAAAAATGTACTTAGCTTGTTTTGGCAGTAAACTGGCGATGTATGAGTACAAATATAGGCTAAAATTTGAAATGTGAGAAAACAACTTGCTACAGAGAAACGGTGATTGATTGTTAACACCTGAAAAACAATCATCATAAATTGCATATTCAATAACGCATGCACAGCAGATTGTTCTTCTTCAGTAAAATCAGAAATTTCTTCCCTCTTTCTACAATTTCCTCATCACTTTTATGGAAATTGATGGATTCAGTAGTTGATTGAGGGATTAAATGTTTATCTCTTAGGGTATCCTCAATTTTTGTTCAGCCTCTATTTCTTGTGAATATTTGCTTAGCGATAAATTTTGAGATGGAACAGCAGTAGCTTTCAGCTTAAGAGATTTCATTTGCTCAAGTGTTGAACCTGAAAAGATGGATTAATCATTATAATATTTCACACATTTAATTCACAACAGACCTGTGGCAAAATAATCACTCTCTCGAAAATGACGGGAGCAAAAAGAACATGCTTTTTGAAACAGCTTTTCCCAATCCTCAGTCATCTTACCCGAGCTTCTTGTCTGTCAATTTTGTAATACTCCAAGGATATTAGTTATATGAATAATCTCCTCTCATCTCATTCTTTATAAGGAAATTAGTGAAAGCGTAAAGTTCTGTTTCTACCTTTTTTGACGAGGAATTGATAACACAACAGCTAGTGTTACATTTTGTTAGTCTTTTAATATTGCTACTTTGTTCCTGTTCCCTCATAATGAAGAAATAATGTCACTTGCCATAATTATTGAGATAAATCTGCTTAGATTCGAGACAGATTATAACCTAAAAATGAATACATATATTCGTAAATAATATGTTATTTGAATAGCACTCGTATAAATACCTTTCGATAATTTCTCAACATCAAGTCTACTGTTCAGAAAAGTCTAGTCATTTAACAAATTAAGGCGAATTAACCGAAAAATCACACAATCAAAAACCATCCCCATGCATTTCTTATGGGATTACACGTCAAGTATACTTGTTTTCTTAGTGCGATATTTTGCCGCCAGGGGGAGTTTAGTTAACTGGAATCGCCAATAGCGTTTGACGAATGCAGAGCAGATGACTCCGTGATTGTCGGTACGCAAATGAGACAGAGATATGAACTGAAAGAACGAATCTATAATTGAAATCGCGCACACTTTCGGTTGGATGACAATATATTATGCGCAATAATTCAAATTAAGAATGTGTATTCTTGAAAGGGAAATTACAGCAACGGTCAAAATGGCCGCCTTTAAATGAAGACGAATTTTCTGAAAATTAATTGCGAGTGAATTAACTGATACAAACCGGCTCGATAGGGCCAAAATGTCGTAAACAGACTTTTTCTCGAAGGACCTTGATAATAATAAAACGAAAATTTTCTTTATTGCGAAACACCCTCAAATTTCTTGGACTTACCCAGCTTGTGGTGTGATTGTGGTAATCCTTGAGAGCGCTCTCACCATATACTGCAGAACTCCACTTCCTTCAACATACACTGCAGAATTCCACTTCAAAACTTTTGTGATCGTAATATCAAAATAAAAGTTTCCCAAAATTTGGAATCGATAAGCCGTCGATAGCTGTATTGTATACGTTCGCATTCAAATTCTCGAAGCATACTGACTTCCTTGGCCTTGCGTATCGCAACACCTGTTCTGTCCAAAAAAAAGAAAAGCGTTGCGCATGTTTATAAACAACCCGAAATTTAAATTAATGAATAAAAGAAAATAAGGGAGTAACCCTGTTTACAACATAGACATTTCGGTCAAATCAAACTTAGCGAAGAACACTTGAAGAAGAAAGCAAGCAGACCAAGGAAAATCAAAAATAATATTAGCTGAGAAGGGGATTGCAGTAGTATCTATTTCTGAAGACAATTTTGAGCCGGATCTTTCATCGACAAGGTTGTTATATGGTTATAATTGTTAAGTATTTTCATAATAATCGATTGTAGTAGCCGAAGACGAAGACGACCTTGCATATATAGTCCGAAAACTAAAGAAGGTATATGAGCTGGCGGGATTGACCCTGAACATGTCAAAATGCGAATATCTCATAGTGGGCGACGAAGAAATAAAAAATCTGAATTTGGACAATGACATGATACAGGGAGTAGAAAAGTGCAAGTATCTGGGGACAGTAAGGACGAGATACAGAAAAGAATCAATAAAGGAAGAACCGTTACACGCACACTTAATTCTCTGCTGTGGGACAAAAATATAACTAAGAGTACCAAGAAACATATATACAAAAGTATGGTGCAAAGTGTAGTACTGTATGGGGCGGAAGTGTGGGATGTATTGCAGATAAATAAGAAAAAGATTATGGCAACCGAAATGGATTTCCTTAGATGAAGCTGTAGACGATCAAGATTAAAAAGAGTTAGGAATGAAACTATAAGAGCAGAAATGGATATGGAAAGGTCAATAGCGTAAGAGATTGAAAGAAGGCAATTGATTTGGTTTGGACATGTGAAGAGAATGCTAGACGACAGATGGCCACGAAAGATTTTAGAATGGGTACCACCAGAACGAAGGAAGAGGGGAAGACCACGGAGAAGTTGGAGGGAGGATGTGGAAGAGGCGATGTCAGCCAGAGATCTGGAGGAGGATACATGTCACGACAGGAAAAGATGGAAGTTGGGAACGGAGAAACGGCGACAGCTGTAAAGAATCCGTAATATAGGTTTGATGTATTTTCGGTTCTGAAACCTATTTGGAACTTGGTAATATTGAAAGCCCAAATTGTTTAGGAAAACTTAGCCGTATTTGGAAAAAGACAAAGAAAAATAGTCTATGCTATACTCAATTTTACCAAATACCAAGTTGATGATGCATTTGGAAACTTCTGCAGGTGTAATCGCAATTTATCAACAAGCTTAAATAGTATTGAAAATTTGTCTAGATCCTAAGCTAGTAATGTAAGTCAGCAATTAATGTTCCAGTAATTTTATAATATTTTTTATAACTCAGATGAGCATACTTTGATCAAATGCTGCACAAGTAATTTTAGAGGTATTTTAATTTAAGAATACATCACAAAAATAAAATCACTGTCGATACAATATTCGACACATGTATGTATACCAAATTGATTCATTTCAATAAAAAATAATTGATATCTTTAATGTTTGTTATATATAGATATGGTTTTGTAATCCAGTTTTAATTATTCTTTCAGTGCCCTCAAAATGTGTTCCAATAATCTCTTTCATGTTTCATGAAAATTGTATGAAAGAAGATTCAACCTAAGATATGTAATCCTCGAGTATGTGGTTACTGATGACTCATGTTGATGATTTTTTTGTAGATTCTTTTCGAGAAAACAGATCGATTGGTGTTTGTTTCATTTCCGTCAACAGAATCGTTCCGAAGATATAAATTTTTTAAACTCTACTTTTCTCCATGAACTGGAACACAAGAAAGTTTGGCAATCAACGAATCTTGTTGATGATTTTTTTGTAGATTCTTTTCAAGAAGAAAGATCGATTGGCGTTTGTTTCATTCCAGTCAACCGAAACGTTCCGAAGATATGAATTTCCGAAAGTTTACTTTTTCCCATGAACTGGAACACAAGAAAGTTTGGCAATCAACGACTCTTGTTGATAATTTTTTTGTAGATTCTTTTCAAGAAAAAAAATCGATTGGCGTTTGTTTTATTCCCAACAACCAAACCGTTCCGAAGATATGAATTTTTGAATGTTCAATATTTCCTCTGAACTGAAACACGTGAAAATTTGGCAATCAACGAATCTTGTTGATGATTTTTTTGTAGATTCTTTTCAAGAAAACGAATTCATTGGCGTATGTTTTATTCCCGAAAACCAAACCGTTTCGAAGATATGAATTTTTGAATGTTCAATATTTCCTCTGAACTGGAACACATGAAAGTTTGGCAATCAACTAATCTTGTTGATGATTTTTTTGTAGATTCTTTTCAAGAAAACGAATCGATTGGTGTTGTGGAGAATTCCTCATAATTTTAGGATCCTAGATACCGATGACAGCAATTGAATTTTTGAGAGAAAATCAAATGAGTTATTGTCAATAGTTGTTTTAAAATAATAGTTTTGTCAGTTTACTAAAAAAGGAATACATTGAATTTTGAGACCAGATCTTATTTAATTTATCGACTCGTTCTTGACGACAGAACATTTGGTGCCGAAACCCGATTATGAACAATTTAAGACGGAGCGAACGAAAAAATAAAGGACAAGCTCCAATTCGATTTCTCAGTTCGGATGGAAGGCAATCCGACCGACGTTGCCCATCCGAAACTCAAGAAAAAGACAATATAGAGGACGATAAATCCCAGAAGACGAAAACCAGTAAGAGATCTTCAAAATCAAGAACAAAATTACGAGAAGAATACTTACAAAATCAAAAAGATCTTTTAGAAGTACAAAAGAAGCTGAGCGAAAATGCTCTTCGATTAGAAAAAGAAATGTCAAGAACAACAACAAGCTCACAAAGCTCTAGTAGAAAATCTGATTCTTTATCAGAAATATCGTCAAAGGAAAAAGTTCATGAATGGTTGAACATAGGACATTTCGAAAATGAAGAAAAGAAAAATCCAATATCGAAAACCAAAACTACTGACGAAAATATAACACTTTTAACTCAAACTATAGCAGAAGGAATGGACAGATTATCTAAAGCATTAATAAATAACAGGATCCACAACATTTCCCAAGACCTACCTTTTTTCAATGGAAAATCTGAAGATTGGCCTATGTTCAAAACTTCATTCGAGAGAACACAAAATCATTTTAGTGATGACGAGAATCTATTAAGACTCCAGAAATCCCTTAAAGGGGAAGCACTCGAAGCGGTTCGACCCCTACTGATAACATTTGAAAATACATACTCTATCATGGAAACTTTGGAGATAAGATTTGGACGACCGGAATTCATAATAGAAACAATACTTCAAAAAATTCGTCATTTACCAAATTTGAGAGAAGATGACCACATCAATTTTGTCAAATTCGCTACTGAAGTTCAAAATTTTAGCGCTACAGCAAGAAATCTCCATATGGAAATTTACTTGAGCAACCCAAAATTATTGAAGGAATTATTGAATAAGTTGCCCACACATTTGAAATACAATTGGGCAGTCTATCAATCAGGAATGAATATTGGAGTGCCAACTTTAGACATATTTTCTTCCTGGATCCAAGATCAAGCACGAATTTTGAGCATATTTTTACATCCCAAATTAGATGACAGAAAATGTCAAGAAAAATTGAACCCTAGAGAGACTAGAAACTTCAATCATCGACCTGTGCTGACGCAAGTGACACCGAATTGCCAGATTTGTCGTCAAAACCATCAAACTTCAAAATGTAAAGAGATTTTAGAAAGATCTGTCGACAGTCGATGGGAACTGATAACAAATAAGAAGTTGTGTTTCTCTTGTTTTGGACACCACCAAATTAAATTCTGTAGAAAAAAGACCATATGTGGACTCAACGATTGCACAAAATTCCATCATCATGTCCTACATAAAGATAACTTGGAATCAAAAATTCAAGTTGAAAACCCGAATAACCCACCACTGTTATGTTCAACGACTTCTTACTCCAACAATGAGAAAGTTTTACTTCGTGTTTGCCCAGTTGTTCTGTCGGGAGAGAAAAATTCAATTGAAACGTATGCTTTATTAGACGATGGCTCTACTGTTTCTCTAATTGACGACAATCTAGCAGAATATTTGGGATTAATCGGAGAGGAAGACCCGTTGAATATTGTCTGGACAAATTCATCAAATCACAAAGACCAAAATTCCCGTAGAGTAAAACTAAAGATAAGAGGGCTTTATGAGACTGAGGAATATGAAATCAATGACGTACGTACAATGACTGGTTTCAATTTGCCAAGTCACTCGTTTGATTTTTCGAAGATGAAGAATGAGTGGTCTCATTTGTCTATTTGTCCACATAACGTGCTATTTGAAACTAACGTAAAGCCTACTATTCTATTAGGACAAGACCAATACCATCTAATCATGCCAAGAAAAATTTACGAAGGTCCACCGAACTCTCCAATTTTGAGCTGGACGAAGATTGGATGGATTGTTCACGGGAAATTCAGATATAAGAAGGATGTAATCGATAATACAGAATTCAGTTTCTTCTGTTATCAAAAATTCGATGACGATCTACACGAATTGGTGAAGGAATCGTTCAAACTTGATAACTACGGAATAACGAAACCAAGTTATGATACGTCCTTATCACCAAATGATAGAAAAGCATTTAAAATCTTGAACGAAACCACTTCTTACAACGGAGAACGTTTTGAATCTGGACTGATATGGGCCACGGAAAACTTTAAATTCCCACCAAGTTATTATAATGCTCTAAATCGACTTCATGGAATAGAAAGCAAATTGGACCGAGATCCAACATTAGCAGAAGAATATTGTCGCAAAATCGACGAATATCTTAACAAAATTATATACAGAAATTGAGTGAAGAGGAATCAACCCAAATGAGAGTACGTAACCCAAATAAACCTGGGAAACTACGTCTTGTCTTCGATGGTGCTGCCAAAAGTCAGGGAGTATCATTAAATGATGCATTACTAATCGGTCCTGGGTGTCAATTCTCGAGATCACTCGTTCGACGAACGATACGTTCGTGACATTTTGAGAGTAGATTTCTTGAAACTGTGATGATTTTATCCGTTCAAAATGAACGTACACTTTCGTCGAAACGATTAGTTGACGATATACTCAGGAATTAACTTGTTTCGAACTATTTCTTCGATTTTACTCACTCGCGAACGTATACGTTCGTGAGCGAGTGATCCCGAGAATTGACACCCTGATCTTTTGAATGCACTCCCAGCCGTCCTTGTGAAATTTAGACAACATTTCATTGCCTTTGCTGGAGATATAAAGGAAATGTTCCATCAAGTTAGTATAAGAGAAGAAGATGTGGATTCCCAAAGATTTCTTTGGCGTGGAATGGAGAGTTTATCTGAAGATAATACCAAATATAGGCATAAGAAGAAGTCTGGAGATGTGCTGAACTTGAAGTATTCAGCACCAGATCCTTCGAAAGATCCTGATGAAACACCCACCAACTGCAAATCAACACTGCAGCATTCTCTGGTTGCTGCCATGAAGCCCCAAGACCTCACTGCGCCTGTAAGAAGGCTTGAATCGACCACCACCAAAAGAAAAGCATTGTGCCTCTATGGTGACACCAACGATGGTCTCAAATGTTACGACAACCATTTGCAGAGTAACGGTGGCGATGATGAATTCTTCCTCATAGACTATCCTATACCAAAAGGATCATCTGAAAGTGTTAAAAAAAGTCGTAGCGATCCAAACGTTATAGATTCTTCTGATGTTCATGTAGATAATAGGATGACTTACAGAAAATGCCTGAAGGAGTACTACAACAATATACAGGACTGCATGGCAGCGTTTATGGAAAATATGAACAGGGAGATGTGTGATGATGACATCTTCAACAATATACATCTGGCTTTTAAGAGCAAGTCGGCTCCAGATGTTATGGATCGATCTTTTGTGATGATTACTTATGACCCTGGACCTGAGAAGTACAGGAGGAGATCTGCGTTTGAGACTGCTCAAGAAAACAAGAACAATACAGGAACCCAGATGACAATCCTGCGAGTAGATAATGATATAAAGGCCGCAAAACCAAGGTCACCAATAGGCCCCCCCTTACAGAAACACTGGGGCTCTATACATAGTGTTGAGGTCTTCCGGGAACCCAACTCTAGTTTAGGAATAAGTATAGTAGGAGGCAAAGTCGATCTGAGGATTCAACACAATGTAGGCAACACTACTTTAGGAAAATTCGTCAAAAGTGTAGTGCAGAACAATCCAGCTGGAAAAACTGGGAAATTCAAAATTGGCAATGTCGTTATTGTATGTGACGAAGACTTACCTCGCAACTCCTGGACAATGGGTAGAATTATTCAGGTTTTTCCAGGAAAAGTTGGACAAATTCAATCAGCAGAGATTAAGACAACCCAAAGAACGTTAAGAAGACCAGCAGTTAAAATTGCTGTCATCGGGGGGGAGAATGTTGTGGAGAATTCCTCATAATTTTAGGATCCTAGATACCGATGACAGCAATTGAATTTTTGAGAGAAAATCAAATTAGTTATTGTCAATAATTTTTTTATAATAATAGTTTTGTCAGTTTACTAAAAAGGAATACATTGAATTTTGAGACCAGATCTTATTTAATTTATCGACTCGTTCTTGACGACAGAACAATTGGCGTTTGTTTTATTCCCGACAACCAAACTGTTTCGAAGATATGAATTTTTGAATGTTCAATATTTCCTCCGAACTGCAACACATGAAAGTTTGGCAATAAACGAATCTTGTTGATGATTTTTTTGTAGATTCTTTCGAAGAAAACAAATCGATTGGCGTTTGTTTTATTCCCGACAACCCAACCGTTCCGAAGATATGAATTTTTAAATGTTCAATATTTCCTCCGAACTGCAACACATGAAAGTTTGGCAATCAACGAATCTTGTTGATGATTTTTTGTAGATTTTTTCCAAGAAAACAAATCGATTGGCGTTTGTTTCATTTCAGTCAACAGAACCGTTCCGAAGATATGAATTTTTAAATGTTCAATATTTCCTCCGAACTGCAACACGTGAAAGTTTGGCAATCAACGAATCTTGTTGATGATTTTTTTGTAGATTCTTTTCAAGAAAACAAAGCGATTGGCGTTTGTTTTATTCCCGACAACCAAACCGTTTCGAAGATATGAATTTTTGAATGTTCAATTTTACCTCCGAGTTAATAATTCACGTAAAATACTCAACAATTGTATCAACATCTGTAGCCTAGTGCGCTAAGTCTGCTACCGTAGAGCCGGTGGTCGTGGGTTCGAATCCCGGTGAATGACAATATTTTGACGTATCAGCTGATTATCTTTATTCTCGGCATTTCTGCGATTTCTGTCGTTGACAGAAAATGAGCTTCTATGGTTGCCCACTGGCCATAAGGTACAGTTCTACCAAAAAAAATGAAATTAATATTAATTATTACATTTTAATTGGAACACAGGTTGAAGAGACACTTCAAGAATATGTAAATAATGCAACGAGAAATAAAATTAAATTTCCTTGTTCTATGATCTGAGGTCGAAACTGAGGTTATTCCTATCTATCGCTGCCTAAAGATAGATAAGGTTAAACCCATAGATTATAGAGTATAGAAAGATAGGAAACGGCCCTGCATTCGTAGTACTAAAAAACGACTACATTTTTTAGTTCACATTTGACCCAGAGATGGCACTGAAGATCAATTTGTTTATAAAATCTGTAACTTTTATTGAAAATATAAAGAAAACTGTAATAAGAATCGACGCGAAATTTGTATTCCCTTTAGGATGTTTTATTTTATATATTTTAAATCCATGATTTTCAATAAAATGCGGTATTTTATGTGTAATATTTTTATTATAAATTTAAAAAAGATATCACAGAAATAATAGGATATTATTGTAAGATTTATACATGGATTAAATATGAATATAACGTGCGTTCAAAAAAATTCGTGGTCAAGTAGGCTGTGGATTCTATTTTTTTCCCTCATAGACTCTTAGGAAAAATAGAATCCACAGCTTACTTGACCACGGATTTTTTTGAACGCACGATACTTGTGCATCTGTGGAATTCTAGTTTCCGGCTCAGCTCAATTGCAGCTTCGTTGTTCACCATAAATGTTCGAAAACATTTCCTGGAAAAGTCACTTTAACCATTTCATTTTCCGTGCAGCTTCACTATCAGCCACTATTTCTGCCTCTATCGTGGAAATAGCAGCAGATGTTTGACGTTTGATCAAGCCAAGATATAGCTTCACCTTCACACACCCATAAAACACCAGTTGATCATCCTGTTTCACTATTTCGTTCGTAATCTGCATAACTGAAGGCTACAAACTAATTTCTTTTCCACTTTTTTCGAGACCACACTAACGGCAAAAGCCGTTCGAAGTTAAATAATATTTGTGTAAAAGAATTGATTGGCACTTTTTTATATCGATGACATTTCCCATGTATATTGATTTCGAAACTAATAATCATAGAGCCAGAAGTTTAACCATTCTATAGTAACATTAGTTCACATTTGACCAGGAGATGGCGCTCATACACTATATTCGTGTCGTTTCCTATCTTTATACTATATAATCTTTGGTTAAACCATTGTAATTGTTAAATGCAAGTCACAGATAGATAACTGCACGGATAGATAGGCAGTCAAACTGTAGAAAGCGATCTATCTGTAATCTTCAGTAGGTTATTGAAAACGGCCGTTAGTCGTTTTGGTCGCTTGAGGTGACGCTAGCTGCCAGAACGCCGAAAAGTAGCTTGTGTATAGGCCGCATTAACCGTAGGAACATATGATAACGTAGGGTGACCAGACGTCCGTAATTGTGACGGACAGTCCGTCAATCGTACAAGGAGTCCGTCATTGATAAGCGTCCGTCAAAGTGTCCGTCAAAATCATGAATTGAATTTAACTGTTAAAATCTGAGAAAATCCAACAGCATCTTGAAAGGCTAACCATCGGTTATCTAAATTATTATCTAAACTCAATTATAAATGGTAACATTTATCCTTTGTAAAATCCCTAAAAGGCAATCTGTAACACTTTTTGTCAATTTAAGAATGGTACGTAACACTGTTACGGCGTAACACAAGGTCTGAAATGTATCATTGTATCAAAAATGTTACAATTGTAACACCTGGAACATCAACGAGTCAAGTGCGTTTCACTCGAACTCGCTCGAAACCTTTTCGGAACTTGAAGTAAGGCGATGATTCACAAATTCATTTAGGGGAGGTCTTGTCGCGCATTTTCATTCCGTACATCGGGTATTTCACCGAAAGCGCCCTGAGCTGCTCCGATCAGGGTGTCAATTCTTGAATTATGTCGTGTTCGCGAATTGACAAATGTCGACCAACTTAGCAGGGAAGTTGGTCGACAATTGTCGAATCGCGAATACGACATTATTCAAGAATCATCCCCCTGGACTATTGCACGTAAGGTCAGGTGTTCTATCTGGAAACTGGAAACCTTTACCTAGCCTAGCCTAGGTAGTCTTCTCCGTACGTTTAAGCGGGTACGAGCGTCACTAGGCAAATAAAATTTAAATATTTTCGACAATCTTGTGGAAATTATTGTAGTGTGTAGTTTGTAGTTAATTTTTTTGAGATTATCCGCGATGGCTTCAAGAAAACGAACGTGCAAATTTAATGACGATCTTTCAAAAGAATTTCCGTTCATCAAAAGAACAAAACTGGATTCTGAAGTCCAATGTACAAAGTGTTTGGGTCAATTTACCATTGCGTTTGGAGGAAGAAGAGATATTGTGCGGCATGTTTCAAGTGAAAAGCATAAAAAAATGGTTAATGCAGCTGCGTCTTCTTCCCTAACGAAGTATTTCAGACATTCAAATTTTGGGGATGAAGAAGCGTCTCTTGCCACATCTGAAGCACTGTTCTTTTTTCATAGTGTAGTGCACAACCATAGCTTCAGGTCGATGGACTGTACCTCAAAACTTATACAAAAAGTTTTTCAGAGTAAATTTCCATGTGCTCGTACTAAAACTGAAGCAATAATAAAAAAAGTGCTTGCACCATTTATAATGGAAGAATTAATCGAAGAATTAAGAGCTGCCAAATTCGTAACCATATTTTCTGATGCTTCAAACCATAAGGATTTAAAAATCTTTCCAACGATAATTCGTTATTTTAATTCTAAAAAGGGTATTTGCGTGAAATTGATAAACGTTTCTTCTCTTCTGGGAGAAACTTGATTTAAAGTAGAAAGTAATAGCATTTTGTGCGAACAATGCGAACACCAACTTCGGGGGACTAGCAAGAAAAGCGTCAAATAATGTTTTCAAAAAGTTGAGCGAGTCCCTATCAAGGAAATTGATTGGTGTAGGATGTGGTGCGCACATTGTCCATAACACCATACGAATGGCGGCGGATTTACTACCTGTCGATATAGAAAGTATCGTCAACAAAATATACAGTCACTTTCATATTTATACAGTGAGAGTTTGAAAGAGTTTTGCAATGAAGCTGACATAAGATACCAAAAAATTTTGAGTAGTAGCAAAACTAGATGATTAGCCCTAATGCCTGCAGTTGAAAGGATTCTGAAACTTTTTGAGCTTTTGAAGTCCTATTTTCTTTCTCTAGAAAAATGCCCAGACCTAATAAAAACCTTTTTTGAAAATGAAACCTCAGAAATATGGCTTAAATTTATTCATTCACAAGCAGTGCTGTTTGACGAAGCAATAAAAATATCGAGGGCGAAAAAAATACAATGATGGAAGTATCCCAAGAAATTCATAAACTCAACGAAAAACTGAAGGCCCGATTGGAGGTAACATTTTTACCTTTAATCATAAAGTACGATCTATCCCAACTGATTGAAAATGGTACAGTTACCAGAGAATGGTTTTTCTCACATGTAAAAATATTCTACACCAATTGTATTGAATATTCACAAGAATGGTGTCGTCCGTTCGAGGAGATTAATTGCTTGAATTGGGTTCACCTCAAAGAGGTTTTTACGTGGGAAGAAGTCGAGCGCTCAACCGAATTCATATGCGAACGGTTCGACGTTAAAATTGAGGATAATATTCTTTTTGATGAAGTAACAATGATCAAAAATTACTGCATCGAAGAAAAACTAAAGGAGTGGCAGCAACAAAATATAAACTCAGACTTGAGATGGGTAGAAATTTTTGAGTATTTCCAGAAAGAAAGTAGTAGCCTTTCAGAAATTATTAGTATTATTGGACTGGCATACTGTCTACCTGGGACCAATGCTGCTACGGAAAGAATATTTTCTATAATAAACAATATGTGGACAAGTGAAAAATCCTAACTAAACGACAGTTCTCTGGCTATGCTCATCGTCCGATGTAACATGGGCTGCTCCTGTGAGGAATTTCATGAAAAAATTAAAAATAATATAGAACTATTGAAAAAGGTGCACTCAGCACAAAAATATGTTTAAAAGTATCGATTTTAGTAATCACAATATTTTTGTCTTTGTTATTGTATAAATATTATTATTTTCTTGGTTTTCTATGTTTTAATGAACTTTTATTTTTCAGTTATTGTAGAAATGTAATTATATTCTATGTTTTTTGTGTTTGAATAAAATTTTATTTTTCAGTTTTTAATTATATTATATGCGGACGCATAAAAAATACGCATCAACCACCGAATAAATAACCATCATTCATGACCTTTTTTTTTGTTGGTTGTCCGTCATTGAACCAGGGGTCAGCCTATGATAACGGCGCTGACTCATCTGAAGTCGTCAATCGGGACCTGGCAGTGTCAGTTGGAAGATATTATTTGTAAATTCGAGCTCAGATACATACTTTTCCAATAAAACTTCATTACGGGTTAGGCATCCACTTCTTTCTTTAGAACCACAATTTCTGTACTAGAAACCTAATCACAACTTGTTTCATTTGTTTTGACATCCACAGTGAAAACCAGACATTTTCGACAAAAGTTCTTAATTTTGTCCACAAAAACGACCATTCCGATAGCATCCAAGCACATGCTATGAACTATAGTTTCACAAACATCATTTGTAAACTTTGTATCATTTGTACCAGCGAATTTTGAAAAAAATCGACATTTCTTGTCAGGAGGATCAGATGTTAAACCGCCTGCCATAACGGTAGATGGCAGGCGGATTATTATACAGGGTGTCCCAAAAATACCACGCGAAAGTGACACTGGAGATAGATTGGCATTAGGTCTATCAGATAGCATCAACATGACCTCAGTAAAAGTCCGCTGGTTTTCGAGATATCACCACTTTTGTGTTATTTTTAAAAATCTCCAGTTTTCGGTCTTTTATCGCCTAGCATTGCTAGAAATTACTTCAAACTCATGTTTTTTTTTACCTAGGCTATCCTGAATAGTTGCTTTAAACAATGAAGTAATTACTTCACCGAGAACTAAAACAAAATCCTTCAAAAAATGTCTAACTTGTTGTATTTTATGCCGAAGTTAAAACGTTAACTCAAGTTTGACTGACTGCTGTGAAAAAAAATTATATCAGACTGAATTGACAAATAATCTTAAAAACTTGTCCATTTCATGCCCTTTTTAAAATGAAACAACACTACCAATTTTTTTAACTGAAAACTGGAGATTTCTGAAAAATACACAAAAGTGGTGATATCTCGAAAACCACTGGACTTTTACTGAGGTCATGTTGATGCTATCTGATAGACCTAATGCCAATCTATCTCAAGTGTCACTTTCGCGTGGTATTTTTGGGACACCCTGTATATCATGGCTAACCTGATAACAACGAAAAAGTCCAAAAATTCCGAAAATAGATTTGCTCTATTTTGAAGCTCTTCGTGATCGAATTTCAATGTAGTTTTATAAAAATCATCAATTCATTAAGTTCATAGCGTTTTAGTATAAGATCCCGATATAAAACGACCTTCACCGAGATGCTTATTTAATGAAACGTATTTTATATTTAATTTAATATGTCAATAAATATAATCCATATGGGTTGCCTAGCTTATTTCAGTCCAGAGTGTGTTTAATTAATAATTAAAAAAAATTATTTTTTTAAACATTTCACCGGTATGATTATTAGATAAATTCTATACCAAAAGTATGAAGCCCATAGAATATGCAAACGTTAGGTTGCCTGTTCTTTTCCGGTCACAACTATCGGGTTGCCAGGTAAAAACAGGTAAATCTGTACTAGCATTTTGCAACGGTCTGTTTATTGAATGAAATTTTAATGAAATTAAAGATTATTTTATTCTGAACACGGTGGTATAGGGTTGCCTGCGAAAAATCAGTCCAGAATTGCGGTTGTCGAATTTTAAAAAGTAAAATATTGCTCCGAGTGAATGTGTGCGACTGAGAGGTCCCAACCGACCATTCCATGCGATAGAAGAGGACACAGCATAGCAGCTGTTTAAAGTCCGCCCATTTAAAGAAAGAGAGTGCGCATGCTATTTGGGCTTGGAGAAGAAAAGGATAGCGATAGACTCGTATATAGGTACTATGTTTCATTTTGGAGTAGTTTATTATTAAATAGAGAAATAGTTATTTAATTTTTTTCAATCAATAAATTATTTATATGTATGTTTTTTATGTGACACTAAAGTATATATTATTATGTAAAATAGGCTTAAGCATTCCTTTTTATGATGTGAATGCACTCGCACCATTTCCTGGAAGTATCTAGGCGAGAGCATATCTCCTGAGTCAGCACATCGGCTCGAGCGAGCTTTCCTTATGTTAAAACTCAATTATTGTAACCATTATTATTCAGTCTGCTACCAAATAAACTTGCTTCCAATAAATAGTTTTTCTTTTTAAAAACGTGATCCAAGAGTGGAAAAATATAATTGGCGACGAGGATGGGATGTTGTTAGTGTAATAGTTAATTATACGTGAATTTTCATTCTTCGAACAACATCCAAAGAACCCGAGTTTTCTAAAAGTGCAACGAAAAATCGAGTGAATTTCCGACCACGTCAAGAAGCTCGAACCCTGTAGACCAGATGAGCCAAGAATAGTTGCTGAATCCCTGAAGAAGAGTAAGGAGAACCGACTAAGACTTGATCTGAGCTGCACCCCTCAAGGATTACCCTTTGGAGTTTGGACTTAGCACCCCAAGCACAAGGTTGAAGACGGAAGTTAAGAAGGTGAGGCTGTTTTTAATAATCCCAGTTTTTTCCTATCCCTGGACCAAAAGATAGAAGACCACATTTCATTTCTCAATTTTTTTTTTCTCTTTTTTTTCTGTCTCACAAATAGTTGAGGATACGTAACAAAAAAAAAACGTAATTAATATTTAAAAAATACGCATTTGACGTAAATTTTCAAAAAAAATTTTTATTTTTTTTTTCCATCATTGATTCTTTAATAGATCAATTTAATTCACTGAAAGTAAAAAATACAAAGAAGAGATCGAAAATGGCAACATCAAACGAAAATAGAGTTGTCATAGATCTTAGCACGGTAAAATATTTCGGAGAATTACTTCCTCGTTTCAATGGCAATTCAAACGAATTACAAACTTTCCTAGTAGAAGCCGAAAATTTTATGAGCCAGTTTGGTAACACAGATAACGCATTGATAAATAGATATTGTTTTGCTACAATTAAATCAAAATTGATTGACCAGGCAAAAACCATCGTAATTCAGGACCATGCTGCAATACATGGCCAGAACTGAAACAATTGCTTAATAGTAAGTTCGGTTTCAAAATCAATTTCGACGTCCTACAAAGCGAATACCAATACATGAAAAAGAAATCTAAAGAAACACTCTCAGAATTTATTGATCGAGTTAGAAATACCAAATTACAATATGATTATCAAATACAACTTTTAGGACTAACACCTCCAGAAATTAATGTTTATAGAAATTTATCAGATAAAATAGGGAATACAGTACTTTACAATAACGTAGACGAAATTCTAGAAATTTACTCGATCTACAACCCAAACCATTTGACGAAACATGCAAACTATTAGAAAATCGAGAAATTAAACGGCAACAACTTTATCTACAACCGATTACAAAACCACCCTTTACCCAAAATTCATTTCAAAATTTTAACACTAGTAGAATGCATTACAATCAAACTGCAACAACCAGTAGGGAATTTCCATCACAGCCAATTGAACTTAAATTCAATAAAGTACCCGAAACAAAATTTGCAACTGCGAGTCAAGTTTTTGGAAAACCTCGAGACGTATTCAAACCACACCCCAATCACAAATTAAACCTTCCTAAACCGGAACCAATGTCAATAAGAACAAGAAATTATCCAGTTAAAAGACCGGCTAGTAGTCAGGTGAGAACAGAACCTCCAAATAATCGACAATTTTTCCGAAAAACCGGTCCTCCTGAATATTTGTCCGAAGAATTAACTAATACAGAAAATATTGACTACCCAGAATTAGAACAAGAACAAGATTTGGAGTATTCAGATGAAATAGTATCGGAACACGAAAACGAAACTGTCGAATTAGAAGACGAAAATTTTCAAACATTAGCCTTTCAAAATCAAATGACCTAAATTTCACTAAGGAACATCTAGCATCGTTACCTTTTATTAAATTAGAGAATCCACAATGCAAGCTATTAATAGATAGTGGTAGTTCGATGTGTATTATTGACCCTGCCGTAGCATATAGCCTTTTTCCTGACAAAATTTACGAAGAACACACTTATTTCAAAACTGCAGTCGGTAAAGATCATAGTAAATATAAAGTTGCTTTTCCACTAGATTCATTTGGACTAAAAAAATCATATCCTTTTGTAATTTATAAATTCCACACACAATATGATGGCGTTATAAGAGCTAATCTTTTAAAAGACTTGAAATTAAAATTCGATTGGCAAAATCACGAGCTAAGCAATAACATTAAAACCCAAAATTTTTTTTTACAAAATACAAGATATAATGAGCCTCTTCCTATTAAATTAGACCATTTGGATGATAATTTTCGAAACCAACTGACAAAAATTATACAAAGCCATAGACAAGCTTTTCACTTAACAAATCAACCCTTGAATGCCACAAATAAAATCAAACATAATATAAGAACGATCGATGAAAATCCAGTCTACGTAAGACGATATCGATACCCAGAGGTACATAAAAACGAAGTGAAAAAAACAGATTAAAGACTTATTGGATAAAAATATCATAAGACCGAGTATTTCCCCTTGGTCATTTCCTATTGTAATTGTTCCTAAAAAAACAGACCAATCAGGCAATAAAAAATGACGAATAGCCATCGATTATAGAAAACTCAACGAAAAAAACAATCGACGATAAATTTCCTATTCCAAACATAGATGAACTTTTAGACCAACTGAAAAATGCGAAGTATTTTAGCGCTCTCGATTTAGCAAGTGGTTTCCATCAGATAGAATTAGACGAACAGTCAATCGAAAAAACTGCATTTGCTACAGACGAAGGACATTATGAATTCTTGAGAATGCCCTTTGGATAAAAAACGCACCATCAACATTCCAACGTTTCATGAATCGAGTCTTAAAACCAATCATCAATAAAATTTGTATAGTATACATGGATGATGTTCTCATATTTTCGGAAACACCAGAAAAACATTTGGCAGATATTCAAACAGTTCTACAACTTTTAGAAAAAGAAAACCTCAAAATTCAATTAGATAAATCATATTTTTTTCAGACTGAAATTGTATTTTTAGGACATAAAATATCTGAAAAAGGAATAGAACCAAATCCTGAAAAAATTGAAGTAGTTAAAAATTTTCCCTTACCCAAATCAGTTAAAGAAATCAAATCCTACCTTGGAATGATAGGATACTATAGGAAGTTTTATACCAAATTTTTCCAAATTAACGAAACCTATGACTAAGTACTTGAAAAAAGATATAAAATTAAATATTCATGATCAAGAATACATTGATGCATTTCAGGCAAGTAGAAATATTCTCATAAATTATCCAATTCTCCAACATCCAGATTTCAATCGACCATTTGTTCTTACGACAGACGCATCTCAATTTGCCATCGGCGCTATTTTATCACAAGGGACACCCCCAAATGATCTTCCTATCGCTTACGCGAGTCGAACTCTTAACGAAGCAGAAATAAAATTCAACGATTGAAAAAGAACTTCTAGCTGTAGTATGGGCTACGAAATATTTCCGACCTTATTTATTTGGCCAAAAATTCACCATCTACACAGATCATAGACCGCTCACTTGGTTATTTTCTTTAAAAGATGCATCTTCACGACTTATGAGATGGCGTATTAAATTGGAAGAATTCAATTTTGAGATCAGATATAGAAAAGGAGTTAATAATAATGCAGATGCAATCTCTCGCATAAATTTGAAGAATTAAATATAAACGAGGATACAGATGATGATGATAATGATTTAGATTCAATAATTCCCCAAATTTCTCATGAAGATCTAGAAATAACTCAAAAAGAATTAGAAGAAATTACAAAATTTTGTTCAGACGACCAGCCAAATCAGTCCTCTTCTCAAACAGTCCATAGTAACGCTGAAAACCCGATTTTGGAAATACCTTACACAGAACGCTCTTTGAATACGGCAATGAATCAGATAATTTTTCAGAAAACCAATTCATACCAAGTAGAAAAATTGAAACTGCATAAAAACAGTCGCATTAGGCTCATAGTTTCTATCGCTGTACAGTTGATTAAATAAAATAGCACGTATAACAAGTGATTTACTTTAATATTCCATATAACCTTCAATATATCATTAACAGACATTCATACATCAATCGACTGATTGTCAAAACCTTAACCACAGAGAATCTAAATATGGACACAGAAAATAAACTAGAATAAATTCTTCTTAAATAAACACATTCAGTATTAATTGCGTTCTTACACCCTGCCACAATTAATACAAATCATACGTCTACTCTCTAAGACCTAGATGAAATCTATGTTTAGAAAACAATGGATATTTAAGATTTTTGGTCAAGATATCTGCAGTTTGACTGTTACTATCAATATGTTTTACAGATATTGTCTTATTTTCTACTAAATCTCTAATAAAGTTATACTTTACATCAACATGCTTCAATCTTTTATGCTCCCATTTACGTGTTAGTGCAATACAAGATTGATTATCTTCATAAATGGTGAAAGTTGTCTTTGCAAAACCAAATGATTCCAACAAATTTGAAAGCCAAATACCCTCGCGTGCTGCTTCTGCAAGAGCAACATATTCAGCTTCAGTTGAAGAGATTGCAACCGTTGATTGCTTTTTAGTTGTCCAACAGACTGTACTTCCATATACTTTAAACAAAAATCCTGTTGTTGACTTTCTGTCAGTCTCATCTCCTGCCCAATCTGAGTCGGCATATCCTTCCAACTCAGTGGATACTTTATTGTCAAAAAACAATTCAAAGTTAACAGTTTGCTTTAAATATCTTAAAATTCCTTTCAATAAAATCCATAATTTTTCAGTAGGATTATTTTGATTTCTGCTACAGAAATTTACAGATGCACTAAGATCTGGACGTGTAGCTAGAGTTAGGTACATCAAAGAACCTATCAACTCACGAATTGGTTTCTTCACGGTATCAGTATTCTCGTTCTTTTCAAAAACCATTTTATTTATGTTCATGGGAATTTTTGATCCATTACAATCTTGCATTCTAAATTTTTCTAATAAACTTTGTATGTAATCCTTTTGGCTCAAATACATTCCATCTTCAGTTCTTCTGATGTGTATTCCCAAAAATTGTTTCAATTCGCCCATATCTTGCATTTCAAAAATTTTTGTCAGTTTTTCTTTCAAATTAATAACTTCAATTTCGCTATTACTAGCTATGATTATGTCATCAACATATAGCAGTAAATATATTTCTGTGTTACCTATATGTTTGAAGTAGAGACAGGGGTCATTGTCTGATCTAATTAGTTCTTGTTCAGTGGCAAACTGATTGAATTTCTTATTCCAGCAGTAAGGGGCCTGTTTTAATCCATACAGAGCTTTATTCAGCTTGCATACCTTGTCTTCACAATTCAAACCTTCAGGTGCTTTCATGTAAATATCTTCTGTAATAGTTCCATGAAGGAAAGCTGATTTTACGTCCATTTGCTGAACAACCAAATTTTTGTGATTGATAACTGCAATTAAGGTTCGAACAGTAGACAATCTAGCAACAGGTGCCCATGTTTCTTCATAATCGAATCCTCTTCGCTGCATAAAGCCTCTAGCCACTAGTCTGGCCTTATATTTTTGTACTTCACCTTCATTATCCTTCTTCAAACGAAATACCCATTTGCTATCAATTAATGGAGTATTTTCTGGTTTATTGACAAGAGTCCAAGTATTGTTTCTTTTCAAAGCCTTTATTTCTTCCGAAATAGCTTGTTCCCATAAATGAAAGTCATCTCTTGACTTTGCTTCTTCGAAACTTTGTGGTACATCATTTACAAAGGATTCAACACTCATTGCTAAATGTTCAAAATCCATATTATAATCTTGATATCTTGATGGCATTTTCTTTCTTCTATTACTTCTTCTTAGCTCTTGTGTTTCTTCCTGGGTTTCCTCTATCTCATCATATTCATCTTCTAATTGGCTCTCTGGCTCATTTACTTCTGGTTTCTTCTCACCTTCAGCCATATTAGGAGTCAAACTAATTTCAGTAATTTCTGTTGTTTGTAAATCTTCCAACCTACGATTTTCACAAAATATTACATCTCTTGCAGTAATTATTTTGCCTATTCTAGGATTCCATAATCTATATCCATTATGCGTATAGCCCATCATAATACATGCTTCTGCTCTGGAATCAAACTTACTTTCAAGTTTATCTTTTCGTATGCGAACATAAGCGAGACAACCAAAAACTTTTAAATGATCTATATTAGGCTTTTTATTATAAAACATTTCAGCTGGAGTAATATTCTTTAGTGCCACAGTAGGACATCGATTCAACAAGTATGTTGCACACAGAACAGCCTCACCCCAAAACCTCTTTTCTAACCTTGAATGTAAAATCATAGCTCGAGACTTCTCTAAGAGGGTACGATTTAATCTTTCTGCAACACCGTTTAACTCAGGTGTATAAGGTATAGTGTTTCGAATCTGAATACCCTTGGTTGTGCAAAAACTTATAAAATTCTTTGATAAATACTCTCCACCGTTATCACAAACCAAATTTGCAATTTGAACTGAAAATTTAGCCGATACAAATGCCTCATATTTTCCAAAACATTCAAAAACTTCAGATTTATTTTCAATTAAATAAACAACAGTGAAGTGTGTGAAATCATCCAAGAAAGTGACGAAGTATTTTTTATTATCATAAGTAGGTAGTTGGAGTGATTGGTCCACACACATCACTATGGACTATTTCTAGTGGTCTAGTTGAACTTCTACTAGAATGCTTGTTGAATGGCAACTTAGTAATTTTACTTTGTATACAAACTTCACACTTATTTTCATTCAAATTTATACCTGATTTTTGTTTGCAGCTTATGCCCTTAATTATATTAGATCTAACCAAATTCAAGACATTTTTATAACCTAAATGACCTAATCTAACATGCCATGTATTCATATCAGAACAAACATTATTTGCTTCATATTTTTTAAATACTTCAAATTCAATTTGATACAGGTTATCTACTTTACTTCCATATGCTAATGCAATAGAATTTCTTTCTAAAATTGCATTATTTTCAACAAATGTGACTTTCAAACCTTCCTTAACAAGACATTGTACTGATAACAAATTATGCCGCAGGTCCTTTACATAAAGACAATTCTTAATTTCAGCTATTTTAAATCTTTTACAATCATTCAAAATAACAAAGATACTGCCTACCTTTGTAGCCAATAAATATTCATTGGACTTGGCAACGAATATTTTAATGGGTTTCTCCAGGTCCTTGATTGAACTAAAAATGCTAGGGTCGTTCACAAGATGATCTGTAGCTGCAGAGTCAATATACCATTTGACAGTTGCTCCGCCTTTTTCCATACTTCCAGCCTTGTCAGCCACTACAGGAAACGCTACATGTTACTCTTCAGGTCCGCCTTGCACTTCGTTTGCTTGCTTTTGGAACCAACATCTACTTCTTGTGTGCCCCTTCTTCCCACAATTATGGCATTTGAATTGAAATGAGCTGCTTTTACCATGATTGCTTGTTTCTCCATGCCACTGTCCTTTTTTCTGCTTACGATTCAAAAAGGCAGCAGAATCAACTGGTAGATCTACACTATTATTCATTTTCATTTCATGATCCAGGAGCTTGCCTTTGACAAATTCCAGCGTTAATTTGTCCGGATCTAAAGTTTCTAGTGCTGTGACAATATTGTCGAAACTTTTAGGTAAGGTTAATAATAGGTGGCAAACCACATCGGTTTCTTCCAGTTTTGCCCCAACAGATTTCAGTTCTCTGATTATTTCATCAAACTTTACAAAGAATCTTTCTAGTGAATCTTCACTGAACTTCATTGTTAATAATTTCTTGCGTAGGTAAAGCTGTGACGCAATTCCTTTTCTTTGGAATACCTTTTCCAATGCATTCCACATCTGAAAGGCACTGGCTTTGTCTTTAACATATTGCAATTGGGAGTTGGAAATACACTGTATTATGAGTGATTTACATTGCTTATCCAGCTTCAGGAATGCTTCGTCAGGGTTAATGTGTTCTTCCTTTATGCATGCTTTCACATTATGCTGGTCCAACAAGATTTCCATCCGAAATCGCCAGTGATCATATCCAGTTCCATCAAATTGCGTTATACCATATTTTTCGACGACTAATTTATCCATTGCATGTGCCATTTTTAGGTTATATGTGTGATTTTCAAAATTTCCAGAATTTTCGAGAAAATAATTAATTCTGTATATTCCTTGCTATTTTAAAACGTACTTGCTGGGCCCATAACCAGTTGATTAAATAAAATAGCACGTATAACAAGTGATTTACTTTAATATTCCATATAACCTTCAATATATCATTAACAGACATTCATACATCAATCGACTGATTGTCAAAACCTTAACCACAGAGAATCTAAATATAGACACAGAAAATAAACTAGAATAAATTCTTCTTAAATAAACACATTCAGTATTAATTGCATTCTTACATGTACTAGATGATTTCACTAAGTTTCTAAAAGAATATATCAAACCAAAAAGTAATTATACCATATATTTCAGACATAAAGAATTGGAAAAACCATTTTTGAATTTTTCACAGAATCTCTTCAAAGCAAATGCTTTTTCTTTCAAAATTTCTAACATACTTTTAGAAGATATTGAAATTGAAGACGACCAACAAGAAAAAATAAAACTATTCCATGAAACTAAAACTAGACATAGAGGTTTTCAAGAAAATTTCGAAAGCTTAAAAAGACGTTTCTATTGGCCCAAAATGGATAAAGACATTCAGTCTTACATTAATTCATGCGAAATCTGTCAAACTCAAAAATACGAACGACAACCAACCAAATTAGTTTTCAAAAGTAACCCAATAGGTGAGAAACCCTTCTCTCATTTATACATTGACACAATTGTGATGAATAGAACACCATGTCTAACTTTAATAGATTCCTTTTCCCGACATGGTCAATGTTATATTTTGAATAGTAAAACTGCAACTGAAATCGCCAATAAACTTATTAACTATTTCTCAAATCACGGCATTCCAGATAAAATAACTTTCGACAATGGAACGGAATTCAAAAATCAAATTATTCAAGATCTATGCGAAACCCATAAAATAACTGTCCATTACATAACGAATTATAATCCTACCTCGAACGCTTTAGTGGAAAGATTTCACTCTACCCTAATTGAACAGATAAGAGTAATAGATACCAAAAATATGTCATTAACAGAAAAAATGAATATAGCACTATTGAGTTATAATAATTCGATACACTCTTCAACTTCTTATACACCTCTGCAAATTGTGAAATCTGATTTGAATTATAACACACCCATTGAGCAAACAACTCACGAAAAAATATCTCAATATATCCAGCAATATCGCGAAAATATGAAGGATATTTCAGAACATTTAAAATCACGAAAAGAAAAACAGAAATCTAAGCTGGACCAAATCAATCAAAACAGAGATCAAGAGAAACAGTTAGATGAAACGAAACCAGCTTATTTAGCCATACCAAAAAAAGCGAAATTAGACCCCAAATTCAAAAAACTAATATAAAAATTTTAGATGATGTTCTGATAAGAAAACCGGATTCCCAGAGAATTTACCACAAAAATAAAATTAAACAGAGAAAATAATAATCGACTATTTTTCTCTTTTTCAGAAACACAAAATGAAAATCCTATTTTTAATTTTCACCCTATTTTTATTCCCTAACTCTCAATCGCTCAAATATCAAGAAATTAACCATAACGTTCTTCCCTTTTTCGTAGGAAAAACCTACATAAGTGAAACTAAACACATATTAATGTATCATTATAATTTGACTGACATCAGTAAAATAATAAATGATCATTTTGTTCTTGTGGATCAAATATTTTCCATCAGTTCAAATAATACGATGGTTACAAATTACGTTGCCTCAATAAAGAGTCAATTGAAGCAAAATGAAAATCTACTTGGCAACTTATACAGTTACCGTCCAAAACGAGGCTTAGTAAATTTAGGTGGACACATAGCAAAGGTATTATTTGGCACACTTGACAGTGATGACCAATCATTATACTTGAATTATTTTCAATCTTTCGAAAAAAAACTCCAGTCAGTAAAAACGGAACAAAATCAATTTATAAGTATCATAAGATCTATGACATCTAAATATCATGATGTTACAAATCAAATTATTCAAAACTATAAACATTTTCGATTAGTTCAAAATGATATCAACCGACTCATTCTTGTCCAATTCGAACAATTAACAATTAATAGAATTCTAACTGAAATAAATACAGCAGTCAGTTTTGCAAGACTTCATCTACTTCATGAAAGTATTTTACCACAAGATTTATTTCATAAATTCATAAATTCAACTGACCTAATGAGACATCTTTATTATCTGAAAGATTTTTACTCCATTTGTTTCACTTCAGTAAAATTCAGAAACGAAAATGTGATCTTTAACATCGAAGTTCCTTTAACCTCTCCAAACCCATTGGACACCTATTACCTTCACTATGTCCCATACAGAAATGTAACCCTCCAAAAACAGCCAAAACACTTATTAGCCAGGGAAGAAAAGATTTTATGGTCCATCGATCAAGAATGCCCAAAAGTAGAAGACTGGTGGATCTGCCCCCAAAATCTACTACAACCAGTGCCCCATTGCATGGAAAAACTCATTTCGCATAAAAGCGAAAATTGCAAAAGACAACAAGTGCAGTGCAGTGACGATATTTTGAAAATATCACCGAAAATGTTTATTTCGATCGGTAGTGCGCAGATCGGTGAACTATGCAACGAGCATACAGAATACCATAAACTGACAGGTATCTACCTGATTGAAACAGCATGTAATCTTACAAATAATTTTAAGTATTTCTCTAATGATGTAACATCAACAATTTTTCATATAATGCCGCTTGTTAGTATTAAGACTGAAACCATTGAAAATTTAACACTACCAAATCTGTTATTTGATAATTCTACTTTTCAGGATACCATTTTTAGATGGAAAATTCATCCTAACCATATATCTTCGATTTATTTCATTTTTAATTTGATAATTATCGTTTTCATAACATATATTTTGTATAAGATTTTATTTGAAAAATTTTCAAATATTGTAAAATCCACAAAAATAATTCAGCCTGTAGTACTGAAGTTATTTCTTAAAAGAAGGGAGGTATTATGTAAAATAGGCTTAAGCATTCCTTTTTATGATGTGAATGCACTCGCACCATTTCCTGGAAGTATCTAGGCGAGAGCATATCTCCTGAGTCAGCACATCGGCTCGAGCGAGCTTTCCTTATGTTAAAACTCAATTATTGTAACCATTATTATTCAGTCTGCTACCAAATAAACTTGCTTCCAAATAATAGTTTTCTTTTTAAAAACGTGATCCAAGAGTGGAAAAATATAATTATATACATCTTTAGTAAATAAGAAGGTTATAATGATACATATATATTATAATATGCTGATTAAAAATATTGATCGAAAAAAATTTAAAAAATTTACTACATGCCAATTAGAAATCTATAAATGTAAACAGAGAAATTGAAATCAATTGGAACTACACTACTGGAAAAAATTGAAGGATCAAAAAAAAATTCCAAATTTTCCGGCAATTTTCAACATGCCGTAACTTTGAGAGGAATGGTCGTACAAAGAATTTAAAAAAAGGAAATTGTAGCTCCAAGTATCTTATTTTCGTATTAAAACTTCAAAAATTTTAGGTTTCAGTGGTTTTCGAGTAATGATAGAAAAATCAGCAACAAAAAAATTCTCAAAATTTTACCACTTTTTTTTCTTGTCTACGAGCGTGGAAATCTTATTTTTGCATAATCGTTATAATGATGGGATACTTTGTTAATTCAGCGTTAATTTATTTTTTTATTGACCTCAATACGTCCACGACCACATCAGTACTTAATATCCTATGGCCCCCACTCTCCTGAATTATTCTGGTACCAACTACAACTGATGAATCGATGATTTCCATAAAATTCATTAAGATTCGATCACGAAAAGCTTCAAAATAGAGCAAATTTTGGTTCGGAATTTTTAGACTTTTTCGTTGTTATCATGTTAGCTATGATATTATAGCGAAGAATGAGCAACTAGCAAAAAAGTTGATATGACATTCGAAAGTACACTAAATGAGGTATTTTTTACTGAAGAGAAAGCGTGTGCTAATTATTAATATTTCATCGAAAAAACCATTGGAATAATAGGACTGATTTCGTTTACTTCAGAATCATGATATTCTTCTTCTTACCACGCCTGCAATAAGAGTGTTTTCTGCACACAGACTCTCTCATCTTGTAGCAATTTATGGCCCTTTCCGAATATGTGGTCAAATTTAATGAGACTACAAGGAAAACTGAATAATGTTTTTTTTAGAGAAGAAACTTGAAATTTTTCGTGATATCAAGAAATATTGAATGGAAGAATAACCGTAAATATTACGACCATGTGACATTGTGACATTTTTTGTTGCAAATCACTTGTATAATCACCTCCCGAACTTTATCCACTTAAGAGTAGAGAGTCTATTTAGATTTCGTAGAACACGATGTATATAGTGGAATAATTTGTGACCCTCAAACTCTCAAACGCATCTCTACTTTCTTATTTCAAATGGAACTACCTATATTTTTATTTACGTATCGATTCAATTGCAAATTCGCAGTTTAACCTACTAAAAAAATTTCTCTGCCATGCACTGTTGCAAAGTTATGCAGAAGTTCTTGAAATTTTTGACATCTGCATTGCCTGTTTGGAAATGCAATATCTCGATTATTTTTTATGCAAACGAAATCAAACTCAGCAGTCTTATAGTAAAAAATCGTGCATTCATGTATTCTGATGCATCGTAAGGTTTTTCGAAAATTTTGCTCCGAAAATGTGGAACTAAAAATTTAAATATTTCGAGATTTATCGAATGGCAACCCCATATTTATTTTATAGCATTCGATTCGATGAATGACAATCTTCTTTTACACTAATTATTCATTTTGGATAGCTTTCGAATGAAACTAAAAATACTGAAATTCTTCAGTATTTATAGTAGTGATCTATGGACATAATGCTGTTTGATTATAAGGTGAATTATCGGAACGAATTCTATGGTTGAGGTCATGAACATTGGGTCAGGATCACAGAAAGCCAAAACCGTTTTCGGATTTTCTTTCCACTCATTCTTGCTGAATGTGGCTAACGATTGTTAAAGGTCCTACAGGTCCTTTCAATAATTGTTTGGCATTCCCCTAGAATTGTGAAACAACCTGAATCGTTGGTAAACTTTTTTCTATGACATCCATGATCATCGAACACTTTTTATGATTCTAACCATAGAATCTACTACAATAATTTACCTCTTAATCATAGAGCCATTTCATCATAAACACGACCATAGATCATGACTATAAATACTGAAGAATTTCAGTATTTTTCATCTCATTGGAAAACTATCCAAAATAAATAATTAGTGTAAAAAAGACTGCGATTCATTTTCAATTTCGGATCGAATGCTGTAAAATAAATATATGGTGGCATTTTTGAAAATCTCAAAATATTTCAAATTTGAGTTGCACATTTTCGGATCGAAATTTTCGAAGAACCTTATGATGTATCAAAATACTGTATATACAACATGAATGCATGGCATCTCTACTATGAGACTGTTGTGTTTGGTTTCATTCGCATTGAAAATAATCGAGATATTGCATTTCCAAATTTGCATTGCACATGTAAAATTTGCAAGAATCTTTGCATAACTTGGCAACAGTGCACGGCACAGAACATACATGAATAAAAATATACGTTTGAGATAGATGTGGCAACACTGTCAACTTGAAAATATTTTAGTCGAATAATTCCTTCATCCTCAAGATTTCATCTGAAATTTCAGAACGAAATAGTCACAAGTTCTCCAAAAACGTCTAATAGGGCTACTTAAAAGGAAAACCCTGCATATAGTGAAAATTTGGTGACCCTCAAACTTCCCCGTACTTACCCCCAAAGTAAAAAATATGGTGTACGAGTAATAGAAATCCTCAACACCATTCGGAATTAATTCATATTTGGGTTTGGGAATATATTATTTTGCTAACCTAAAATTGTTCATTATCTCAAAAACATAGCTTAAGTATATATTTACCTTCTTCCTTCTTCCTCTCATATATAGCATATATTTCAGAAAAGAAACCTCCCAAAATTATAACTTGAAAAACTGCAAAAACTGGAAGAGCGTAGGAGCCAAACTGGTTCGCTATAGTAAGACATATAATCAGCCACACTCCAACTGCGGTGAAATGAAATGTTTGATTGTTTTCCGGTGTCCATAAGCAGTACACCAAACTTGTATACAGAATTAATCCCATGAAAATCTGAAAACCATTAATATCTGTCTACAATATGAAATTTCACAATAATTTTGGTAATATATCATGAGTTTACACAGTGTTATTATGCGATATATCTACATAAATAATAATAATAATAATATCACAGATAGTTTTTCTTATATTAATTGATTATTTACATAGTATACGATATATCTACATATGCAGGTGTAACGAAGAGTGTGACTCAATATTTGCACACAAATGACCTTTTATGTAGCATGAGCGGCGAACGACGAATAGCCCCTTAGACTAAGGAAGAGGAGACGCGGCATGTCATTCATAAATTCTGGAATAGTTGAAGCCAACATCTAAAACTATTTCCCATGAGTAGAACAAGGACACTTGATATAGCTGTACTTTTCCGTCACGAACGCGGCAACAATGCAAAGACTTCGAACGCGTAAATCGAACAACTTCCAGTGGCGTGGAGTTATTGTTGTCGATAGATTTGAAATTAATATTTTATACTGATATAAGCTTTCCTCTTGGATTAATTAAATCAAATAAGGAATCGTTAGAATCAAAAATGTTACCTCTTGAGTATTTTTCATTTTAAAATTTTTTCTATAAAATTATAATTTTATCAATATTCAGACAATTAAAACCTTAGTCTAAGATTAAAACTTTGCATCAGTATTAATCGTATTTTTGCATATTTGATTAGGAAACTGTTGTGGTTAATGTGAATATCAAGTAATTAAGTTCATTAATTTCGTACTATTTTGTTACCAATATGATTCAATATGAAGAATTTATAGCAAACATATTTTGGCGTAATTACCAATCCGTAGTAATACAGTCGTCCAGTTCAGTTCTGAAGGTAGGAATGTTGGCTTCAGTATTTATCATTGCATACCGCGTCTCCCTCTTCCTTTGTCTAAGAATAGCCCTTATATTATTAGGCATCAATGAAATTTTTAAGTATTACTCGTTTGGAATGGAAATATTACAGATTTTTTTTATATTGATTGATTACTTACATACTATACGATATATATATATATGCGGGTGTAACAATGAGTGGTACTCAAATTTCGCAAACAGATGAGCCTTTATTTATTTAACTACATGAAATGAAGTACCTTCATGGGTGAAATACGATGACAGTATTCTTCATTTTACACTAGGAAATTTAGCACAATGTGGCTCTCATGTTTTCCTCCTTGATTTCACATATAGAGAAATATTAACTTACGGTTGTACAGAAAATGGAAATAATTTTAATTAAAAACATGTTTTCTTGGTATCTCCTCCTGTGATATGGTTTAGAATTTTCGTAGCGAATACTCGATTTCCAGAAAAACCTTTTTCTTGTGAAGTTTTTAGTTTCCTCAAAATCGGAAGTATTTTTAATGGCGGATTTCTTTGGTTGAGCCTGCCGTTTTCACAAGTAAAGAGCTCACGATGGGATATCTTTGCAACCTCTATAGGATATTGCAATAAGAGTTCACATGGATGTCTGATGTAACCTCTCGCTGGGGAGTCGTATTGTGAATTTATCATTTACTAGCAGACCCAACAGACGTTGTTCTGTCTACACAAAAATTCATTCAATTCGATCCAGCCGTTTAGTTGCAGAGTAGATGAATAACCTAAATAACGACTGCAGCGCCATCTGTTGATCTGATTTGTGATCATAAACATACGGACATCAGGCAATCCAAAATACATTCATACATCCCTCACACTTCGGTACCTTCTCCTACCCGCCTAGTGCCTACCTCGGAGACGCATTTTGGTGCGATTTCATCTTCAACCTGCCATATCTTTTGATGTATTCATCATAATTGAATGATGTAAAAGGCAATTTCGTTCTAAATTTAATACTGTGTATGAACGACGTATTTAATTGGATAAGGATCAATAGCGTATTCATAAAAAAATACTCCCAAATAATGCATAATTTTGAGAGATATTCGGATACCTTTAAAAGGTGATACCGAGTAAACCTTGAAAGATAGATAGATGCTATCGTGGACTTTTGTAGAACTATTAAAGAGGTACATTTTCGTCATACATTGTTTCCATGTACGTCTTACGGTTTTTGCAGCGCACCTGAAAATAGCTGATTTTGGTACTCATTTTTATTATCATCGAAATTATAGTAGGTTTCCTTAATTTTCTCGGGTGAAAAGTATAGCCTATGTTACTCAGGGATAGTGTAGCATTCTAAGGGTGAAAGAATTATTGAAATCGGTCTCGTAGCTTATGAGTTAACTCGTATCAAACCCACAAACATACAAATCTTTCCTCTTTATAATATTAGTATAGATGTCGGATTGTAACCTTTTGGCGATCTCGTCGGGAAGTCTGTGTTTACTGAGATATTACGCTGATCCACAAAGAAATTCTCATAATAATCGAAACAATAATAGAAGTTTCCATAATAATCAAAATGATAACAATATTCCATTTTACTTCCGAAAAATCAACTCATGCTGAATAAGAAAAACGCAAAGTAAAATTTCTATTCCTAATCAACCCAAAATTTTCAAATGAAACATGCTTTGACTTAAAACAAAACTTGTGGATATCATAATACATAATCAGTAACCGTGTTTAGAACTTGAATATCCTGAATGTGACTGACAGTTTGAAAGAAAATTCAAAAATTAATATTAATAATCTTGGATACATTGAGTCCGTTGAATTTTGTGAAAATAATTCATTAAATCGTCCAATTCTCAGATATCCCGATTATATGATCGTTTTGTTTCGATCACAGATGCATCCGGATACGCCATCGGTTTAGTTCAGTTCTTATCACAAGGCGACCTGACGATCTGCCAATCGCTTTGAAAGATCTACACTACTAAAAAAAAGACAAGAAAAAAAAAGTGGTGAAATTTTGAGAATTTTTTGTTGCTGATTTTTCTATCATTACTCGAAAACCACTGAAACTCAAAATTTTTGAAGTTCTAATCCAAAAACTAGACACTTGGAGCTACAATTTCCTTTTTTTAAATTCCTTGTACGACCATTCTTCTCAAAGTTAGGGCATGTTGAAAATTGCCGAAAAATTTGGAATTTTTTTTTGATCCTTTAATTTTTTCCAGTAGTGTATATTCGAGATAAATGTGTTGTGAAACCAAATGAGAAGAGTATGTCATGAAATTAAGTACAGGAAAGGTCAAACGAATTATGCAAATGTATAAGGTGTGAAAGGACGAAAAGCGAATTCATTCAAGACAAAAAACCTACTCATGGAGATATTTTGAATCGTTAGTTGATCTTAAAGAATTAGGTCAATATTCTAATGAGAAATATCTAGCATTACCGTGACTATTTTATACCATTGTATATGATCAAGTATATTGTCAAAGAATCAAAGATTAATGTTGTTATTTATTATTTATAAAGACGTTAAGTAACTCTTACGAGATATTGAATAATGGAGATTCAGGCGAATAAAGAACAGGAAATGTTATAATACATAGTGATATCACAATACGCAGTGCTGTTAAAAACTCTATTTTAGTAAATCCCTCTACCGAAAGAAGCGTGAATGCCTTTTCACTACAGATTATTTTCAATACAGCATCAATTTTCAATATGTATTACAGAAATTGAACCACATTGTTGAAAATGAACTCAGACTTGAAGTTTCCATTAATTCGATTATTGATAAAGAATTTGTCCAACCCCTAGAGATAGAATAGTATCTCGACGGTGCAGCCCAAAATATCATGCACAATAATTAATTTACCATCCCAGGAATTAGAGAAGCTCAAAATGTCACGAACTTATACGTTCGTCGAACGATTGATCCCGAAAATGTATACCCAGGTTCCATACAGGCGTCTCATTTCGAAGTTGGAGCATCTTGGCCTTTTTATATAACAGAACATTCCGTGTGAGAGTGGGTGATGCTATATCTTACTCCAACAGACCATTGCCTTTGAATATTGATAAGGGCTCAGTCCTACACATTGGTAAAACAAATTCCTTTTTTAACTAACATATGGATAGTAAAACCCTCTCCCCTGTCTCGCATTAGTGTGATCTTGCAGTGACTGTCACGAACGACCTATCGTGGTCCAAAGAAGCATGTTGGCGCAATAGCGCATATTATGAACAGGACAAAACAAACTACTTTCATTCTATCTAAATCTTTTGACGGCTGCAACAACGCAACGCTCAGCTAAGTCCTCAAATATTATGAGCGCCCTATTCTGGAGTGTGCAGGAACAGCCTGGTGGCCTTCATCTCAAGCGGACGCAGCTCTTCTGGAGTAGTTTCAACGGTGAGTAACTCATTAGACCTTCTTATGAAGAAAGACAGCAACTCTTCAATTTGCCAAGCTTTGAGGACAAGAGAACAAGACGCGATATCATTTTTACTTTCAAAGCCCTTCGAAATCACTTCGGCGACGACATTCGTCGCTTGTTCACCAGAGATCAGAATCATCTTAGGGGCCATTGAAAGGAAACAGTTCTGCACGCCTCAGAGACAACAGTGGATAGCTGATCAGTATCGCGTAATCCTTAGATAAAACATATCTCAGAAGATAAGCTGCAGGAAATTAAAAATGAAGTTGTGAATGAAATAAACATTGAAGGAAATGGAATTAAAAAAGAACACACAACTTATGAAAACAGAGATCACAACAGCGAAACAACAAGAGAATGAAGTACAACGGAACTCTACTGAATTGACTCTGAATGAATTAATAGAACTCATCATAGTTTTGTTCAACAACACCTACTTCTCCTATGAGCATTGTTACTACAGGCAAATCCTCGACACTACAATGGAAGGAAAGGTCTCCACAATACTGGCACAAGACATAATGGATGATCTAATTGCCTGCATACTGCCACAATCACCATTCACCATACCGTTTTTTGAAAAGTTTGTCGATGATAACATCTGCATGATCCTAACAGGCTCTATCGACTCAGTGATATAAAATTTACATCTGAAATGGAAACTAACAACTGTCTTCCTTTCTTAGATATCAGGGTGATAAGAACTGAAACCACACTCATCACTGAATGGTACACAAAACCAATTAGTTCTGGAGGAAATCTCCATTTCCAGTCCTGCCATCCGTTCAACATGAAAATGAACTTGGATACAAGAATAAAATCCTGAACCGGTTGCTATTCAACACCACCACTCCTCCTTTTACTATGAACACCCTCTGGTACTGCCGATGTGACAGAGCAACCCGTCAGCACCATCTATACCACTCTGCCATACATACCATGGATCTCCAGAAAAATCTCTGCCATGTTCAAGAATTTTTCCAACATCTAAATAGTGCATACTACGAAAAACGGACACATGTTTTCAGCAGGCCTAAGGACAAGGAAAAGGAAGATTACGAATCAGAAGTCGTTTACAGCATACCCTGTGGAGGTTGTGAGAGAACATATACAGGGTGAATTTTTGAGTTGTACGTATATTTTAACCGTAGATTCTTTTTTCCTTTACCTTTTTTTCGAAATTGGCCTAGATTAAAAAATATAGCCATTTTAAGCTATGCCAACCCTGGAAACCGGACACTGAAGTTTTTCTGAGCATAAAATATACCAATATACCATTCAAATCTTCGAAATGAGAATCTATACGTATTATAAAAATAAGCGTGAACTTACTATTTCCATTCAACTTGGAAAAAAAAGTAGTATTCATGATCAATGAATACTTACGTTATTATAAATTTCTTCTTGGTGACAAAAGTTGAATTCTCGATTTCATTCCTTTCTCGATTATGAAAAATCCAGCTAGCTACCATTCATCTTCAGTAAGTACATATGTAATTATTATTACTCATCGTTGTTTATTACATCTTTTTTTTAATTCCAACACCAATGGGCTCAGCAATTATGCTATTGTCCCAATATCAGTAATTTTTGGAGAGTTTTGCGCTGTAGGACGACACACCACCACCTAGACTTAACACAACGTCCATGTTTACCCGGGATTCGAACCCAGTACCGCCGTGCGAAAAGTCAGCCCTCAACCAACTAGACCACCGCGGCCGACCTTTATTACATCTTCTTTGAAAGTTTTCAGGTACACACATAACCTCTCATTTCAAAAAATAAAGCAGATGTTATTTATTCGTGAACTCACAAACAGAACTCTTTGGGCGGACTCATAGAATGCGAATAGAGGTTAGAGAAGAAGAACTCTTCAACATTCAAATTCAAACAACACACATGTGAATTCTGAACTGAACATTTCTATAATCAGTTAAAACAACATTCTGTCTCTAGAACTGAACAGGGTTTCTGAGGTTATATTACTTCTAAACATCTCAGTATGTTATGAATGCAGAAGTTAATAAATTTTTTATAATACTTATAGCGAGATATTGAGAAAACTACTACTTATTTCGGATTGAAAAGCCAGAATAATTCGTCTGACTATAAGCATTGTATAAAGGACTCAATGCTATAAGTGCCTTTTATACTATACGAGTTAGATCGAAAATGATAAAGGAGTTTCATGAATTGATCAATGTGTGAGATCCTAATCAGCACTGATACGAAGGATATTTTTGGAAACAGTGTATTATGGATCCTTCGTTTTGGTGATAATAATAGCTGTATGGTGAACCTGGTGAATAGGTGCATTACTGAATGGTATGGATTTTTGTAGTTTCAACTTCGATTTTTACGTACCTATTCCTTACGGAATTCTTACGATTACCTTCGTAAATAATGCAAATTGACCATTTCCCGATTCCGCTTACCAATCATTCCAAATAAAAAATTCTAGTGGTCCATTCTCAACTTTCAGATATGTCGACGCGAAAAACATTGAATTCTGTTAATCTTTTAAAGAGAGTTGTATTCAGCCAATCTAACCAATTCTCGGATTTTCACAAACATTTTTTATTATTGAAATTAAAAAAACTACAGAACGACGCATCATACGACCAAAACGTAAAGGTGCTATTCCACTGCGCGAAATTGACTCGCGCAACTTCTTCGCGAGACTGCCTCGCGAGTCGCTGTTTGGGCCTGATACGTTTACACGACGCGAAACTTTTCGCGAAAAAGGGCGAGCCGCCAGTTTTACAGAGACAATCATGGCGTTCGTACCTCCGACTGCAGCCTCAGCATTTGCTTTAATTATGATGGGTTATGTAAAGAATAAAAATAAGAAAGAACAAAGAAAACATCGATGGTGGACCAGAGAAATATTTCGTCGGCGATTTCAAACTGGAAATCAGCTGCTAAGGGATTTACTAGCGGAACCCATCGAGGATACGATCAGGAGTTTCACCCGGATGACGTCAGAAGACTTTGAATACCTCTTGTCACAGGTTGATCCTTTAATAAGAAGAATGGATACAAACATGAGGAAAGCGTTAACTTCAAGGGAAAGGTTGGCAGTTACTCTAAGATTCCTTGCCACGGGAGATTCGTACACTAGTCTACAATACCTCTTCAGAATATCGAAGAGTACCATCTCAAAAATTATTCCAGAAGTGTGTGATGCATTAATTGAGTTACTTAAGGAATATGTAAAGGTAAGAGATATTTACTACTATGACATTCAAAATAAAATTCTATCTAGTTTTTATTTCTCTCGAACAAAATGCACAAAAGTAGAGTAGTGAATACAGGTGATAATATTATTGACAATTAAAAAAAAATTAAAGGCTTAAGAAGAAAGACGTTTCATCACTAGGTAGTTCGGTGTTATCTTCTAATATGCCTTCGTCGCACTTCTGGGAAGAGGATAGAGTAGAATACGTGGATAAAAGATGGGAAATTGAGTGATCTTGAGATGTTCGAGGTAACGCATGCGGGGAAGGACTCTGTAATGGGCTTGCGATGGTAGAAGGGGAAGCATAGCCACGAGAATTACTTGCCGTATCAGTGGAAGCCACGGGAGTTGCTATTGCCTCACACTGGTGATGTTGTGACATACTAGCAGATGATGGAGAATCGGAAAATAGTCCCAAATCCGCGTCGAATAGAAGTTCGAAAAGGCTCGTTTTACGTATGCTAATGTGCGCTGTTCATACTTTTTTAATTCATTTGCAATATATAGGCCATATGTATAATATGGATCATTCACAGATGCTACCGATGTCTTCAACAATTTCAGGGCTTCGACTCTGATTCTGGCGCCTTGCGTTTGGTGCCAGTTTTTTTGCTAATACGTGAAGGGGTGGTGGACACTTGTGACCCAGCAGCAACAGTAGGTGCAGTGAATGTGGCGGTACGTGAAGAAGTAGCAGGCTGCGTTGGACTTGTGATAACTACTCCACTTAGTTCTTCTTGTTCTCCCGGTCTTTCCTAAAATGGAATAAAACAAGCAGCTCAATTTATCAGTTGTTCGTACGGTCGTAATATCAATTTTTCATTTATTTTATTCGAATTTTTGTATTTACTAATGTGTTTTTGTTACAGTTACCATCTACTGAAAAAGAGTGGCATCAGATTGCAACAGAATTCGAAAATAAATGGAACTTTCCTCACGTTATCGGAGCCATGGATGAAAAACACATAGTAATACAAGCACCTACTCATTCGGGCACCGAATATTATAATTATAAACAGTTTTTTAGCATTGTCTTGTTCGCATTGGTCGACGCGAACTACAACTTTATTTATGCCGATGTAGGATGTCAAGGGCGCATATCGGACGGTGGTGTATTCAAACATACGACACTATACAATAAATTAGAGAACGGCACCTTACATATTCCTGATCCAGAGGTCTTGCAAACCCCATACTCTACAGAAGTGCCATATATGATATTGGGAGATAAGGCATTTGCTCTGAATGAATACACAATGAGACCATTCGATGGAAATCCTGACATAGGTACACCTGAACGTGTATTTAATTACCGCCATTCGAGAGCTCGCCGGGTCGTTGAGAATGCGTTTGGACTATTGAGTTGTGTTTTTCATGTCTTGAGGAAGCCCATGTTACTGGAACCACACATAGCAACAAAAATTACATTGACAACCATATATTTGCATAACTTTTCACGCAAACGGTCCTCACGTGATATATATAATTATGTAATGCCAACCCTGGATTCCTTTAGCCAAGATAATCTTATTACAGCTTTTCTAATTCATATACATATATTGTGAATGCCTCTCTCGAGGAGATTAAGTATCGAGACATTGTACGCTTTGCTTCACTTAATAAAGTTGATTTTTTAAAAATACGGTTTTTCTCCCTAAAAACATAATTATATACACCGCCCGGAATGTTCCACTCGGAAAGTCACGGAGAAATTATAAAAGGTAGATGGCGAAATGAGCAACCAACCATATCTTTTACCCCTCTGCGTAATATTCCACGTAGATCCTCCGAACGTCCCAAAGACATTTGCTTGCATTTCCAAACTGGCAATGCAGATGTCAAAATTCCAGGAATTTGTGCATAACTTGGCAACAGTGGATAGCATAGAAACTTAGGTTATACTGCGAATTTGGTATTGAATCGATACATTAATGAAAATATAGGTAGTTCCATTTGAAATAAGAAAGTAGATATTTGTTTGAGATAGACGTGGCAACACTGTCGACTTGAAAATATTTTGGCAGGAGAGTTCCTTCACCCTCAAGGCTTCACCTAAAAATTCAGAACGAAATATTCACTAGTTCTCCTAAAACGTCTAATAGGCCAACTTAAAAGGAAAACCCTGTATATTCAAAATCTCAACACGATGAGAATAATATTCTGAAAATTATTGAAAGACTGAAATAAGTAAAAATTTGATAATTAAAAATTATTAATAATAATAATTAATTTAATTAATTTTATGGTTCTGATAATGCGACCCTCTTCCAATTTTGCACGAACATTTAGTATATCAATCTTCGTACACATAATGAATTTCACTAGAATCGGATATCTTGTTTTGGAAATAAAGAGATTCGTCTTTTCAATATTCCGATTGAATTTTCCTTGGTTCAGATAATGAAATTTTTTATGAACATTCATATCAATCTTCATTCACACAATAACTTTTACTTGAATCAAGAATCAGATGTCTCGTTATGGAAATATGAAGTTTTTCTTTTCAATATTGTAATTGAATTTTCTGGTTCTGTTGACACTATGGTCACAAAATTTTGCATAAGGCTCACTGAAAGCATATTGCATGTGGCCGCATAATTTCATTTCGATTGGTTCCGTCTTCTCTTGAGATATTGGGAAACAAAAATTTTGAACAACAATATTTTATGGAACACCCTATACGATAAAAAAACTTAACAAAGGCATTTGGAAACGGAACTTCCCCTGAAAATTTACAGTCTCTAGGACAATCCCTTCAAAAGTTATTGAGCTAACGGCCGGACGGACGGCCCCACGGTCAGAATTTCATTTGACGACAAATTCGTCATCAGGGAGTTGAACCCTTTCGGCCCAAAATTCGAAAATAATAGACATTTGGCAAAACGATATAGCACTCTTTTAAGTAGAACGAGCGCTCAAAAAGAAAGGTCCGAAATGGTACAAATTCATTTACAAAAAACCGAGAAAAGCCCTGAGAGGAGCTTTTGAGCGTTCGTTCATTGGTGGGACAATATAGTTATTTTCCTAACAAGTGCGGAAAGTGATATTTTTCCGCACGAAACTGCCGTTACCCAAACGACGCGAAGCGGAGTTTGGGTAAGCAGTTGAGTGCGGGAAAAATACTTTCCGCACGAGTTAGGAACAATATTTTTTCTACAAGTGCTTATACGAGATCGATTTCAACAAACAGATCTAATGTGAATTGGTCATTCTAAATACACATGAATGACAAAAGTCTCTGACAAGTCGTTACCATTGTACTCTCATCGTTTCCATAGTAACGTCGTCGGTGGCATAGAGATATATCATTATTCAGTTTATTCTTTAGAAAAAGCGTGCGAGAAAAACCCTTGCTAATCCATTACAACACGCATTTGCGTGCGGTAATGGAATAGCAGGGGTTTTTCCCACACTGTTTGGCAATGTGACTCTTTACGAATTGAAATACGTGCGGGAAAGAGAATGAAAGTGCACGCTTGTAGAAAAATACTATTACCTCAAAATTTTATATGTTATCATATGAGATTGCCACCAAATATATTAATGCAGAATCTCAGGCCTCAGCACAATCGGAATTATATTCTGGAAATTATGCAGAAAATGAAAGATGTAAAAAATATAAATCGAAAGAAATTAAATTTTATGGTTCTGATGATGCAATCCTCTTGAAAATTTGCATGAACATTCAGTAAATCAGTTTTCATTCACTAAATAAATTCCACTCGAATTGGATATCCTGTTATGAAAATTTGGAGATTCTTTATTTTAACATTCCAATTGAATTAATGCGATCTTCATGAAATTTTTCATGAACATTCAGTATGTCAATCTTTATTCACAAAATGAATTTCATTCGAATCGGATATTCTGTTATGGAAATATAAAGATTCTTCTCTCAATATTTCAATTGAATTTTCTATGGTTCTGTTAACACTGTGGCCACAAAAGAAAATTCAGTAAATCGATCTCCATTTACAAAATAAATTACACTCGAATGCGATATCTTTTTATGGAAATATGAAGTTTCTTCTTTTCAATATTCCAATTGTGCTAACGGCCGGCCCCACGAACTGAATTGAGTTTGACCACGGATTCTTCATCAGAAAGCCGAACCCTATCGTTTGAGACCATTTTCGGCTCAAAATTCGAAAATTACAGACATTTGGGGAAAAGGATATAGCACTTGTTTGTAGAACGAGAGCTAAAAAATGATTGGTGAGCGGAATATGGAAATGGTCAATTCGTATCATTTACAAAGGAAGTAATCGTAAGAAGGTTAATCGTATAGTACAATAAGGCACTTATTGTAAGACGAATTTTTCTGATCCGAAATTCAAGTATTCTCAATATCTCGCTATTAGTATTGTGCAAGACCGATCAACTTCTACATTCATAACTTAACTGAGATGTTTAAAAGTAAGTTACATTTAAACATGTCAAACATAATCTCTAAAACTTATTTCTGTTCCATAGACATTGAATGTTGTTTTATTTTTATGTTCAGTTCTGAATCATATTCACATTTGTGTTGTTTTAATTTGAATTTTGAAAAGTTCTTCTTCTCTAACCATAATTCTATGAGTCTGCACAAAGAGTCCTGTTTGTATACTCCGTTCGGATATTATTGAGCACAAAGTAGGCCTCGGTTTCGTTATATTAGGTTGGCAGTAGTAGTAATAGTAATTTTCCGGTGCCAATGCAACGTTGCCAGGCCTAACGTAGCCTACAGCCTTGCTTTAGATTCAAATTGCATATTTCAAATGACATAAGCAAGTTTTCTTATGCTCCCTAGATATTTTAATCTTTTGTGAAGAAATTATGATTTAATCGTTCCTTAATTAGTTCAATGTATTGCATATGGATGACTTCAATTATTTTTTACATCCTGTTAATCAAATGTATATAAAAAACTTCTTCGAAGTTCAATTCAGATTCAGAAGGATCACATAACAAATATTATTTTCCGCCGACCTCGAAATAAAAGGTAATTTTAATGTGTACAAAATTGAGCATTAATGAACCATTTTAATGATCAATTTATGCTATAATTTTAATGTGCAGTCTTCATGGCAACCGTACACAAAGTATTCAGAAGCACTACGAGAAATGTCAAAACTCTAGGAACATAGAAATTCCATTATGTCAAATGTATGTCTTGTGCAAAATGAAAATGTATTTCAATCAAGAATTCATACACAATTCATGTTGAGATCGTCGGAAAAATCTTGTAATCAACTCGGTTATTAATCGAGCGACTAATGGTCTCGAACTATTATCTATTATCTTGACCATTATTCGCTGTCTTTAATAACCTAGTTGATTAAATAACTATTTCCGCCGACCTCGAAATAAAAGGTGATTTTAATGTGTACGAAATTGAACATTAATGACCAATTTTAATGCTCAATTTATGCTATACTTTAATGTGCAATCCTCATGGCAATCAACTCGGTTATTAGTCAAGCGACTAATGGTCAAGATATTTTAACGCGTGAGCGGAGCGAGCAAGTTTTCAATTTTCAGATGTAAAACGATATCGTAAGAAATCCGCGATTTATACAACTTTTTAGTGTTAATTGACAACATTGAGTATCAATCTGAAAAGAAAATGAATAACATGCAATTTCAATATACACAGTGGAATATGCCAAATTTCATAGACAACCAAGAGCTCAAACATTCACGAACGGACTATACGTTCACAGATAAATAACATCTGCTTCATTTATTGAAATAAAAGGTTAATTTAAATCTGAAAACTCTCGCAGAAGATGTAATAAACAACTATGAGTAATAATAATTGCATAGGCACTGAAGATGAATCTCAAAGATGGATGGTAGCTAGCTGGATTTTTCATAATCGAGAATGGAATGAAATTAAGAGAAAATATTTATCATTTGTTGCCAAAAAAAATGTATTATAACGTATTCGTTGCTTTATGAATACTATTATTTCACCAAATTAAATGAAAAGGGTAAGTTCACGCTTATTTTTATAATACGTATAGATTCTCATTTCAAAGATTTGAATGGTATATTGGTATATCTTATGCTCAGGAAAACTTGAGTGTTTCGGTTTTCAGGGGTGGCATAGCTCATTATGAAAATTTAAAGAGAAAAGAAAGAGAAATTGAGAAAAAAAGTGTTTCTTTCGACCTCAGGAATGTATCCTATATTATGTACAAGTCAAAGACGCACCCCGTATAATCACTATTTAGGAACAAATAACCGAAACAAAAATTTCACAGGAATTCGAAAATGTTGAAGGCAGCACCAAAGTAAATAATCTCTTACTTAAAAACGGTTCATTTTTTTCCATTGGTTCCAAAAGTACCAATAGACACCAAATATTGGTAAATTAATTTCATGATAATTTGAAGGTTTTAGTGCTAAGCGTGAAATCAGCACCAGAAACTTGAATCAATTTCTCAAAAACTACAATAGTGCTATAAGAGTAAATAAATAAATAAATAAATAAATAATGTGCTTTATTTCAGATAAAGTGTACACATGAAAAAATTTCAACATTGAATACTGGAAGTGAAACAGGGTCATTTTCTGCATTATAGTCTGTGTTCCATAAAGTCTTCCACGCTATAGGGTTCGATTTCAAGTAGGAGTTTGAAGATAAATTTCTTGAACTGTTGTAGAGTCCATTCTCCTCTCAGTTTGTGAGCTATCTTATTGTAATAACGAATGCATCTGTATTCAGGTCCCTTTTCAGTGAGGCTTAATCTGTGTCTCGGGTATTTTAGTGCAATTGTCCTGGTATTGTAATTACTTACTGTCTTCTCTTCGAAGTAGTGCTTGTTCTTGAATGTAAATATCAGGCATTCTTGGATATGTACAGCAGGAGCAGTCAAAAGACCATTTCTTCTGAAGACTCCCCTGCATGATTCTGTCCTCCTCATCCTCCAGATCATTCTGAAGGCTCTCTTCTGCATTTTCAGGACTCTATGTAGGTTGTGTGAACTACCATAGAACATGATGCCGTACCTAAATTTTGATTCGAACACTGCCTGGTATATTGTCCTTAGTGAGGTAGTGTCCAGATACTTATTGAGGACTCCCAAGGTGTAGCAGATGGAACTCAGTTGATTGCAAAGGTTGGAAATATGCTCTCCCCAATCAAGGGTATCCTCAATAGTGAGACCCAGGAAGCGACAAGATCTGGTCAGTTCTAAGGTGGAGTTAGACAGCGAAATGCTGGAAGGCGCTTGGTAACCTGAATAAGATGGCACTTGTTTTTTTCAGAATTCATGCACAAACCGTTTGCTTTAAACCACTGGCTAGCACGATTTAGAGTTGAGTCCACTATTTCACACACTTCTGGGAAGGTCTTGGCCAAAACAGTGAAGTTTGAGTCATCTGCATAATTCACTGTCCTAACCATGGTTTCATCGAATATGGAACTTAGGTCATTTAGAAAAATTATGAAAATGATGGGGCCCAATATGCTACCCTGCGGTACTCCAAGCTCTGTGAATTCTTCTTCCGAAATTGTTGTTTTTCCGTTCTGAGAGATCACCACTCTCTGCCTTCGGTTTGCTAAATATGATTGAAACCAGTCTAGCTCGTTTCCTTTTATGCCATATGCAGAAAGTTTGTTAAGAATAAGGTCGTGGGATAGGGTATCGAATGCCTTTGATAAGTCCAGCATTAGACCCATTGTTATATTAGAATCCTCCAAGGCATTAAGGATTCCTGAAATGAACTCAAACACTGCTGTCTGAGTCGATCTACCTCTGACATAACCATGTTGTGTGGGTGAAAGGATCTTTTCTTTTACAAGGTATTCTACTAGTTGAGTGCAGATTGTTAGTTCCAATATTTTCGAAAATGTTGTTAGAAGGCTGATGGGTCTATAGCTTTGAGGTTCGTTTGGTTCACCCTTCTTGAATATTGGTTTGATCAGCGATTCTTTAAGAACATCTGGAAAAATATCATATTTTATAGACATATTTATTAGATAAGTTAGAGGGGACGCTATTTGCTCTGCACAATCTTTTACCAGTTTCATTGGGATACCATCACATCCGTAGCTGTTTTTATTCTTCAACATGGAAATAATTTTCTTGGTCTCTTCTTCAGTCACCGGTAGTAGTTTGAATGTAGAATTTACTTCTGTTATTTTATGGTTGCTTTGTGAATATTGGGTTTTTGTTCTGTCCTTTTCCACGTGTGAGTAAAAGATATTGAATAAATTCGCTATTTTTGTTGGATCTCCTGGTATTTCAGTGTCGGGAGTTGTGATTCCTTCAATGTTCTTGACTGTCTTCCGAAGGGTTTTGCTTTTGTTATCTGATTCCAGTATTTCCCGTTTATAGTTCTAGGATTTTTCCTGTCGAAGAATGCTGTCATACTTTTTTTTTGTTTCTTCGTAGGATTCCTTAAATGCAGGATTGTACAGCTTACATGTGTGCAGGATATTCAGTCTAGTCTTGCAATTTTTCAGCCTTTCACTTCTTGGTTTGGGTTGTTTTCGGGCAGATGTATGGATTTCCCTGATTGGACAAGAAAAGTTTAATTCTGTTTTGAAGACATGCACAAACCGCGCCCACAGAGTACTGACATCTTTCTCTGGAATTGCATATAACATATTCCAGTCTACGTTCTCCAGTCTTTGTTTTAGATTTTGTATATTATTTGAATTCATGATCCTTTTTTTATATGCATGCTTGTTTTATAGTTTATTGATTTCTACAGTAATAATTTGGGCAGTGTTATGATCGGAAATGTTAGTTGGTAGTGTTCTTGCTGAATATTCTTTATGGTTTGTGAGTATATTGTCAATGCATGTCTTGCTGGTACAAGTTATTCTTGTTGGTTCGGTTATAGTAGGTGTTAGTCCATATGAGTTCAAGAGCTCAAGGAATTCGCTTGTATGTTTGTGTTGTGTGTTTAGTATATTGATGTTAAAATCTCCCGCTATTATCAAGATGTTCCCAGACCAAGATATTTTATCGAGTACCTCTTCAAGTTTTTTCAGGAAAGTTTTTGTCTCCCCCGGAGCTGAATAGATTGACAACAGCGTGATATTTTTAGATGTTGTCTTGATGTCCACTGATGATATCTCTATGCTCTTTTCTACTGACATCTTTACAATGTCGTGCCTTTCCTGATATTTTATGCCCCTCCTTAAATAAATTGCGCTGCCTCCATGTTTATATTTGGAACGACAGAATGAGCTAGTTTGTAACCCTTTATACCATGGTTCTGCAGTTGAAGTCTCTCTTTCCAGTGTTCAGTAAGACATATAGCATTTAGATCTAGATTTTCTACGGTATCTTCAAGAATATCAATTGCATTCGAAATTGACTGAACATTTTGATGTAATATGGAGAATTTCTCTCGATCTCCTAGTTTTTTGTGGTCGGGGGAGTATGATGAGACACTAATAAGCACTAATTATTGAACTTCAAAATTAGCACTAATTATTGAACTTCAAAATTAGTGCTTTTAGCTTTTCGCTAACTTCACGGACCACGATTTCGCAATGAATGTTCTCGTTACTTTTTTCTTTTTTTACTTCATTTGTACTTATATGGGCAGGCGGCCGGTGGTCGGTTCAGTCGGCGGTCGATTGACGGAAAGTTCCGAAGCTAGATTTCAGTGGCGTACACAAAACCTTCTTGAAAACTTTAACACGTGTTGGATCGTTTTCCGGTTATTATTAATGTGAACTTGACTCAAATAACTAGAAAAATTAGGATACGATGAAAAATACATTCTATTCAATTATGTGGAATCGACAAATAACCGAATGAATTGATTCAGGAAAACAGGGGTTCAGAAATTTCTGAATGAAAATCAAGTGTGTTTGTGTGAATATTTAGAGAATCTTTCTCCGTGAAAAACAGAAAATGATGAAAAGCCTTCCAAATTGACATTAATATCAAGTAATTATGTTTGTATACCGGCGTGAATCTAGCAGACCGTTTCCAGCATACCATTTGAAGGAAACACCCGAAACAATGAATTACGACAGATTCGATGGAACTTTCAAAGTTCCATATATCCGGAAATATTTTCCGGCGCATGAAGAGATTTGGCACGTAGATTAACAATATTGAGATCATTATTCCCTGAAAATTTGGCACGTAGGTTAACAAAATCAAGATCATTATTCCCTGAGAATTTCATTCACTTGCAAAGGGATCCAGGGGGTTAATATCCAGAAACCATCATAAAATGAGACAAAAGTGCAAATAGTGACATCAGTTCAATTGAAAGTTATTGGTGAAAGTCAAAGTTATGTGAATGTACCCACAAACAAGGTAATTATATAAATAATGTTTCATGAAATTCTTCATCATTTGTATATTTAAACGTTATTAAGGTTTCACGAGAACGAAGACAATTGAAATATTCAACAAAATTCTCATTCACGTTTCGTCTGGATATCATTCTAAGGCTGGACACACACCAAACCGGTCGTAGACAAGACGGTTTTCGTGAAACAGTTTTTGACACTTATCTTGTGTCTGGACGGGAATTTTTGTTTCCTTTTCAATGCAAAATAATATACAGTGTGTTTGGTCATGACTTAGCGATAATTTAAGGTCATCAAATATACCTAATATTATCGACAAAAACACCCAAACTTTGAATTTTACCTCCTTAGTTTTGGAGTAGCCCCCATTTTAAATTTACTTTTTTATTTTCGTTAACCCTTCCAAATAATATCGATTTCTTTGGACATAAAGGTCCTACAGATGTGAAAAAATGTTTTTTGATTATGATACTACCACCTTTCATTGAAGTATAACAATATAAAAACATTCAACTTGAAAACGCCATAAAAAAATTCTTTAAAAAAGTTCATAGTGAAAATATGTACTGATTTTCTCAGTAAATCCGCAATAGTACAAGAACTAGCACATTGAAGTATTTTTTTTTCAATGATTTAACACGCAAGGACACAAGCTACAAAACAACACTCACATCATTTCTGTAAGTTACATAATTTGAGAGTTATTTCTGTTCGAACATGACACTTATGAAAATAGTTAATAGATAAATTAAAAAAAAACCTCAGTACTGTACCTTCGATAATTTTCAATGATCAAACAAACAAATTAATCCTAAAAATTGCTCATAATGGCCGCCTCTGCTCTGTAGACAGGCAGTGTCCTTCATGACGACCTGTCTTGTGTCTTTTGCTCGCGTAGTGATCATGTTCGAGCAGCAATAACTCTCAAATTATGTAACTTACAGATATGATGTGAGTGTTGAGATCAAAATAACCGTCTGGAAGATCAGAGAGTCAAAAGAGAAGATACAGAGATTTCGAGACCAACTTGCCACTGAAGTCAACCACTCAACATACAAAACATTTACGGGCATAGCTAACACCAGGTTCAAAAGAGAATTCAGCACCATAAAATCCAGAAATGTCAAAAAGCTGAAGACTCTCAAGAACCAACAGATTACCCCTCTACCCATCACAACGTGTGACAAATACATAGCCAACTACACAATCGTAACTATACCTAATGAAGTGAAGACGATACTTGGATTAGGCCCCAAATTTGGCCTACCACCCGAACACGTACCGGTAGAAACCATCATGAAAGACATAGAGAGCTTCATCACAGTTCAACCAATAACCGGGGAAGAGAAAAACACATATAGGTCCAAATTCGTCAACATTGTCAGCAACTTTAAAAAAAGAGAGAGACGCCCAAGAAGAAATAATACAATGGACAAATATTTGAAGGAAGCAACCAAATTCATACGAGAACACAAAGACGTCATCGTTAGTAGAGCAGACAAAGGAGGTGCAACAGTACTTATGTATAAAGAAGAATATCAGTCCGAAGTAAAGAAGATGCTAGGTGATGAGAATACCTACGAAAGACTACAATCAGACTCAACTTCAAGAATCCAGAGACACACTAACAAGTACATCAAAACCCTTTTAGATGAAAATTATATAACAGAAACTGAATACAAGCATTTAATAAGACACAACAGCATAGCACCTAAATTATACTGCCTACGTAAAGTCCACAAGAGCACCCTCAGCTTAAGACCCATCGTTAGCTGCATCAAATCCCCCACTTACAACATAGGCAAACACCTACACGAGATTCTGAGGCAACACTATCCAGCTCAATATTCAATGTCAAAGATTCCCTTTCACTAGCCTCAACCTTAAAGGATATAAAAGTCCCACCAGGCTATATCCTCATATCACTGGATGTAACATCACTATTTACTAATATTCCAAAAGAACTCGTGCTTTCCATCATTAAGAAGAGATGGCCATTCATAAGATACCACACAGACTTAAATGAGAAAAAATTCTAAGAACTGGCCAGCCTGTATTTCGATGGTGGATATTTCGTCTATGAAGGCCAGTTTCACAAACAAATTGATGGCACCGCCATGGGTTCCCCAGCCAGCCAAACATTCGCCGAGCTAGTAATGAAGGAGGTATTTTACTATGCCCTGGACAAGTTAGCCTCAAATTGTTCGTTGACGACACACTGATACTGATCCCTTCCAACATGGTACAACACACTATGACAGTCTTCAACTCATACCGCCCTAAAATCCAGTTCACTCACGAAGAAGAAAAAAACATGTGTATACCTTTCCTTGATCTGTTAATAATTAGGGAAGGACCAGATTTAATAACAGGCTGGTATACAAAACCAGTGAGTGTCAACAGATGAATCAACTTCTATAGTAATCATAGTATGCAGCAAAAGAACAACATAATGAACAACCTCATAAGAAGGTCATTAAATCTCAGTCACACCAGGTTCCACATGACCAATTTAGAAAAAGTGAGATAGATTTTGCCCCCAAAATAATTACCCAACATACATATTAGATAGAACGATAAGGGCACACACTCAAAATATTACTGACAACGACCACTTCCTCGATTTAACGAATTTTTCATAATCCCCTTGAATCGTCCATAACAGTCAATGTAAAACATACCTCTACATTACGAAAACTTTTTACGAACAACCTCTTTATAACGAATTTTCAACTACCAAAAAGAGTGTGAATACCTCTACTTAACGAATTTCGTCAACTCAAAACCTCTATATAACGTTTTCACCAATAACCAGGTATGTATGTGATTCCGCCGGTCAGCAGGTTTCGACGCGTATTACGTAAAATACGAAGTTAGTTCTTAGTTGATGGAAAGTAATCAGTGTTGCTCCTCACTTTTTTGCAATGGCTCAGAAACGTAAAAGGCGTTCCCTATCTGTCGCAGAAAAGCGAAGCATCATTAATTATGTTGACAAAAATCCTTCTACAAAAAAATTAGACATAGCTAATAAGTTCGGGATTCCCGCAAGTTCATTGGCTACAATTTTAAAATCTAAAGATAAGTTTTCTGACGAAATTGGTTTGCCTTCAAACATCAGAAGATTGAAACCGTGGGAAACAAACTACAATTTATGAATTTTTTTCCAATCAAGATGAATAAAATCAGATTTAGGCTTTTATACCAATTTGTTGATTTTTCACCTCTTTTTATTTTGTTCTGCGAATTTTTGAAAAGAAAAAACCCACCTACTCACTTTATTGTTTTGAAAAAGAAAATATAAAATAAATGAGTATTTTGATAAAAATGAGTTTTCATTTATATGAGCAAAATTAGTTCGCTATAGTCGAATTTTGGCGAGCTGTGGTTACATGTAACTATCTAACTATCACGTGATCATTTGACAGAAAATACGTGTATTAACTGTCAAATGATCACGTGATAGTTAGATAGTTACATGTAACCACAGCTCGCCAAAATTCGACTTATAACAAGATGAGTACGTAATGTCGAGGTGAATAAAACCTCGGTATAAAAAATTTTGGACCAACCTCACCTCAATATAACAAACCTCAGTTTTACGAATTACTTGATATAACGAATATTTACTGGTTCCCTTCCAGTTTGTTATATCGAGGTTCCACTGTATTCAAAAATATAAAAGGTGGATGCGCCTACTACAATTTAAGTACTACTTAAAGATTTTTCACTCAACCCAAACACAAGACACCCTGCACACTTGAATCTGAAGTAGTATATAAGCTATGTGGGGCAGACTAAGCAACACCTGAAAGAGAGGATAAGACAACATAAGAGAGACTGTGAAGATATGGCTAACTACAACAAAACAGCAGTTACAATCCACCAAATGACTACCGGTCACAAGTTCTATTTTGAAGATGTAGAGATCGTAGATAGAGAGAGGAACGGATACAGAAGGTACATAAGTGAAATGATACAGATCAGACGCAACAACACTGTAAACCACCGATAGGACGTTGAACACCTAAAGGCGAATTTTGGCGAGCTGTGGTTACATTTTACTATCTAACAATTATGGTTACATGATTTGACAGAAAATACGTGTATTAACTGTCAACTATGTAATTATGGTAAGCTGTAGTTACATCGCCAAAATTCGCCTTAAGTATCATCTACAACAACTTAATAAATGATTAAATTGATAGCAGAATTCGGTTAAAATTGTACCGTTGCTGAAGTTTTGTCAAAGAATCTGCGATTGACACCGTACAATTTGAATGGTTTTTACATATCTTTGCATATATCTCTGTGTTTTTGTATATCGTGCGTTCAAAAAAATTCGTGGTCAAGTAAGCTGTGGATTCAATTTTTCCTAAGAGTCTATGAGGGGCTGTGGATTCTATTTTTCCTAAGAGTCTATGAGGGGAAAAATAGAATCCACAGCTTACTTGACCATTAATTTTTTTGAACTGTGGATTCTATTTTTCCCCTCATAGACTCTTAGGAAAAATAGAATTCACAGCTTACTTGACCACGAATTTTTTTGAACGCACGTTATTTTTGACCCTCATTGATTATTGGTCGATGTAAATCATAGAGAAAGAAAGATTTCTACTTGAGTCGAATTTTGGCGAGCTGTGGTTACATGTAACTATCTAACTATCACGTGATCATTTGACAGAAAATACGTGTATTAACTGTCAAATGATCACGTGATAGTTAGATAGTTACATGTAACCACAGCTCGCAAAATTCGACTTTGTTGTATGATGTAAATTTCCCGATATAATAGATTACACCCCTGACAAAGACTAGTGGCGGTGACAGATGAACACGAACTCGACGAAAACGTCAAAATTTCTATGTCACATGTCAACAACAACGTCATCTGTCATGGCCAATATATTTCTGATAGAATGTTAGAATTGTTAAAATCTTAAAATGTACCACGTTCGTAGTGTGAAGAAAGATAGAATTAGATCTCTTTGAAATATAAATTCAATCTTGAAATTGTATCGACGATATCGTTCAGAAGACCAGGTAATATACATGTTGTGTGTATGAAAGATCTCAAAGAAATTTTAAATTTTTAATTTTTTAGCCTTGAAAAAGAAACAAGTCATTTCGAAACGTCGGCATTGTCTTAAAGAACAATAAATAAAGTAAGTCCAAGAATCCCAATATATTATTTTCATTCGAACATAAATGGACGATAACCTAAGAACATTGATATCAATATTGTTAACCTACGTGCCAAATCTGTTTATGCGCCGGCGAATATTTTCGGAGATATAAAATTTCAATGTTTAGGGGGGCGTTTTAACCTCCTGGATCTCTTTGCAAGTGAATGAAATTTTCAGGGAATAATGATATTAATATTTTTAGCCTACGTGCCATATCTTTTTATGCACCGGCGAATATTTCCGGAGATATAAAATTTTCAATATTAAGGGAGCGTTTTAACCCCCTGAATCCCTTTGCAAGTGGATGAAATTTTCACGAACTAATGATATTAATATTGTTAACCTACGTGTCAAATCTTTTTATGCGCAGGTGAATATTTTCGGAGATATAAAATTCCCGATGTTTAGGGGGGCGTTTTAACCTCCTAGATCCCTTTGCAAGTGAATGAAATTTTCAGGAAATATTGATATTAATATTGTTAACCTACGTGCCAAATCTGTTTATGCACCGCAAATATTTCGGAGATATCAAATTTCAATGTTTAGGGGGTCGTTTTAACCCCCTGAACCCCTTTGCAATGGATGAAATTTTTATGGAATAATAGCAATAATATTATTAGCCTACGCGCCAAATCTTTTTATGCGCTGGCGAATATTTTCGGAGATATTGAATTTTCGATATTAAGGGGGGAGTTTTAACCCTCTGGATCCGTTTGCAAGTAAATAAAATTTTCAGAGAATAATGATCTCAATATTGTTAACCTAAAATTTTTAACGTTGAGGGGGGGGCGTTTCCACCCCCTGGTTCTTTTTGCAAGTGAATAGAATTTTCACGGAATAATGCTATCAATATTGTTAGCCTACGTGCCAAATCTTTTTATGAGCCGGTGAATATTACCGGAGATATAAAAATTTCAATGTTAAGGGGTTTCTACCCACTGGATCCCTTTACAAGTGGATGAAATTTTCACGGAATAATGATATTATTATTGCTAACCTACGTGCCAAATCTTTTTATGCGCCGGCGAATATTTTCGGAGATATAAAATTTTCGATTTTAGGGGGGCTTTTTAACCCCCCGGATCCCTCTGCAAGTGGATGAAATTTTCAGGGAATAATGATTTTAATATTGTTAACCCACATGTCAAATATTTCCTTCCGGAGATATAAAATTTTCAATATTAAGGGGGGCGTTTTAACATACTGGATCCCTTTGCAAGTGGATGAAAGTTTCACGAAATAATGATATTAATATTGTTAACCCACATGTCAAATATTTATATGCGCAGGCGAATATTTTCAGATATAAAATTTTCGATGTCTAGGGAGGCGTTTTAAGCACCTAGATCCCTTTGCAAGTGAATAAAATTTTAAGGAAATATTGATATTAATATTGTTAACCTACATGTCAAATCTTTTCGTGCGCCAGAGAATATTTCCGGAGATATAAAATTTTCAATGTTACTGGGGGCGTTTTAACCCCCTGAATTCTTTTGCAAGTGGATGAAATTTTCACGGAATAATAATATTAATATTGTTAACCTACGTGCCAAACCTTTTTATGCGCCAGCGAATATTTTCGGAGATATTGAATTTTCGATATTAAGGGGGGAGTTTTAACCCTCTGGATCCGTTTGCAAGTAGATAAAATTTTCAGAGAATAATGATCTCAATATTGTTAACCTACGTGCCAAATCTTTTTATGCGCCGGCGAATATTTTCGGAGATATAAAATTTTCGATGTTTAGGGGGGCGTTTTAACCTCCTAGATCCCTTTGCAAGTGAATAAAATTTTCAGGAAATATTGATATTAATATTGTTAACCTACATGCCAAATATTTTCGTGCGCCAGAGAATATTTCCGGAGATATAAAATTTTCAATGTTACTGGGGGCGTTTTAACCCCCTGAATTCTTTTGCAAGTGGATGAAATTTTCACGGAATAATAATATTAATATTGTTAACCTACGTGACAAACCTTTTCATGCGCCAGCGAATATTTTCGGAGATATTGAATTTTCGATATTGAGGGGGGAGTTTTAACCCTCTGGATCCGTTTGCAAGTAGATAAAATTTTCAGAGAATAATGATCTCAATATTGTTAACCTACGTGCCAAATCTTTTTATGCGCCGGCGAATATTTTCGGAGATATAAAATTTTCGATGTTTAGGGGAGCGTTTTAACCTCCTAGATCCCTTTGCAAGTGAATAAAATTTTCAGGAAATATTGATATTAATATTGTTAACCTACATGCCAAATCTTTTCGTGCGCCAGAGAATATTTCCGGAGATATAAAATTTTCAATGTTACTGGGGGCGTTTTAACCCCCTGAATTATTTTGCAAGTGGATGAAATTTTCACGGAATAATAATATTAATATTGTTAACCTACACGTGCCAAACCTTTTCATGCGCCAGCGAATATTTTCGGAGATATTGAATTTTCGATATTAAGGGGGGAGTTTTAACCCTCTGGATCCGTTTGCAAGTAAATAAAATTTTCAGAGAATAATGATCTCAATATTGTTAACCTACGTGCCAAATCCTTTTATGCGCCGGCGAATATTTTCGGAGATAAAAAATTTTCGATGTTAAGGGGGGCGTTTTAAACCCTTGGATTCCTTTGCAAGGAATAATCATCTCAATATTGTTAACGTACATGCCAAATCTTTTCATGCGCCGGAGAATATTTCCGGAGATATTGAATTTTCGATGTTAAGGGGGGAGTTTCAACCCCCTGGATCCCTTTGCAAGTAAATGAAATTTTCAGAGAATAATGATCTCAATATTGTTAACCTACGTGCCAAATCTCTTCATGCGCCGGAAAATATTTCCGGATATATGGAACTCAAGTTTTGCTTTCCGAAATAGCCAATCCGTCGTAAATCATTCTGATAACCAACCGTCGTCACTTTCATAACTTCTTTTAATTGCCCTATAAATCAAAGCTGACATTCGCATATTCATAACTTTATTACAACTAAGGTGTGCTGCTTGGATAGCAATGCAAAACATCAACTTGGCTAAATATTTTCACCACCTTCATTTCACGACTTTTCGCGCCACTGAAGAATTTCGTAGGAAGAAGTGCTCTTTAGATGGCGTTTGAATCAATCACCTTTTTTGATGGATTTGAGTTCATGAAATATAAAAATTTCATACTGCAAATTGTGTATTCATTATCTAATTCCCTGTATTTCTTCCTAAAAACGGAGTTTTTCATCATTGCCACTGGTTATTTGGCTACTAGGCAGAATTCAACTGTTGAGAAATTGCGCCGGTAAATCGCCACTGCTGCCTTGCTTTGGCACTCTGTCAATCGACCGCTAATTGAAACTAGCGTTTTGTTCACAGCGGTCTTATTTGTAACACTCACAAACAAGAATTTTTCCACTAACCATTTTTTGCAAAATAATCAAGAACGCATGAGCATTAATCATTAAATTCAATTCAATACTTGAAGCAAGCTCTTGTATTATTGTCCATGATTATGATCTGCTTAAAATTCACTCAGAAAAGCGCACTTCATATTTGAAATATTAAAACTCCACTGAACATTTTGATTAATCAACTTCCAGAGATGTGGTATCCGATGAATCTAGTTGAAATGTTGATAAATATGGCTATCGTAGCATTTCCATTTCTAACGTTTCTTCAGATCAAAATGTGTTAGACAAATATCAATTAAATGGAATTCAATAAAAGAGTGAATGGCTTCAAACATTGGCAGAGTTCAAATAATTAAGTATAACATCAATAATACGTCCCAATTCCTTGAAACGATCCTAAACAGTTATACCATGTTATAGCCGAAGAATTAATCATTCTTCATGAAATTATATGTTCATTGATAAAAGAATATTTTATACTTACATATGAGAATGAAGTTATATTCAGCACATAGATTAGTAGAAGATCTAGAAACCATAATAAGTTCCAAAACATACAAATCAAGATAGTTGGTGTATAATAATACATAACTGGTACAAACACTATCACGAATGATAATGCAATAAGTAGTTTTATATGCTTCAAAAGTGTGGCACCAATAAATTCTGAAATATTATTGGCAATATTTATTGGCAGCAAAAGTAACCCAAACACAACAGGTGTATTCTTAGCTTCCAAAGTTTCAAACCAATATTGGAATTTGTCCCTTAAAGATCTTTTCAATGGGTGTAGAACCGATCCAACGAGAACTGCCCACATTAGAGGTTTCATGAACGGCCCCAAAATAACGAACAGGGCCCATCCTGCAGCACAACATAAAAATAACAGAAGTAGAGCAACGGCGTTGTACACTGCTTGTTTTAAGGGTTTATCGTGACCCTGTGGTAATCCACCACCTATGATATTGAATATACCCTCTAAAGGTGATCTTGTATCCATTTTCTGTTTTTGGGTAACGTATACAGTATGATTTCAAATATCGTTTCTTATATCCTTATTTCCTTATATTCCTTATTGTTCATATTTTCTTCCTTATTGATAAATATTTAGTTGAGGTTAAGTTAAGACTTTGGAAAGGACCACAGAACACTAAAATCACAGAATCTCAGACTCATATGGCGTTTTCGGAAACCTACTCGATCACTAACCCGGGTTACAAATTGACAGCAATTGAACTGTTTATCCGTCAATTTGTAACCCGAGTTAGTGATCGAGTAGGTTTCTGAAAACGCCAATAGAGTCATAGCCTTGTTTATGTAACTCTAGTTGTCCAATGAAGTGTAGTTGGGGGTTAGCTCACAGAGGGAGTTTTGGTCAACTTCACTATTTTCTCTTCTTTTTTATATATCCCCATCTTCGTTAACACTATTTGGCAAGATTTTACTTTCTTAATTCGCGCGCAACGTATTCGTGGTGAAATTCAAATTGAATTTATGAATGGGCATATCTAAACCACAGCTCCCTCTGTGAGCTAACTCCCCGAACTACACTTCATTGGACAACTAGAGTTACATAAACAAGGCTCATAGTTAAGAACGGCGATTTTAGAAGCTTTCAAGAATCAAGATTGAAACCACTAACTGATCGGGGGCGTATCCAGAGAGCGAGTCTGGGGGGGGGGGTAGTGGTAAGGTTTAGCGAGTGACCTGACTGATCTTGAGTGAAAAGCGGGGGGGATGGGAGGTTGATTGATCGAATCTCATTATTCTCATTCATAAAATTTTTATTCGAAAAAATATAAATATGTAAATAGAATATTCATCATAAAATGGAAGATATGAGATATACATAATAGTCAAGGCATAAAATAAATATAAATCTCAAGAAAAATATGAAAACCACAGAAATAGGCTCTGGCTATTCAAAGTTTGAAGGAAAAATATCAGAAAGGTTAGTGAATATTATACATTAAAATGGGTCATTAATGCTCAATTTCGTACACATTAAAAGCACCTTTTATTTCGAGGTCGGCGGAAAAATTTTAAACATAACCGCTCCTTCTAGCATCAGATGCCATTCGCTGATCTATGTATGATCTATCTAGGAAATCGTTCTGATACATTTGATTGTATATTTCTTTCTTTCAAATGCTACGTGGAATATCAAATAACATGAAAAAACCTTTTTTTATTAGTTTTTATCCCAGTGCCAATTGCCATGGAAGTGGACGCTGGAAAAAAAGAAGTGGGTTCATCTGGGACCCAAGAAAAAGGAAGTACAGGGAACGGGACTACTTCGAAAGAAGAAGCCCACCCGGTCACAATCCCGGCTCCAATATCCTGCGGGATAGAAGAGCCCAAGAGGACAGATTAAAGTGCCTTCAACTGAATCTCCACCATTCAAAGGCAGCCTCTAGTGCCTTGTATAGGAGATTCAAGGTTCAACAATTCGGTGTGGGCTTCTTACAGGAACCCTGGGTGTACAGGGGGGAAGTGAAAGGCCTACCTACCGACACATGTAAGTTGATTTATAAAATTGACAGTGATAGACCAAGAGCAGTTTTGGTGCTCAACACAAATATAAATTTTGTCTCGGTTCCAGAATTCATAACTCAGGACCTGGCCACGGCCATAGTGGAGATCCCCACGGGAAAAGGCAAAAGGCAAATTGTGATGGCCTCTGCCTATCTACCTGGGGAAGAGAACCAACCACCCACAGAGGAAGTCCGATGCCTTGTGGAATGGTGCAAGAGAGGCAACAAATACCTTATTCTGGGCTGCGACGCGAATGCTCACCATACCATTTGGGGCAGCACAGACACCAACACAGAGGTAAGGAACTTCTGGACTTTATATGTGGTAACAATTTAGAAATTGTTACTGAAGGGAATGAACCTACCTTTGTAACATGTAATAGGCGGGAAGTATTAGACTTAACACTAACGGACATGTTCACAATAAACTCAATAACTAACTGGCGTGTTCTCGGAGAGGCTTCGATGTCGGACCATCAGACGATTGTGTTTGACATCGAGGGCAACACGGGAAACGCTTTGGAGTGCCGAAACCCTAGAAAAACGGACTGGGATCTCTATACTGAGACGATCAGAGACGAATTCGAAGATGTGCAACTCCAAATAAAAACAAGGGACGAGCTAGAGGCAGCTACAGCCCACTTAACAAATAAAATAATTAGTGCGTATGAATCGCACTGCCCACTGAAAAGGAGACAAACCTCAAGGAATGTCCCGTGGTGGAATAAGGAGCTAAGTGCTCTTAAATCGCAGGTCAGGAAGGCCTTCAACAGTGCTAAGCGCACAGAGGACTGGGGTCCCTATCGCAGAATACTGACTGAATACAACAAGGAGCTTAGAAGGTCAAAAAGGAGAGCCTGGAAGTCTTTCTGCGAGGGGATTGTTGAGACAGCTCCAGCAGCGAGACTTCAGAAGGTTTTTGCTAAGGACCACTCCAATGGAATTGGTCTCATTAAAAAGGCAGACGGTGGTTTCACGAAAGACCTTGCGGGGAGTCTAGGGGTTCTTCTGGAAACCCACTTTCCGAGTTCAAGTGAAACAACTGTTGATGACGATTGCGGTGGGGATGGTTGGCGTAAGCCTACCCGAGAGGGATGGCGAACTGCGAACCAGCTTTTCACCGCAAAAAGAATCAAATGGGCGATTAAGAGCTTTAAGCCTTACAAATCGCCCGGGAAAGATGGAATCTTCCCAGCCCTGCTGCAGAGGGCTCTAGAATATCTAACTCCACGGTTGCAGGAAATATTTAAGGCTAGCTTTGTGCTCGCCTATACACCTAAGCGCTGGAAAGAGGCTGAGTAAAGGGTTGTTTTCATACCGAAAGCCGGGCGTAGACCACCTGATGAGGCCAAATCATATCGCCCAATTTGCCTCACATCGTTCCTCTTGAAGACGATGGAAAAGATCGTTGACAACCATCTGAGGAACGATGTCCTGAAAAAGAATCCACTGCATGTGCGAAAATTCGCATACCAACCTGGCAAATTCACGGTCCATGCTCTGCACAAGTTAGTGTCGGAGCTGGAATCATCGCTGGAGGCTAGGGAGGTCGCAATTGTCACATTTGTGGATGAGGAAGGTGCTTTCGATAATACCACCTACGCATCCATAGAGAAAGCTGCGAAAAGGAATCCACCATCGGATGGATTCAGTCCATGCTGGTGGGACGGAGAGCCACGGCGGATCTTGGAGGGGTGTCGGTCACGGTCACTACGGAGAGGGGATGTCCACAGGGTGGAGTTCTGTCGCCTCTTTTGTGGTGTCTCGTGGTTGACGAACTACTCAGAAGATTAGCCGAGCAAGGTTACAGCTGCTTTGGCTATGCAGATGACCTGGCTGTTATAGTTAGGGGAAAGTTCGAAGGTACTACTTCAAAGCTGACCCAAAACGTCATTGATATCATCAATCGGTGGTGTCAGGATGAGGGCTTTAACGTCAATCCAACCAAGACGGTTATTGTTCCATTCACACGTCGTAGGAAGCTAACACTTGTAGCACCGGTGTTGAAGGGAATAAAACTAGAGTTTTCCGATGAGGTCAAATATCTGGGGGTCACCTTGGATAAGAAACTCAATTGGAACTCTCACCTTAACAAAGTGATTGCCAAATCTACAACGGCGTTCTGGATATGCCGCAAGTTATTTGGCAAAACTTGGGGTCTGCAGCCTCGTATGATCCACTGGATCTATACGACGGTGGTAAGACCTGTTATCACATATGCCTCTTTAGTTTGATGGACTAAAACTGAAGAAAAGACAAGCCAGCAGAGGCTGAATAAGCTTCAAAGACTGGCCTGTCTAGGCATTACAGGAGCTGCGTATACAACTCCTACAGCTGCAGTAGAGGTAATACTGGATCTCACCCCGCTGCACATTTATGTTAAGAAAGAAGGTATCATGAGTGCCCTAAGAATGGACCAAATAGGGCCTGGCAAGGGACACGGAAATATTTTAAGATCACTCGGTGGTGAACTCCCTTTACTACCGAGGGATTCCATGCCAATCGAGTATGACCTTGACGCCAACTACGAAGTGATCATAGGTGATCGCCAAGAAAGTGTGGAAGGTTTGTCTCGACTTCGTAAAAATCATCTCATCTGGTACACAGATGGGTCCCTAAGGGAACGAGGAGCAGGCATAGGCATATACGGTCCCAAATACAGGGAATCGGAGCCTTTGGGAAAGCCAATAACAACGCTCCAAACTGAAATTCTGGCCATAGAAAGATGCGCCCAAGTCTGTCTGTCCAGACAGTACAAGGGAGCCAGAATTTGCATTGCCTCTGATAGTCAGATGGCACTGAGGCAGCTTATGGCCGTTGATTGTAGATCAAGGACCATTTGGAGCTGCAAACAGTCCCTCAAAACACTGGCGAAGTACAACAAGCTAGTTTTAGCTTGGGAACCTGCCCACCAGAACATTGAGGGAAATGAAAGAGCTGATGCCCTTTCAAAAAGAGGAGCAAACACACCCTTCACCGGACCCGTGCCCTCCTGTTGGGTATCACCTACACTGATTAGGGCAGAGGTAGGCGTTTGGGTAAAAAGGGAGAAACACTCTTACTGGATAAACACATCCGGTCAAAGACAAGCAAAGAGACTAATCGAACCTTCCAAAGAGGCTCAACAAGCTCTATCGTTGTCAAAAAACGAGTTAAGGCTGCTAATCGGCCTTCTCACAGGGCATTGTCCCGTGAGATATCACCTACACAAGATCGGTAAAGAAAACTCCGACATTTGTAGGTTATGTTAATCGGCCACTGAAAAACCGAGCACATACTATGCCAATGCACTGCGCTGGCGCAAACCAGACTTACTCTACTAGGTGGCCCGTTATTAACGCCAGCCGACATAAGAGCGAAGTCTCCTAAGGAAGTAACCAGCTTTGCTAAGGAGGTTAGATTCCTGGGAAAAACGTACCTAGTTTTAGCATGGTAACGCACAAAAGACCTTATTGGTCGCAGTGCAGAAGGGTAATCAACGTGCCGATCGACCACTATCTAATCTAATCTAATCTAATTAGTTTTTATCTAATGTTTGATATATTTCATATTTTCAATTTAATTCGAAGATTTAGTGTTGAGTGTTGCAAATGTTCTTCTAGAAGGGGTATTGCAAATTTTTATCTGGGGGGGGGGGGAATTGCCACCAGTACCCCGCCCCCGTAAACACGCCCATGCCACTGATTCGTTTGACATTAAAAATATGTGAACGTTTCATTGAAGAATAATGATCGCATTATTATCAAAATGTTTAAATAACGCATGTAACATTTTCATCACTTGAAAATGGGAACGAAAAATTTCGAAATCTTGATCTTAATTACACTTGAATTTAAAAAAATCTCTATAAAGAAATTCTGTTCTCATATATCACTTTTATTGCAGGTTAATTAAAAAACTTTTGTAGGTATTGAATTATTTTTTATAAGCTGCGCCCGTGAAACTGAATAAAGTAAACATTAAAAAACACAATCTTGGAGAAGTATTTATTCCATTCCACTGAATTTAATACATGATAAAATAATAGTTATCTTTGTATTAAGTGCGTAAAATGAGTGTTTTTTTCATGGTGCATGAGAGTGTTAATTTTTGGCTGAGACCGCAGGTCGAGGCGAAAATTCACTCGAATGTGCCATAAATTCACGAATTTTATACGCACGAAATACAAACAACATTTTTTGTCTCAGTTCAAAATCCACAGGAGGTTATGTCATCAAGTTATTCGGAGATTTGAAAACTTGGAGAAATCATAAACAGTCTACTGTTACGACTTCTACCTGCCGCTGTAAATTTTACAGCGGCAAATTTGAGGGTATAACGGCTTACATCGCTGTTAATTCGAGCATACACAACATATCAAACGATGCGGACCAATAAGGAAACAGCACTGTGTCCAACAGGTTTCTACTCTACGTCGACGGTCGAACGTTGACGTGTTGGATTATACGCCGTCGTAACGTAACCCGCATTCGATAATGACAGTGTTTTGTAGTGACAGCGACGGGATTGACAGCAATCAAATCCAAAACATCGTACATCTTAAACATAATGGAAACAATATTTCCGTCTTCCGAAGAACTAGCCATAAGAGGAAAATCTTTGGTTTTATTGTGGCAAGTGGAATGGAAATTTTTTCACAGAATAATTCAGGAGGAGACCATCATATTTAGAAGTTTACACTAATCAAGATAGTTTAGTGACAATGCTTCACGTCAAAAATGTAATTTGAATAATCTGTTAAGCCTTAGTTTCGCCTCTAATTTGTTTCGTATGTTTATTTTTTCAGTATTTGTATTCAACAAAGTAATATTTTTAGTTTATCAGCTAATTAAGTATTTTTCTGAGCAAATAAATATAAATTTCGAAATTGAAAAAAAAACTAATATAGAAATCAGGAACATCTTTCCAGAGTTGGACGATACAGGTTTACCACCTAGTTAAGAATATATAGAAAAATTTTTCTCAGAATATTGATGAATTTAAAGATAGCGAATATTTGAAACTGTAATATGTACAGGGTGATTTTTCAACATGCTGAATCAATCTGAAATTATCACAATAACCAGCCTCAATTCAGAAAAAAAATTTGGAACTATTTTATGTACCCATCAATATTGTGCTACAGCTTCACTGAAAATTTAATCGAAATTGAACAAGTCATACAAAAGTTATCAATAAAAGTAAACGCTATTGAATCTGATAAATCACTTCAGTAGTCTCAATTGAGGCCCTCAACCTCAACCATAACCCAAACATTGTTCTGCAGCTATCCTGATTAGTGTAAACTTTAAAAAAAATCTAACAGTCTCCTCTGGAGTCCCAGTATTATTATTGAATTAACTTAATCTTGTAGTGTACAGACAGATTTGTTTATATTCTGTGTCTTGAATGATTCGTGTAAAGCCTGGTTCTCAGAGCTTCGACGTGGAGCTCGCGACAGTTATTCCACCAATCAGAGAATATCAACAAAACTTCCCCTGACCCCCTCCTTTTGGTTTCTGGTTGTCAAAATCTGTAGCGACACGCCTCTTTTGTAGTTGAAATAAACCAACTTCACTTGTATTTTGCGGTAGCGAGGGAGAAAATAGGAGAAGTGGGGATTGTCGCCGGCTTCACGTCGAAGCTCTGAGAACCAGGCTTACAGTGGGTTTCACAAAGCTTGATCCGGCAATCAAATCGTTGATTTTGAATTAAGTCGATGGTTTATGTCAAAAATGAACTGAAAATTGCACAGAAATGATGACATTTCAATAATCAAGCTGATTGGAGTTTTGTGAAACCCGGCTTTAAAGCTGGTCCCAGACAATGCGTGCATTCGGCGAATGTGCCTTCGTAGTTCGCCTTCGGGTACCCTCCCACACACTGCGGCAATCGCGAAATGTTCGACATTCGTTTCTCTGTTGACAAACGTTCGCCAAACGGCCTCTGTATAGAACAGTAGCGGAGAGCAGTCAGTAGTGGTTTTTAAATGAACTGAAAAAACCGTGAAATCACGTCGCTTAATTTGGCACGACTCTGAAGACAGAATAGGCAATCTACTACGCGTAGATAAACACACTGTCTGGGAGCTAACGCGAATGAGCGCGAATGTACTTCGTCTTCCTTTGATTCGTGCCGTTTTACCGACAAGACTTCGGATAGCAGGCGAATGCCTTAAATGATACCCGAAGTTGAGCTCCCACACACTACGCGAAGCACCGCCAATGCCGAACATTCGTCAAATACACGCAATTGTCTGGGACCGGCTTAACGTCTAAAACTTGCTACAACGCTACGTCTGAAATGTGACACAAATGTTACAATCGTAACACCTGTAACATCACTGTTGTCAAAGAGAGAAAGATAATATATTTCTCGCTCTCGTTGGTATGGTATGCGCATGCGTCTGAGTCCGCATCGTTTGATATGTTGTGTATGCATGCTGTTAATTCGGGTGTTTTGAGGTTAGGTGGACAATAGGCTACGTGCAGTTCTGACAGTTGTCTATGGTCCAGGTGAGATTGGAGGACCAACATTAACCTGAAATGAACTGATTATTGCAATCTGAGTGCGATTTATTGAGGAATTTTGTGGTTTTTCGATACTTAGAAATTATTATTCATTAAATTATACTAATAAATATAATTTCACCTTAATTCCCTTGAAAAGCAGATCAAAATATCTGTTAAATATGCAATATTTCTGTGTTATAGTGGGCTGTGACATCAAAGAAGGAACTAAAAACTTACAAATTTCAGTTTCTTCAGGTGAATTAAAATATGGAATTCAAATTACAACAATGAAGAATATCACTGATACGAATTTATGCAGTAGTTTTGGTATTTTCATTTTAGTACTGTATAATTGTTAGATGAACTCGACTTATTCATGTTGAAAGTGAGTAAATAATAGACTGTCATTGGATATAAAACGAAAATCATCCTTTTTGACGCTCGTTATGAAGACTTTGAGTCCTAAAGTATAGAACATGAAAAATGTAATGAAGAGATATCAGGAATGAAGACATCGGATAAAGCAAGTACTTGGAAGTAGGTACTTACCTTAGACAAAGGTCTAAGGTACTTACTGTAATGCTATCAATTTTAGGACTCAAAGTCTTCTTAACGAGACTTGAAAACGGAATATTTCCGAATAGTTGGCGATGTTGTTACAAACTTTACATACATTAAATATTCAACGTTCCAAACCAATAACAATCGTTATCTCACGTTCAATATGAATAAGTCAAATTCAACTTCACAATTATGATGTATTGAAATGAAAGTACCAAAACTACTGCATAAATTCGTGTCAGTTATATTCTTCATTGATGTAATCCAATTTATTCAATATAAAACATGAACGTAGGTTCCTACTTGCAAGTAGTTGCTTCATCCGATGTCTCATTCCTAATTTCCTTTCATTAAAATTGTCATGTTTTATTTTTCATAGCTCAAAGTCTTCATAAGAAGCCTTAAAGAAATGTTTTCTTTTCAAATCCAATAAAAGTCTAATATTTTCTCACTTTCAACATGAAATGTCGAGTTCATCTAAACAATTATACAGTATTGAAATGAAAATACAAAAACTACTGCATAAAATCGTATCAGTGATATTATTCATTGTTGTAATTTAAATTCCATATTTCAATTCACCTGAAGAAAATAAGGTGAATAAAATTTGTTGCTGTCACAGCCCACTAGAATACAAAAGGATGGCATATTTAACTGATGTTTTGAATATTTGATCTGGATTTGACGAGAATTCAGGTGAAATTATATTCATTAGTCTAATTTAATATGAATAAATGTTCAAAGTGCCGAAAAACCACAAAATTTCTCAATAAATCGCACTCAGATTACAAAAATCAGTTCATTATAGGTTAATGTTGGTCCTCCGGTCACGTCCAGCTGTCAGAACTGCTCGTAACCTATGTTTTCGGCCATTTGACATACAATTCCGATTGCTGCATGAAGGAGTATGCGGATCGAGAAATTTTTTAATATTGATGAACGGACAATCCCAGCCAACGATATCCAATTAATAGGGAAATATGTAGATCTAGGCTTTTCAGCAAGAAATCATTATCTTACTAAACAATATTTGATTTCAAAATTGTATATATTATACAGGATGTTGGAAAAACGAATTTTTAAAATTTTGGAAGCTCCATATGAATAAAAACTTTTATTTTTCTGATGTCTTGTTAACCGAACCTACGATAAATTGTTTTTCAGAAGGTACGGTGAAAAAAATCACAGCTGGTATCTAACATTTCTTTTTCATGTGATATGGTTTATATATCCACAGACAGTCCACACGGACTTTGTGGTTATTGAGTTTATTTGTGTAATTTCTGTCAAATTATTTGTAACTTAATGTATGTAATTTCGCAAATAAACTATATTATTATTATTATTATATCTATTTATTAACTTTTTACTTATTTTTAGATCTAGAACCAGTTCCCATAATAGTGAAATGTTATTTTATCAACACCAGGATGATATTTCTTTAGTAAAAAAATTAAATGTGTGAATGCTTTATCAGTACAAAACAAATTATAAACAAAGAATTTCCAAATAATAATAAAAAATCTTCAATGTCATTGCTAAATGACAATGTCATTGCTAAATGACTGTTCGATTTTCAAATTCATATTTCGCTCCTCTGAATAAAGAATAAAAAAGTTCCGTTAGGTTATAAAATATAAGACAGAATAGCTAAAATTGTTGCTAGAATCTCGATTTCTGTGTTTGCCGTGCTACGCGATGTAACATTCACGGTATCTTTTACAGGCATCTCTGCCTGAGAAGGATTGGTTAGGAGTGGGTTGGGGTTATATGGAGTACTAACGTTGCTCGCTGGGTCTCCCTGGATCCGTCCCCAGATTCAAGGAGCCAGTTAAGACATAGTTACTTCATGCATCTGCCCAAGAAGGATTGGTTAGGAGTGGGTGGGGGTTACATGGAATACTAAAGTCGAATTTTGGCGAGCTGTGGTTACATGTAACTATCTAACTATCACGTGATCATTTGACAGAAAATACGTGTATTAACTGTCAAATGATCACGTGATAGTTAGATAGTTACATGTAACCACAGCTCGCCAAAATTCGACTTAACATTGCTCGCTGGTTCTACCTCGATCCGTCCTCACCTTAGTCTAAGGTCCTCACCCTCAGGTTCGAGGGGCAAGTTAAGCCATAGTTACTTCATGAATCTGTCTGTGGAGGATTTGTTAGGAGTGAGTTGGGTTTTCATGGAGTACTAACGTTGCTCGCTGGGTCTGCCTGGTTCGAGGGGCCAGTTAAACCATAGTGTAACTTTTTGTGTTTTGGTCATTCTTAGTTTTCATTGCAATTACTCCCAACTACTCAAGCCCGTACACCACGACAAGGTGATGACCTCGTACAGGTAGCTAACCTAACCTATCCTTATGTAACCTAACTCTATCTAAGATAGGAACAGTGCCAATTACTTATATGTAGGTTTGGTTAGGTTAGCTAAGATAGGAACAGTGCCGAGTATTTATAAAAGTTGCAATCGCTCTAAAAAACTTATTTTTCACTAAAAAAAATCTGACACTTGAATTATGAACTTTTATCAAGTCAAGATTTTCAGTAATATGAACGATATTTGACAGAAGTTTGGCATAAGTCACTTTGACTTGATCCGTCAACGTAAAGCCGGCTACGTTGGTATGTATTCCTGTAATTCACGCCTCCTGTAAGTGTAAAAGTATTAATGTGCATTGTACAGCAAACATCAGCTGTGTGGTAAAATGATAACATTTCAAACGGACGATGTTGACAATAACAGTCTAACATTTTATCACTTTCAACATGAAAAGTCTGGTTCATCCAAACAGTTATACCATTGTTTAACAATGATTATACAGTATTGAAATGAAAATACCAAAACTACTGCATGAATTCGTAATAGTGATATTCTCTATTGTTGTAATTTAAATTCCATATTTCAATCCACCCGAAGAAACTATAATTTGTAGAATTTTTAGTTGCTTCCTTGCTGTCACTTCCCACTATAATAAAAAAGGATGTCATATTTAACTGATATTTCGAATATAGTCCGTTCACGAAAATTTGAGCGCATAGTAGGCGTGTGTTTATTTATCTGAAGTTGGCAGTATTTGCTGTCATAACTTAAAATAAAGTCAACGTTACCGAATGTATCCGGCCTCGTCCGACGAACTTGCGAGTTATCAGAGAACTCTATGCAATATTGACAACATTGCGTATCAATCTGACAAGGAAATGAACAACATAACCTTAAATTTTAATATACACAGTGAAATATGCCTAATTTCCATGGCCAACCGACGGCTCAACTTTTCGTGAACGGACTATATATGATCTGCATTAGAAAATAATTAAGGTGAAATTATATTCATTAGTCTTATTTAAAATGAATAAATGTTCAAAGTACCGAAAAATCGCACTCAGATTGCAATAATCAGTTCATTATAGGTTAATATAATGTTTGTCCTCCAGCATATACAATGTGTTACATAACATAGTATGTCACAACTTACGGGGATGAATCTATGTATAATTTCAAGAAAAAAAGTCCATATAAACATGGGTCCGCAAAAGCTTCGTTACAGAGGTACATGATGTTGAAATTTTCGAAAAAAGGTGGTTTTTTCTTCATAACTATTGCAGTTTTTGAGATATTCAGTCCAAATTTGGAATGCGAGCTATTTTCTACAGTCTCCATCATTGCACGTCCTGAATCTTAACTAGAATCTACAGGGTGTTTTCTTTTCCGGGGCCATGTCTCCTTTTTCTCTCTCAAATTTTTTTGCGTACGCCACTGGTCAGCGTAAAAAACAATTTTTGATATCTTAGTTCAATTTACAAACTTTTTTCTTATCTCTAACAGTTTTCGAGTAAAAAATTATTGAACGATTGTATGCATTCTTCGATTTGGAAACACTTCTAATTGAAAAAATGACTAGTAGGCTTCGATTTTTTCATTTATTCATTCGTTTTGAAAGTTTCTTCAATTGAACCAGTGTCTGCTCTAATTGTTTATTAAATTAACCATTAGTTTTAAGACTTTTGAAGTTATTGGCGTGAGAAAGAATGGTTAATTTTACTAACGCCGAATTGGCTGATATCCCCTACATGTACAGATTGGCTGACGGAAACACCAGGAAACACAACCGTCAACAGGGGGGGTGAAACTCTCTAAGTAATGTTGTCTATGGACACACCAGAAGCTAGGCGATTATATCTGGTCATATACCTATTGGCCAAAAATTATAGAGAATAGAAAGATAGGAAACGGCCTTGCATTCGTAGTACCTAAAAAACGACTACATTTTTTAGTTCACATTTGGCCCAGAGATGGCACTGAAGATCAATTTGTATATAAAATCTGTAATTTTGATTAGAAATTATATAAAGAAAACTGTAATAAGAATTGACGCGAAATTCAGGATGTTTCATTTTTATATTTTAAATTTAAATCCATTATTTTCAATAAAATTCGGTGTTTCATGTGTAATATTTTTATTATGCATTTATAACGTGCGTTCAAAAAATTCGTGGTCAAGTAAGCTGTGGATTCTATTTTTCCTAAGAGCCTGTCCAGAAAGAGCGTTTTACGCACGTGTGTCAAGAAATCGCGCGTTCTCGAGATACTAGAGCCATAGGCAAACTAGTAGTAGTTTATCTATGACTAAAGTTAAGTACATCCCATCCAGAACCTCTAGCGCGTTGCGTTATACCACAGAACATAAATATTGTTATACGCGCGTAAAACGCTTGCAATGAGCGGAACTCTCGACTTCAGCGTTTTACGCGCCAGTCGAGATACTCCGGCTCCATTGCTGTGTCCAGCTCCAGCACCAAAGATCCTATCTTTGTCCAGCACCTACCAGTTCTACGCGCGTTTCCGCGCGTTTCCGGACGTATTAAGTTCAAAATGGAACGTGACAATTTTGACCCGGAAATCTTTATAGACAAGATTGAGAAAAGGAATGCCATATGGAATATGGAATCAACCGAGTAGTGTAATAAAAAAATATATTCTCTGAGTTTTGGGTATAAAGTTATAAACATGCTATGCGTCATCCTATCATGTAGAATAGGATGCACGTTAAATCGTCGACTTTCTCTTCTTTTACGACCTCTCCATCGACGGTACGCGAGCCACAACACAACCGCTGTATCAGATCAGAGTTCATCTTTATTAACTGACCAAATCTCCCTCAATCCTTCCCTTCGCATGCGCGTGTAAGAACGCCGTATCTGGACGCAATTCAAATCGAAACGCGCGTATGAAATCGCGCGTAAAACGCCCTTTCTGGACAGGCTCTTAGAGTCTATGAGGTGAAAAATAGAATCCACAGCTTACTTGACCACGAATTTTTTTGAACGCACGTTAGAAGATATCACAGAAATATCAGGGTATTATTGTAAGGTTTATATGGATCAAATATGAATATAACGTGCGTTCAAGAAAATTCGTGGTCAAGTAAGCTGTGGATTCTATTTTTCCTAAGAGTCAATGAGGGGAAAAATAGAATCCACAGCTTACTTGACCACGAATTTTTTTGAACGCACGATACTTAGTGCGTCTGTTCAATTCTGGGTTTTGCCTCAGCTTAATAGCAGCTTCGTTGTCCACCATCAATGTTGGAATTGACCGAAAACTTAGACTTTCATATCGTGGGCGTACAACCAAAATCATATAAGTCCAAAAAGAACATTCCGAGAAAAACGCAATTTTATGTTTGATTTCAACTGTAAAATTATCCTATTTTGAGATGCAACTTCAAGAACAGTATTTAAGTTGTTTTGCCATTTCTTAAGGTATATGACATAATAAAACAATCATATTTCAGAAAACATAGACTTTATTCGATTTTTTTCACAAGAAGTCTGGACTTACATTTTTTTTCCTGTTTTCCTTAGTTACTTTTTTTGGACTAATTGTATAAGCGGAAGTTCATCATCGGGGTCACTAATGTCGTCAACATCGCTATCATCCACACATGTTCCGAAGAAAGGTCTAGCGCATCTTTTGAAGTAGGCAGTAATTTATACCATTCATGAAATTCGACAGGAATCGATTCATTTCTGCATAATTTAAGAAGATCCTGTTTTTTTTCACACTTATAGCCAGAGGTTTGCGGTAACGATTTTTTAAATTTTTGGGAAATTTTGGGTTCTTTCCCCCAACCAAACATATTGATACATTTGTAGGGGCCGTCATGTATGTATTTGAATTAAATTATGCCTGGGTTTTTCTTGGTATATCTTAAGCCTTTGATAAGTAGCCAGTTTACAGGACGACCTTCTGTGTCTTTAGTTTTGTTTCTTATTAAGATTTCTGACAATGCTTTTAAATCATAAAAATCGGTGAACTTCAATTCACTCACGTTGTAGGGCTGTTTATTTTTCCGGTTTGATCTTGCCAGTCTGAAGATATTAAGCTTATCATTTATTGTGTACACCTGAACAAATTTCTTAGCATGTTCAATCGAACTATGCATAGAATCTGCTTCCATATAGCTATGGCCGCTTTCCAAAAAATTATGCTGAATTATTTCAAGACCTAACCTAACCTAACCTGCACCATATAGAGCAGTAAAGCAGCAACATGCTGATTACGATTCTGCCCTCCGCATGTATCAGACCATAGTGATATTTCCTTCACATGTGCTGGCTGACTATACAGGTAATGAAAAAAACAAGAACCTATTTCCGAACTGCCCCTTTTGCCATTCAATTCCGTCCAGCAATAACAGAACGCAGCATTTGGAGAGGCTGAATTAAAAATTGTAATATTATGAAATGGACTTACAGGATTTTTCCTGTCCGGACGTGTCCCGTATCCGTTAATAATAAACCGAAAATCGTATAAGTGCACTTAAATGATTTTGTATGTTGAGATTCCTACTACCAGGGATTTTCCTCACTTATAAATCCCAAACCAAATGCGGAATGGACTTAAATGTTTATTTGACTGATGCGCGACCCTGATATGGACTTATATGTGAGAAAATCCCATTTTTGAAAAAAGTGGACTTATATGATTTTGGTTGTACGCCCACGATATTAGTATTCGTTTTGAAGAGTTTCGAACTCCTGAGCTGTTCCAGTGCTTGTGCGCAACCAATAGCAAGCCGTATTTCGAGCTTTTGAGTTACTCAGGAGCACGAAATATCTCTAAACGAATAGGCTACTTGTAAAGTCACTTTAACCATTGTTTGGTATTATCTATGCTGTATCGTTCGTTTATTTGCAGATGAATCTGTACGATCTGTGCCGGTCACGTAACTAAAAAATCCGTCTGCTCGCGGAGGTCATTGCCGAACGGGCTTGTGTCAATGTTTGGTTAAGTTCTGTGATTGTGTCTGTGCCTTTGTAACCTCATAAAATCGAGCAAAAAAACCAAATAAACATTTAAATCACAAGACTAAGAGGAACATAGGGCCAATAATCTATTATCATTGAAATTCGTTTCAAATTCACCATTTATTGATAAGTTGTTCTACGAATGCTGCACTATAATGAGGTTATTATTTCGAAAATATCGTCATACTAATAACCGAAAATTCTCAACCAAAAAAATTATCAGGGATGTAGATATAAACAGTATCAGAAATATAGGAATCTTAGCTCACATAGATGCTGGTTAGTTATATGTTTATATAATAAGCAGCTTTGAACGAGGAAGAGATTAGCTCCGAAGTATAAGTTTAATATTGGTTGATTTCAATCGATTAATATTATTCTCTGCATTCATTTTTTTTTGTACATATATATATTTATTTATTTTATCCAGAATAACATCTGTGCATTACATAAATACTGCAGAGGAAAATATATTTGCTTTTTTTTGAACTTGCACCATTAAACCTGAAAAACTTTGGTTCAACATATAAACTGAGATTTCTTCTGCAATAATAACAATTGTTATTTCAGGCAAGACGACAACAACAGAAAGAATGCTTTTTTATAGTGGTTTCATTAATCAAATGGGTGAAGTACATCATGGTAATACAGTAACTGATTACATGATCCAGGAGAGAGAAAGAGGGATTACTATTATGTCAGCAGCAGTCACATTTTATTGGAGGAATAATCAATTTAATCTGATCGATACGCCTGGTCATATTGATTTTACTATGGAAGTTGAACAGTCCTTGAATGTGTTAGATGGAGGTGTTGTTATACTAGATGCTTCTGCTGGTAAAAAATCATACTCCAAAATTTTTTTTTGTTATGTTTATGAAATAGAAACAGATGAAGTTTCAGTAATTATAAGGTCATTCCTATAATGTCTGGTTAACCCGCAGAACATAGTGGAATTCAATGACCTTTGTGAAAATAGTAACTTATGCGCAGAAAAGTCTTATTTGTAGAGACTATGACTTCTACTGACTAGCCAACCACCTGCTTAGTCGGCAGTAGAGAGGCCAACTAGTTGGCCAAGCCGATCACGGTTTTGAGAGTTAACGTGTCTAAACATCATTAAATTGAAAGAATTGGCTCAAATCATGCCAAAATAGGAGTTTCATGTATGGATTTTCAACAATTGAAGTATAGTAAAGTCATCAATATAACTTAGTTTATTCATCAAATCTTTGTCTTCTCTTTATACTAGGAAAAATTATTTTAAATGTTCATTGCAAACATTATGTTGTTTAGTTTCTTAATTTAATCAATGTTAATAGATTTGTTCGATAAAATGATATGCACAATTCTCAATCTTAGGAACTGATTAACAATGAAAAGGTAGCTTTGTTATACATTTCAAAATGTAAGAGACTGATTGTAAAACAAAAAATATAGTTGAAAAATTGATATACAGTAGAGACTCGATAATCCGGATCAACTAATGCCAGAGCTAGTCCGGATTGATAAAGAATCCGGAATATCGCGTTCTTCAATTTAGTAGAGATGCAATTTGAAAAATGGTTAAAATATATATAGGAGAGAGAGAAAAGAACTTTATTGACTCACATCAAATGGCTAACGACCATAGTCTTCCAGCCAATTATATACTATTTTATGTTAATTATGTATGTATGTAATAGTTGTAAAGAAATTTGTTAGTTCAGAGATACTAAATGTTCGATTAAAGGTAGTGCTGGTAATTTTGCCTTTTCGGTGGTTCTTTTGTCATAATGGTGTACAAGTGGTACCATAATATATTTGTTGCTCTGGTTCTTGATAAATTTTATGTCCAATCTATGTAATCTTGCTAGTATTAGTTGAATTTCCTTTTAACAGTTGGGTCTTCAAAAGTCTTATATTCCCAATGTATCTGTTTTTTAAGCTGAATTAATCTCAAGATGAAGGGAGGTAATGTTTGGCTGAAGTAGTTTTTCTTGGCAGTTGGTGTTTAATAATAATAATATATCTTTATTTCAAATGAACCTGTACAGAGAACAAATGAAATTGTGTCAAACATATTGAACACATATTATTCACAAAAAGTCTTCGATTTTGTATGGTTCCATTTGTATAAGATGTTCATGTATGGCCTTCTTGAATTTCTTGAAATTTTCCTCTCTTTGTATGGTTTCTGGTAGAGAATTAAAAAATCTCAAACACCTATATTCAATTTGGTTCTGTGTTTTTGTTAGGTGTACTTTAGGGTATGTGTAGTTTAGATTTCTTATATTGTATTTATGTTTATGGAAGTTGATGTGTTGTGAAAATAGATATCGGTTTATGAAGAAAAAGGAGGCATTCCTGAATGAAGATAGCGTAGATGGTCAGCATTTTATTTTCTTTGAAAGTACCACGGCATGATTACAATCTTCCCAATCCAAAGAGTATTCTCAATGCTTTCTTCTGTAATACAAACAGCGAGGATATATTTCCTGAACCAAAGAAAAGTATCCCAAATCGCAGTCTTGACTCTACTGTAGCATAATATACTGACTTCAATGTGCTTGTGTCTAGGTATATGGATACAACTCTTAGTCCATAAATGCTGGAAGAGATCTTTCTTGAGGCATACTCTATGTGGAATTTCCAGTTCAAATCTTGATCTATGTAGATTTCAAGAAACTTGACATTATCTTTCAGTTTGTAGGTATCATTGTTTAGTTTGATCACACTTGGATTTTCATCTCCTGTTGTTGTACGGTGAAATAACATAACATTTGTCTTGTCTTTGTTCAATATCAGGTTGTTGTTATTGAACCAGGAGGTAGCTAGATCCAGTACTTTTGCTGCTGTATTCTTCAGTTGTTGGAATTCCTTCTCAATGGTGAGAATATTTGTGTCGTTAGCATAGTTGACAACAAGTCCATCGTAATTATTGGGCGTTATTTCTTTGGCTAAATCATTAATGTAAACGAGAAAGAATAGTGGCTCTGCCATTCCCCCCTGAGCAACGCCAATCAAGATTTTCCGCATTTCCGACATGAAGATTTTCCCATCAACTTGTATTTGAACCATTTGAAATCCTTTCTTGAAGTATGACTGAATCCATTTTAGAGCAGGTCCTCTTATTCCATATCTTTGAAGTTTTTCTTGTAGTTTCTCAATTTTTACGCAGTCGTAGGCTTTGGACAGGTCTAGGAACAGCCCTAAGGCTAATTCATTATCCTCGTAGGCGTTTACTACTTTTTTGAGAAATTGGTATACTGCTGTTTGAATAGATTTCCCTTTTATATTTTGCTCTCTTATTATCCTTGAAATTGAGAAATGATATATGATCTGGGGTAATTTTGGCTTCTTGATTTATGATTTTGAGAATTTGTTTGTTTACTTCATTGATGCTGCATTTTTCATAAAGTAATTTAGTATCCAGGGAGTATTCCATTGGTTTCTTTTTTGTTTGGATTGTATCTTCTATTGCTATGTGGTCTGACCCTTAGTCTGGAGTGAGGTTGATGTCTTGAATATGTTATATTTTTTGTGTAAAATAGTGAGTCAGGGGTAGAGTCCCGGTTATTTTCCATTAAGAAGATTGGTGGAGTGTCCAATTTGCTCAAGTCCGAGTTTTTCAGAAAGATGCCTATCTGCAATTTTTTTCAACTGTTGATGTTGAAATTTCCCAAAATTATGGCATATTTATATTGAGATGAACACTAATAAATAAATTGAAAAATGGCTTATCATGAATAATTTAATATAATAATTAATGATATAATTATGTAATGCATTAAAAATGTACAAATAATTTATTGTAAAACTATAGGCTGAAGGACCTTAGGTCGATGGCCATTGCTTATTGCAACAAAAGACAGTTACTACTACTACTATATTGAGATGCTTTTATAAATAGGTTATCCTCAATCCTTCGGTTAAAATGGTGCATGTATACCAAAAATATGTGTAGTTTCTCTTGATTAAATGGGATACAGAAATGCAAGACATCGTTCCATAGGTTGTTCATGTGAGGATTACTTTTTCCGATGTTTAGTGATCTTTTTGCCTGTACCTTAGACCCACCTCTTGAGTTCCTATTCAGAATGCTGCCGTGTTTGATGATGGTTGACCAGTCTCTGTAATTTAAACTGTCAGTTTCTTTCGTTTTGGTTTCCACAAACATAGTGCAGCCAATGTTGTTTTGTTGAATGTAGTGTTGAATCAGCTCCTTTTTATTATTATAGATGTTTATATTGGCATATAGGAACCTAAACATTTAGATCTCTGTACAACTGCAACCCCTCCGCTGGTTCCGTTTCCACCAGTTTGTTGTCATTTTCCAAATCGATCATCAGAATGTATAATCTGTTACCAACAAAAGTGGGTACAGTGGTAATATTGTAGTTGTCGATGAAGTGTCTCTGGAGTTTTTGTGTTTGTTGATTTTATTCATCTATGTTTCTATGATAAGATCGTGTATTGTAATAGCTTTGTGTATTCTGCTTTTTTCCACTTTTTTGATGTCCATATCGGCTGTTTTTTGTTTATCGATCTTATTTGGATATTTGGAATACCTTCTATGGGTTTAGTTGGTCTTTTTGGGCACTTAAGGGACCATGCTACATGCTCTGTGGATTGACATGCAGTACACCTTCGTGGCAAACTTTTAGTACATTCTGATTATTTGTGTTGTTGTCCACATTTGCTGCATAGTATTGGTGAAATGCATTTGTCTGTGGTGTGGGTGAATTGGGAGCATTTTGCGCATGGTACTGGTATTGGATCAGGTGGGTAGCTAGGTTTGGCAATATAGTGAATGCATTTGTAGAATATTCTTTCATTGATAAATCTCTCACATGATTGTACTTCACCAGTTATAATGCTTATAAATAAGGACAGTTTATTTGTCTTTTTTGAATTAATTCTCTTACAATATCGATGTGTAATTTAAAACTCGTAAGAAAATTACTGATTTCTTCTTCTATTTCTATTTCCACATGCGAAATTATGGTTGAAAAATATTCCAAGTGTGTTCTTGTTTTATTGGAAACTGATGTGTTGGTTGAAGTTTCACAAGTTGATTTGTTTCGTTTCCTTCATGTGTTTCAGCGCTTTCGTGAGGTTATCCTTTGAATTATTGGATTTAATCACGATACACAAACACCGGTATGCCAGATTCGGGGTCCAAACTCGTCCGGCGCGAGCATCTACGTCATTGCGGAGCACATAAGAAACACATTCCAATCATTCCCTCGAGTTCTAACACTTCTATCCCGCAAATGCAATGGAAATGCTCCGCAGTGACGTCACTCTCGATGCGCGTCGGCATACCGGTGTGTGTGTATCTTAGATTATATATCCCTGAAAAGATGAGTAACGCCTAACTAAAATCAGTAGGGGAAGTGTGCCCAAGATAAACACGGACAAAATGGTGGTGGGGGGTGTTTATTCTTCCAAACCAAAACAGTTATCAGTGGCGGCGTCACTTTTTAATTTACGAAGTTTCGATTACCCTTTAATGAAACTCTTCGATTTATATCAACCAAAGATATATGTTGAGTCAACTTACGCATTACGTGTTCCAAATTCAATGCATTCAACAACCATTGTTGCCTCCTCTGAATATTATCAGGAAATCTAAAAATATTGACAAATTGAAATCAGCAATGAATTTCTATGTGCCGCCTATGGAATAAGTCGTGGTTATTTTGTTTACATACCTATGAAAGGATAAACCATCTCCAGCTCTGCTCCTATACCCACAAACTAAGCACCTATTGGTCATTATAGCACTTAGTATTACTTCAACACTTGAAATTGTCTAAAAGATTCAAAAAAACAGCGAAAACCACGATCAGATGAATCAGTAAATGATGCGTGTCGTACGAAATGACATTTCTCGTGTTGCTATCGAATATTAATTATTAAAATCCGACCAATAGGATGCAAACCAGCGAAAATATTTACTTTCCCCTACTTCGTTATGGAGGGGAGAAGATGATGGTTACAAACAAATACGCGCTGGTTACTCATCTTTTCAGGGATATATAATCTAAGGTGTGTATCGTGGATTTAATGATAAATCCCTGCGTGGTTTGAGTAATTATATCGCGCCATTCGGAAACAACTTCATCCATTGATCGGTGATTTGCAATCTTGTTGTGTTAGAAAAAGCTGTTATGTGCAATAAATTCTCATATTATGTTTTGAAGGAATGTTCTGTTGTTGTTTGTGTTGTAGTGTTATTGACTTCAGATGCGTCGGTTTCCATGCTGGTGTTTGACTCATGTGTTTTTTTGCGAATTTGTTGGCAGCTGTGGTTTTTGTATTCTAATCTCGGTCGATTCTTTATCATCAACTTTTTTGACGGATCATTTCGAACGTTTGTTCGTTTCTTCCGCCTTTTTCGTGTCACAATCGTATAATTCGGATCCTTGATTACCAATTCTTCCAGACCAGTGTCCGTTGGGGATCCACTTTGTTGAGACATTCTTTGGAAACATAATGCTTCACTCGTCTTCGTCGTAAGATCTTGCGGGATTAATATTGATATTCGATTTACGCGTTTCTTATCACACTATACACGTCTGTTTCAATCAGATGTTGTACAGGATTTCTTCTTGAAATCATAGAACAAATACATTATTGACATAATCAAACATTTTATGTTGTTTTTTGACTGCAAGAGAAGAAGAATGCTGAACTATAGCTTTCTCCTGTATATCTTTCAGGATCAGAATATCAGTAATTACATAAATTATGAGGGAAACAAACTGCATTCAATTGATTTATGTTCTGAATGCTTTTGCCAACTTTATCCCCGTCTTTGGGTATCGAAAGAAAATGTGCTGAGGCTTTTTGCTAATTCAGTTTTATTAATTCGATAGAATTTTGATTCATAGGCTTTATCAAAGCTGTACAGGGTGGGCATATTTCGATGTTTTAGCACTACAACTTTTAAACCAGAGGAGAAAGACAAAATCTGATACCCACTTCTCGATCTCTTTTTCTGAGAAACTAACAAGAGTAGTATTCATTTTTGGCTACCTCATTTTGTTTTCGAGTTATTAGCGAAAATTGGAAAAGTGGCAATATCGAAAAAAATTCATATCTTCGCTAATACTGATGATAGAGCTCTGAAATTAAAACATTATACAGGCATTTTTTTACGTAGAATCCAGTGGCGTACTCGCCTTCTTTGCACCATTTCTAATTACGGAGCTATGGCCCAAAGTTATGTTTTTTAAATGGAAACACTAGATTTTTGTGGCATTTTCTAAAAGCTTATTTTTTCTGATTTCAAAAATATATAACATTGTATGGTTTGTATCAATATGAGTATAGAAAATGGTCAAAAACCTATTTTCATCTGAGTCTCAATATTTTCTATGGTTTCAACTGTCGATGAGCACAGAAAATGGAGCTTCCTATAACAAGAGCAGTCTCCTTCCGTCAATCTCATTATTTCTATGCTTTCAACTAATTTCTCCAAAATTCGAACATGGATATATTTCATAAAAACTTATATCTTGAAATGGATTTGGAAATAATAATAATAACAATAATAATAATAATAGTTTGCTGGAAATGAATATAAGAGTCGACATGATGCAGTTTGTAAAATACTTCATCAGGAACTCGCCATCCAACTGAAGATTCTGCAGTCCGAAACAATTCCATATTATAAGTATCAGCCTGAAGTAATACTGGAGAACAACCTTTACAGGTTATACTGGGACCGCACAGTACTTACAAATTTAACAGTTGCTAATAACAGGCCAGATATAATCCTAGTGAAGAAAAAAGAGAAGAGAGCAATACTTATAGACGTAGCCATCCCGAACAACAACAATCTACGTCAAAAATATGCTGAAAAAATATCGAAATATCGAGAGCTTGAACTTCAGATTAAAAGGCAGTGGGGAATGTCTTGTACCAGAACCATTCCCATTCTCATATCAACCACAGGAATTATTCCTAAGAGCCTCAAGTCCAACCTCAAGGAGCTAGATTTGGATGAAAACCTGTTTAAAGTAATGCAAAAAGCAGTACTTCTTGGCACTGCTAGAACGGTAAGGAAGTTTGTAGGTCACGATGGACACCAGGAACAACCATGGAGGGAAACATTGCAAAACCAACTACCACGACATCAACCGAGAGATCCAGGACCAAGCAACGAAGGACGAACAACCCAGGACCCAGGAGAAGAAGAACACCGAAGACCTCAGAGCTCAATCCCCCTGATACTTGCTATCCGGATGAGTGAATGTTCCCCTTAGTAGGGAGTGTGATAGCCGATCGCTAGGGGTGTGAAAAATCACACCCTTTCTACGCTAATAGGCTCAAGTCGATAATAATAATAATAATAAGACATAAAGAAAATGGCAGCTGAACAAATAAACAACTTGAGAAATTATTTTATAGATAAAGCAAACACATCGGACTTACATAAGATACTGATTGAAGCAGATTGTTCAACACCTCTATCACTAAGCGAGCACCCTCATGAAAACACCACACAGACGGATAGTGATAAAATTCAAAGATGGAGAGAAAAGCCCCTACATGGAAGACACCTGAACGAGGTCACCCAGGAACATGTCGACATTCCTGCGTCGAACTACTGGCTGACTTCTGGAAGATTGTTTCCTGGGACAGAAGGTTTCCTCCTTGCCATTCAAGATCAAGTAGTGCAAACTAAAAACTATCAGAAATATATCATGAAGGATAGGAGCCTCACCGACGATAGATGCCGCTACGGATGCCAAACATCAGAAACAATCCAACATATCACAGGAGGCTGCCAAATGTTTGCTGGAAATGAATATAAGAGTCGACATGATGCAGTTTGTAAAATACTTCATCAGGAACTCGCCATCCAACTGAAGATTCTGCAGTCCGAAACAATTCCATATTATAAGTATCAGCCTGAAGTAATACTGGAGAAAACCTTTACAGGTTATACTGGGACCGCACAGTACTTACAAATTTAACAGTTGCTAATAACAGGCCAGATATAATCCTAGTGAAGAAAAAAGAGAAGAGAGCAATACTTATAGACGTAGCCATCCCGAACAACAACAATCTACGTCAAAAATATGCTGAAAAAATATCGAAATATCGAGAGCTAGAACTTCAGATTAAAAGGCAGTGGGGAATGTCTAGTACCAGAACCATTCCCATTCTCATATCAACCACAGGAATTATTCCTAAGAGCCTCAAGTCCAACCTCAAGGAGCTAGATTTGGATGAAAACCTGTTTAAAGTAATGCAAAAAGCAGTACTTCTTGGTACTGCTAGAACGGTAAGGAAGTTTGTAGGTCACGATGGACACCAGGAACAACCATGGAGGGAAACATTGCAAAACCAACTACCACGACTTCAACCGAGAGATCCAGGACCAAGCAACGAAGGACGAACAACCCAGGACCCAGGAGAAGAAGAACACCGAAGACCTCAGAGCTCAATCCCCCTGATACTTGCTATCCGGGATGAGTGAATGTTCCCCTTAGTAGGGAGTGTGACAGCCGATCGCTAGGGGGTGTGAAAAATCACACCCTTTCTACGCTAATAGGCTCAAGTCGATAATAATAATCTTTATTCCTGACTCTTAATCAACAAATGTTGGTGTCAGAGCCTTTATAAATTGTTACAAAAATAAACTTTAAATTCTAATATACAGGGTGATTTTTTTAAGTGTTTCATTAGACGTTTTCGAGGAAGGAATTGTAATACAGATTCAAGATTTTGGAGTTTCGTTTTAGAGTACATGAACTTTAATTGTAAAATATTTTCAAGAAGAATCTACTTCCGGTTTCACCGGAAACGAATGTAACTTCGTTATTTCAAATGCAACACCCTGTATATTTATACATATTCGAATTCTTCGTTCAATTCTACACTGATTTGATGTATGATATGTGCAACCACTCAAGCGGTTCTTGAATTATAGCCTGATTATCAATTTTTTGGAAAAAAGGTTGTCACAAATTATGGTCCATATCTTCAAGATCCCTCATTACAAGAATTTCTTTTTGCGAAAGTGGAACAAAAGAAAGTACGCTGATGCTGTTTCTTGTATAACTTATGAGGAAATATTATACAGGGTGTCTGAAAAAGGGCCTCAAAGTGAGCCTCAATAAAACTATGAAATCTTACTTTTTTCAAATGGCAACCCTATAATTTTGTAATTCCAATCGATGGCTAGTCAAAAAATAGTTAGGGTGTCCCGAACATTTCATGCCTCTAAAATCAGTAGTTTTGCCGTTATTGAATAAAATTCGAATTTTAGGATTGAATCAAGGTTTCTTAGTCTAACCATGCATTTATTAGGATAGAAATTTTCAAGAAGGCTGTGTCTGTTGATTTATAATGCATTTTAGAGAACTGTCATTTATACTTTTTTGATCCATCGGGCACTATGCAAAATATGAATTACAGTAACAGTGATGTATTGAATATGTCTTTCATTTATGGTGAATGTAACAAAATATTAGAAAGGGCAGTCAGAATTTTTAACGAAAGAAATCCACATTTACCACCTTCAACAAAATCGAACTTCAGGAAGTATCAAAACAATTTCTCCGTAGTGGAAGCATTAACCAAAAACGGAATCGTGTGAATACAGTAACAGATCATTCATTATCTATTATTGTATTCACTCGTGTCCGTTTAGGGCTAAGGCTTCCAGTACGGAGTAAATTGTTTTGATACCTCCTGAACTTTGATTCCGTTAAAGTTAGTAAATGTGAATTTCGTTCGTTGAATTTCTAATTACCTGTTCTATGAATTTATTACATTTGCCGCAAATAAAAAACATACCCTTGATATATCATTCCAGTGACATTATTATTGCATGTTATGCTTAGTGCTTGATCTGTAATAAAAAGTAAGAATGACAGTTCCTACCATAGCCTACTTCAAAAATGCAAGCTTACAAACTGTGCGAAACCTGTCTTTAATCGTGAAATTCGAATTTTATTGAATAACGGCCAAAATACTGATTTTAGAGGCATGAAACATTCGGGACATTATAACTGGTTTTTGACGAGCAATCGATTGGAATCACAAAATTATAGGGTTGCCATTTGAAAAAAGTGAGATTTCATAGTTTTATTGAGGCTCACTTTGAGGCCCTTTTTCAGACACCCTGTATAATATTTCCTCATAAGTTATACAAGAAACAGCATCAGCGTACTTTCTTTCGTTCCACTTTCGCAAAAAGAAATTCTTGTAATTAGGGATTTTGAAGATATGCACACTTATTTGTGATAACCTTTTTTACAAAAAATTTGATAATCAGGCTATAATTCAAGAACCGCTTGAGTGGTTGCACATATCATACATCAAATCAGTGTAGAATTGAACGAAGAATTCGAATATGTATAAATATACAGGGTGTTGCATTCGAAATAACGAAGGTACATTCGTTTCCGGTGAAACCGGAAGTAGATTCTTCTTGAAAATATTTTACAATTATAGTTCATGTACTCTAAAACGAAAATCCAAAATCTTGAATCTGTATTACAATTCCTTCCTCGGAAACGCCTAATGAAACACTTAAAAAAATCACCCTGTATATAACACATAATTTTTATGATATCCTAGTTATTTTTTACATACATTTTAAGGTTTAAATAATAAAAAGATCCACATGATCCTCCGTTTCAATCGATATACTTAGTTATAATGAGATGGATGCAAAAGAATATTTTTATTGCACTCGAGAATAAATACGCACAAGTGCTAAGTAGTCTATTTCAAATCGCATATGAAATAACGCATATAGATATGATTGAAGTTATCAATTCAATTAGAAAAGTTATAAAGGAAAAATATTTTTCAATACCTAATAGTGATTACAATAAAAGGTCAGTAGGTTATAATTAAGATGTCTTATTTTAGACTTCTTAGTTATAACTTAGAATGAGGGATCAAGTTTCACAGCAGTCCATCTTGGAGACATTGAGTGAAGAGCATAGAAATGAAAAGAATACTGGAAAGATATTGTGGTAATTATACGATGCTAAATTTTTCTGTGCTCATCAACAGTTGAAACCATAGAAAATATTGAGACTCAGATGAAAATAGGTTTTTGATCATTTTCTATACTCATATTGATACAAACCATACAATGTTATATATTTTTGAAATCAGAAAAAATTAAGCTTTCAGAAAATGCCACAAAAATCTACTATTTCCATTTAAAAAACCTAACTTTGGGTCATAGCTCCGTAATTAGAAATGGTGCAAAAAAGGTGAGTATGCCACTGGATTCTACGTAAAAAAGTGCCTGTATAATGTTTTAATATCAGAGCTCTATCATCAGTATTAGCGGAGATATGAATTTTTTCGATATTGCCACTTTTTCAATTTTCGCTAATAACTCGAAAACAAAAGAAGGTAGTCAAAAATGAATACTACTCTTGTTAGTTTCTCAGAAAAAGAGATCGAAATATGCCCACCCTGTACAGTTTGGAGATAGAAACATTGTAAACATTTTTCCATTTTCACTGATTAAATATTCTGGTCTAACATCTCACTTTTTTGTTTTATGGACAAAGTACCATGTTTTCGCTCGACCGTCAAAATGATAAGAAAGCAAATGAGTTTCCATTTAAAAATCAAGTTAAGTCAAGATAAAACCGTAAACCACGTATGCAACGATCGCAAATTCGGATTATTGAGTCTTGCGATCCGAATTATAAGGGCAGAACGTGTCAATCCGGACTAGTAAGATATCCGGATTATCGAGTCTGTACTGTACTAGATTTACAGACTTTCACTATTTCCCTCGGCTTAATTTTCGCCAATCAGAAACGCGCAATTTTGAATTTTTTGGTTTCTAGATGAAAAAGTTTCAGAAAAGCCCTGAGCAGGAGCTTTTGAGCGCTTGTTCATCGGTGGAGCAATTAGACTAATAGACTATTTCCTCAAAATTTTATATGGGACTTGAGATTGATAACGAATATATAAATGCAGAATCTCAGCACAATCGGAATTATATTCTGGAAATAATTCAGAGAATGAAATATGTAAAAGACAAATAATTAAAAAATTTTTAATTCTATGGTTCTGATGATACGACCCTCTTGAAATTTTGCATGAACATTCAGTATATCAGACTCCATTCACAAAATAAATTTTACTCGATTCTGATATTCTGTTATGGAAATAGAAAGATCTTCTTTTAACTGTCTCAATTGAATTTTCTATGGTTTTGTTGACACTATGGCCCCAAAATTTTGCATAAAAATTAGGTGTATCAGTCTTCATGCACAAAAGAAATTTCACCCGAATCGTATATCCTGTTATGGAAATACGAAGTTTCTTATTTTCAATACCCCAATTGAATTTTCTATGGTTCTGTGAACACTATGGCGACAAAATTTTGCATGAGGCTTATTATGAGCATCTTGCATATGACTGTAACATTTCATTTCGATTGGTTGAGTTTTGTCCGAGATATTGAGGAACAAAAATTTTGAATGGTCATATTTTATAGAACACCCAGTATGATTTGGCTGGTTAACGAACTTAACCGAGGCATTCGGGAGCCGAACTCACGCTGAAAATCTCTAGTCTCTTGGACAATTCCTTCGAAAGTTATCGTGCTAACGGCTTGCCGGACGGCCCCAAGGACAGAATTGAATTTGACCATGAATTCGTTATCAGGGAGTCGAACCTTATATTTTGAGACCATTTTCGGCCCAAAATTCGAAAATTACAGACATTTGGGCAAAACGCTACAGCACTCGTTTAAGTATAACGAGCGCTCAAAAACTACACGGTGCATAACTTGACAGTTGTTTTAAAACTAATAAATTTACATATTATATGTAAAGCATGCTGAATAATCTGTTATTCATGGATTAGTTTTGTCGAAAAAACACAATGCAAAGAAATATTTTTTGATAAGAAGCATTCCTGCAGGTGCAAAAATCCACGTTTTCAATTCAGATTTTTCTTGCTACCAGTGATCATGCTCCTTGTTAAAAATTACTTAGCAACGTGTTTTTTAATTTTTCTAGGAAAAATTGGATGCGCTTATGATATTATACCGTATTTTAGCCTGAAAAGTTTGAATAGAGATTTCAAATTCGAATACCATACCATACATTATTTCATTGTTATGATACTTTTATACATATCTGCCCATAGGTCTGAAATAGCTCAAGATAAAATATTTTGTTTGATTTATTAATAATAATAATAAACCTTTATTTATTCGATCAATACAATTAACTGTATAACACGTAAAAAACAATTACAAACAGGGGTGCAAAATTACATTTAAACAAGTCATCATAATCTATCACAATAAGTTTATAATTTTTTTTCCGTCGACCTCGAAATAAAAGGTAATTTTAATGTGTACGAAATTGAGCATTAATGACCCATTTTAATGCTCAATTTTTTAGCCATTTTAATGTGCAATCCTCATGGCAACCGTACACAAAGTATTCAGAAGCACTACGAGAAATGTCAAAACTCTACTGGAAAATAGAAACATAGAAATTCCATTATGTCAAATGTATGTCTTGTGCAAAATGAGAATGTATTTCAATCAAGAATTTATACACTATTCATGTTGACATCGTCGGAAAAATCTTGTAATCAACACGGTTATTAATCTAGCGACTAATGGTCTCGAACTATTAACGCGTTCGCTCCGCTCACGCATTAAAATATCTTGACCATTAGTCGCTGTCTTTAATAACCTAGTTGATTAAATAACTATTAATATACAGGGTGGCCGGACGATTGACGTCCAAAAGAAAAAAACAGGTCCCTCGTCTCATGGGGTATTCGAATCACCCCCATGTATGTTATGCGATTTTTCACGGTTTCCGGGTTATGAATTTTTTTATAAACTTTTGAGAATTTTCAACTTGACCATATTAAAAAAGATATTAAAAAAAAGTACAAGAGTTTTCTGATATATTTTTTTTTGTAAATAAATCACCATGAAATTTACTTTTATACATAAAATAACCTGCATCGTCAATTTGATAAAAATTATAGAAATGTTGGTCAAAAGTGAAAAAATTACGTATTTTGGATCATGATCTAAATTTTCGAATTTAAATTAAAAATGTAAACAGGCTACTTCATGGTTTCTCAGAAGGCTTGAAAACTGCGCTCAACAGTCAGCTTTCAGAATCATTAATAAAAAATGGTACTCAACAGTCTACTTTTGCTAGAATTAGCCTTCAAAGTCAGCGAGGTGAAAAAAATCAAAGAACTAGACGTTTACTCAAAAATTATTTTTTGCCATTTTGAGATTTTTCTGATCAAGTTATGATAGAAAATGCTGAAAATTTGCTTTAGGAGAAAAGTTTTGGATAAGAAAAAGAAAAAGGTATGGCAATAAATCACACATCATGTAGATAAAAAAATTTATTTATAAAAATTACAATAAAAAAATAAATAAATGAATAAATAAATTTTGCGAAGGTGTAGAATGTGTATTGAGGCTGAAAGTGGCCTTTTTGAAAACCTATTGTAAATTTTATAAATAAATTTTTTTTTATCTACATGATGTGTGATTTATTGCCATACCTTTTTTTTCCTATCTAAAACGTTTCTTCTAATGCTAATTTTCATTAATTTTCAGCATTTTATATCATAACTTGATCAGGAAAATCTTAAAATGGCAAAAAATAATTCTTGTTTAAATGTCTAGTTCTTTGATTTTTTCCACCTCGCTGACTTTGAAGGCTAATTCTAGCAGAAGTAGACTGTTGAGTACCATTTTTTATTAATGATTCTGAAAGCTGAGTGTTGAGCGCAGTTTTTAAGCCTACTAAGAAAGCATGAAGTAGCCTGTTCACATTTTTAATTTAAATCGGAAAATTTAGATCATGATCCAAAATACGTAACTTTTTCACTTGAGACCAACATTTTATGTATAAAAGTACATTTCATGGCGATTTATTTACAAAAAAAAATATATCAGAAAACTCTTGTAATTTTTTTTTAATATATTTTTTATTATGGTCAAGTTGAAAATTCTCAAAAGTTTATAAAAAAATTCATAACTCGGAAACCGTGAAAAATCGCATAACATACATGGGGTGATTCGAATACCCCATGAGACGAGGGACCTGTTTTTTTCTTTTGGACGTCAATCGTCCGGCCACCCTGTATATTTTTATTTGTCTAGTTCAGGATCATCGGCTTTTCAGTATTCAGTCAGGCTGTAGTATGGATTCCTCTTTAGATACATTTTCAACTTTGTTTTCAGTGCCTTCATTCGCCATGTTCTTGCTTCCACTGGCAGGTGATTAAAAATCCTTATATCTGTATGCCCAGCGGTACTCTCCAAGTAGTTAATAATAATAATATTTATTTTAACTCCTACATTTATTGTGGCATAATAATGGGGAATAGATCAATTAATCTTAGTAACTAAGTTGATGTAGCTTTGGCTTTACATGATTCAAAATACTCTGATAGGTTGTATGGTTCAACATTTAGTAAAAATTGAACTAGTTCTTTTTTCAATGTATTATTATCGAATGAAACTTTTTGGGTAATGCATTGTACATTTTCATGCACATGTATTTTGCATTTTTCTGAGTTAGTGTTAATTGTGGCCTCGGGTATATATAAGGATCAATTTTCATAGTATGGTTATTATTCACGTACTGTTCAAATAAATCACTGTGGCCTTGTAGGAAGATAATACACTTTCACACATACAGGTTTGGAAATTCACATCTAAAACATACGATATACAATGCATCAGACAAATAATTCTTCCCTCCAGTTGCACAGATGAATAGTCGAGACAAGCACGTGCTGTAACACACTGAATTCGGTTGTCTTATTGGAATATTCTAGTCTTGTCTCACTCTTATCGTTGAGAGCAGCGTTGTTCATTCAGTATGGTAGGCAACAGTAAATACTTGAATCGAGTATTTCGGGCAGCCTAACAAATTAAATAATTCTATACGTATTACAGATTCCCTACCATACTGCGATAAGAGAGAGACAAGACTAGGTTATTGCAATAAGTCAAAGGAATTCATTCAGTTACAGCACGTGATTATCTCGACCATTCATCTGTGCAACTAGACGGAAGAATTCTCTGTCTGATGCATTCTATATCGTTTGTTTCAGATGTGAATTTCCAAATCTGTATATTGCTTGTAACGTCAAGATTTTATTTCTTCTGAAGACACCTCTGCAAGTCTCCCCGTACTTCATTCTATACATAACTCGGATTGCATGCTTTTGTGTTCGAAATATTTTGTTCAAAGATGCACTGTTTCCCCAGTAAACAATGCCGTATGATAAAGTTGACTGAAAATTGGCAGTGTATAGCAGCTTGGTACTTCATGACATTGAGGGTATAGATTATGGTGTTGAGTTTCTTGTTCAGGTTTTCTATTTGGGGGTTCCACTTCATGTTGGGGTCCAGCCAGATGCCTAAAAATTTTATTTGTTCTGAAGTCGTTACTACAGCATTATACAGGGATATATATTCTGGTATAGTATATCTACTTCTGTCTGTGTGGAATATGGTGAACTCTGTTTTGCTAATATTGAGTTGTAGTTTGTTGGTGAGGCACCATTTCTTTAATTTCTTCATAATTAATTCACAATTGCGCGCCATGTCTTGAGTAATCTTTCCAATTGTAATAGCATTAATATCATCGGCATAAATGGTAGTGCTTAAGTTGATGTCATCGTCATTTGTTTCCATCTCATCCGGTGGGTCGTTAATATAAATAGGGGCGTTCGGCATCGACATCAGACGCGTCGGATCGATCTGAACCGTTCGTTTATTACATCCGGATTGAGGGGCGTGTACATCTGGAGCGTTCGTCATAAAAATCTGAGCGATCGGACGTCGATCTTTTCGCTCGGTCTTTTTCGACGGAGCAAAGCGATTTTATCCATAGAGTTTATGTTTTTTATATATTTTTTGTTATATGTTGAGTTTCCTGATCTGACAACCGATAAATTGAAAATTTCTAACACTTTTTTTATTTCATTAAAATTTTTTGATATAGCTATCGTAGTTATGAATTGACAGGGGGAGATATTGCTTTCTCGTTTCTTTTTCGTGTAATTAATCAATTAATTGATCAGGATCTTTCGGTACAACTATCGCCGTATTGAACGACCAGAAGGGGATATTGCATTACTCGTTTCTTTTGCATTCAGTGCCTTTTCACCTAATTATTCAATTGAGATTTTATGGAAGAGCTACTAAAAGGGTGAAAGTATCATTAAAAGATGAGCATATTTCCCAAAATAGTGATCTTTGAAATCTCATAATCTATAAAAGTAGAACAGAGCAGTATGTTCTGTGGCAGATGCTCTGTACCGTTCGTTTATTCCCAGATATTCAGATTTATCTGTACGATCTGTGGTCACGTGACTAAAAAATCCGTCCGCTCGCGGAGGTCAATGCCGAACGCCCCTAATGATAAAGAGCAAAGGGCCCAGGATGCTTCCCTGTATGACTCCTGTTATGATCTGTTCTTCCTCAGACATGTATCTTTGATCTTCAACCTTTATAATCACTTTTTGTTTTCTGTTTTTTCAGTAGCTCACTATCAGTCTCATTTGGTTGTTGCGTATTCCATATTTTTCTAGTTTTTTGAGTAGTCTGGCATGGTTAACACTGTCGAATACTTTTGACATGTCCAAAAACAGCGCAGCTGGTATATAACCAGAGTCTATGGCGTCGAGAATAGTTTGTGTCAGTTCGTACATTGCCGTCTCGGTACTTTTCCCATTAACAAAACCATGCTGATGTTTTGAGAATATCTTATGCTTCCTAAAGAACGAAATTAATCGATTTGCGAGTACTTTTTCGAATATCTTGGCCCAAGATGAAGCATGTTTATTGAAAGGTAGTTATTTAGATCTTCTTTGCATCCTTTTTTATATATTGGTTTAACCACTGACAGCTTGAGTGTTTCAGGAAAAATCCCTTCTGTAAAGGCTTTGTTCATTATGTTTGGTATTATTGGTGCAATTATTGGAGATATAGTTCTTCTTATTATATTCATTGGGATGTCATCGTAGCCTCTAGGTCTAGAGGATTGGTTTTTTATTTGTTGTACAGTTTTTATTACTTCTTCCGGTGTTACTTCGAAGATGAATATTGATTTCTCAACTCCCTTTATATTAATATTAGTTTCAGCATAAGGGTATTTATTGTTGGTTGGCCGAGTTAGGGAGAGTAGAAGTATTATTTATATTTTTGCTGAGCTCCTTGATAATTTGCCAAGTTGTTTTCGGTTTGATATGAGATTTTTCGATTCTTGTTGCATAATGCCTATGTTTGAATTTGGAAACAGTTTCATCATATTCCTTTTTGACCCTTTTATATTCTCTCAGCAGTTCTGGTCGACTTAATGAAGCTGTGTAAAGGATGTCCAGTTTTCTCTTTATAATCTGAACATTGGGATCGAATGAATATAATTTACATGATTTATGGGTTTTTATTTCAACGTAGGGAAAGTGCTTTTCGAATAGTTGGGAGTATTTTTCTGAGAAGAAATTCCACAAACCGTTGATGTCCTTGTCATCAAATTCATGTATTGCATTCCAGTCCACACAATTCAAGTGTTCGATAAATTTTAAAATTTTGTGCTCTTTGAATATTCGTACTTCATTACTTTACGCCTTGGAGCTTGATTGTCTTGTAGTTCTAATCCATAATGTATTGCATGGTGGTCAGACAAGTGTGGTTGTGTTAAGGCCGTATGACATTAAGTAGCTTATGATATCGTTCGCTGTACAGTCGTCAATGTCGACAAAAACTGTACAGTTTCCTGTGCAGGAAACTTTATGTCCATTAAATTGTGTATGACACTATGTAGGTTTTCGGTATTGAAATTAACAAAAATAACGCCTCTGATTGGTGGGAGAGCTGTCAAGTCAATGTCAAATGATATCACAGTTCTGTGTTAATTAATATTGATATAAGTATTTAAAAAGTTTTTATATGCTAATGTATCTTTTCTTGCAAAAGCTCATTGTTCAAGTTAACACATTCGAAGTCGAACGACTTGTTCTCCTTTGAATCCACAGCCTAATCCATTTTCGTTTTGGCTTTTCCGATAATTACGTTTGGAATATCATTGTATATCCAACTACAGCCGCAGCACCTGCAGCCATTTCGTTTTACTCCATTATAGTAGGAAACCGAATAAAATAATTTCAACCTCTAATTTCAACTAACCAAGGAATTAGTTAAGGTTAGGCTAAACATAAACACGACACGATATTCGATCTATTGCGCAGGAACTAGTGTAGAAACTGTACAGAAATATGATATGTACGGAATGGTATTTCTGTACAGTTTTCGATCTCGAAAACTAAATGCTCGTATGACACTATACAGTTTTTGTCAACATTGAAAACCATACAGAAAACGATATCATAAACAACATAATGTCATACGGCCTTTACAGATGGTTATCCCTGTTTGATGTTGGTAAAGATGTTGTCTATACATTTTTTGGAAAATTATGTTATCTGTGTTGGTTCTTTGATTAGTGGGCTGATGTTGTATGTTTGCAATATCGATGTTAAAGTGTATGTGTTCTTATCTATATTGTAATCTCCAAAAACAATAAATTCAGCAGTTTTATCTTTACTTAGGATATCAAGAATCTTTGTGAGCTGTTCAAAGAAGATTGCAAAATTCCCATGCGTTGGTGTATTTGGTCTGTAAATGCATATAATAATTAACTCTTTGTGTAGGGGCATTTCATATTCTATCGCTGAGCATTCAATTATACGTTGAATACTCAGTGTGTTGATGTCTTTTCTTATCTTGCATTTATTTATAAGGTTAGATTTAACATATATGGCGCTCCCTTCATGCTCATTTAGATTTCTGCAAAAACTTGAGATTAGTCGGTACCCATGGAGTTTGTAGGTTGCTAGTTGCTCATACGTTTGCCAGTCTCAGTAAGTGCAAAAAAATCTACTGCTGCTTCATTTACTAGTGCTTCCAGACCATTAAAGATGTGGGTAATGATTGAATATTTAAGTAGTTCAATTTGAATTTTACATTTTGTTTGTTTATTGATCGTTTACTTGTTGGTTCTTTCTGTGATAATTCTGGTTTTTCGGAATAAGTTTCGAAACGAGAATTCTCTTATTATAACTCCCTCTGGCCAGATGTCAGGACTGCATATCAAGTTATATGCTTCCTCTGACTCCGACACTAAAATCTGAAGCCTTGTGTCTCAAGCTTTTTGACCTCTGCCTTCTCGTTTTTATTTATTTCCCTAAGATATTCTTTGATTTGTGGTTCAGACACATCCTTTCTTTGTATCCTACCCACGTAAATCCATCTACGTTTGGTCGCTCCTTTTATTATAGTATTATTTGTTTTATTTGTACCTGTACAAATTACAGATCTTTTGGTTTTGTTATTATTCTTGTATTGAATTGTTTTCCATTAACTATCTACGAGTGTTGATGTTTATTCTTTGTTTTGACTACTTTGACCTTCAGCATCGGAATAACCTATAGTCCGTTCACGAAAGGTTGAGCGTCGGTTGGCCATGGAAATTTGGCATATTCCACTGTGTATATTAAAATTTTTGGTTATCTTAATTAATTTCTTGTCAGATTGATACGCAATTTTGTCAATATTGCATAGAGTTCTCTGATAACTCGCAAGCTCGTTGGACGAGGCCGGGTACATTCGGCAATGTTGACTTTATTTTACGTTAAGACAGCAAATACTGCCAACTTCAGAAAAATAAACAAACGCCTACTATGCGCTCAACCTTTCGTGAACGGACTATACTTGACTGTTCACTGACTTATGTAGTTGGCTTTGGAGGTTGGTAGTTCCAGTGTTCTTTGTGCAGTCATTCCTGCATAGGTTATGTTACTGTCGGCTCTATGTTCTGTCATTGAGTACTGTCCTTGTTTAGGTTGTTTATTATCTGCACTCTGTTCCTGAACTCTGTTTTTTTCTCGTTTGTTAACATTTTTATCTTTGCTTAAATTTTCGATTTCCAAATCCTGCCTTTTTACTTTATCCATCAGAAGAGCGTTTTTCTCCTTCAATATTTTGTTCTTTTTTGGGTTTCTTTGAGTAACTCCCTGAGGTATGTTTTTTCGATATTTATTATATTATTCTCGTTCTTAAGTTCACCAATTTCTTTCGCCATTTTGTTGATGTTGGCTTCTTCGTGTCTGCAATTTGGAGGTTTTTGATTTGCAGCCTGTTCCATGCACTTGGGGTGAAAATATCCCAGCATTTATAGCACGGGTTCAACCACCAAATTTTCAGCGAAGAATGGTCTGCATGAAGTTGTTTAAGTTGTAATATTCATCTGAGACTTCTTTTCTGCCTGCCTACTTCTGACGAATTACCCCATATGACAATGCCATATCACAGTCTTTTGGAGTACCATGTTTTACAAAGAGCTGGTGTACGCGAAGGAACCCAACAACGAAAAAGAATTGAGTGAAAAACTTCCAGAAGCGGGATGAAAAATAAAACAAGCAAATTCGAGTAGCTTCAGGCAATTGACACGTCACTTATTAAGAACGTTTTCGATAATGCATTCAAATTGGAGGCACAGATTTTGAAAAATCATTGCAGTAAATACTTAGTCATTTTTAATATTATGTGACAATGCCATATCACAGTCTTTTGGAGTACCATGTTTTACAAAGAGCTGGTGTACGCGAAGGAACCCAACAACGAAAAAGAATTGAGTGAAAAACTTCCAGAAGCGGGATGAAAAATAAAACAAGCAAATTCGAGTAGCTTCAGGCAATTGACACGTCACTTATTAAGAACGTTTTCGATAATGCATTCAAATTGGAGGCACAGATTTTGAAAAATCATTGCAGTAAATACTTAGTCCTTTTTAATATTATGTGCCTTTTATTATTTATCCCAAAACAGGTTATTTCACAACTAGCAATTCTGACGAATGTTAACATTTTCCATCAGTGGTGAGACCGAAATTATTGTATAAATTTCACGAGCTACATTTGTTTCACAGGAATTTCAATTTAAATAAATTTAAAATCCCATTTTAAGTTTAATTTAACATAAAAATGAATAAAAAGAAGACAAACAAGTTTTATCGAGTTTCAATGATTTTCAGCCTATCCGCCTTCAATGGCTGATTACAACAAAAAAGAGATATGTACTTTGTTTTCCTATGACTTTCGTAGCTGGGACTCCGCAAAGTTTTTAAACTCAAACAAAAGTTAAAAAACACCTTTTTTTTTCGAATCGAAAATGAATGTTTGAGTACATCCTACTGAAAATTGAAGTTGTAGATTTCAACCCTTTTTTGGACAACTTGCATTAATTTCAGGAAGCTGAATAATTTTTTTTTATTGAAGCAGCATTCAGGACGACCAAGCAGTGAATTAATGTAAACAACAATCAAGGTTTTTCTATTTGGTCAGATTACTTACTTTCTACAATTGCTTCTCTCTAGATATTTGTTATTTTGAACCGTTATTCATTTAATGTAATGAAAATTGGAAAGCAGTTTAGTGCAATTCGCCTGATATAAATGAAAAAAAAAATACCAATTTCAATGCTTTCTTCCTGCATCATTCAAACTAGCCAATAAAAACAAATTCGGGAATGATATATTCCAATTCTTCGAAATCTGAAAAAAATTTGAAAATTTTCACAATATTAAGATTAAAGATTATATAGTATATATACTCTATAATCTATGATTAAGATCTACGTGAATTTTTTCTGGAAACTGGATCAAAATTTCTAACCAAAAACAATTTAACTCCAAATGTGGAGAGTAACGGAAGTCTCGTTCGAACACAGATTAATTTAGACCAGTTTAAAAAAACACAAACTATTTACTTGAAATTATAGCGAATTTCGGAGAAAACAATACCTAATAATCTATTTGAACGGATGGTTTAATGAATTTTATAGATACTGTGAATTACCAAAATAAGATTTCTCATTTTGTTCACAATGGAAGGTCCCTGAGATATTCTCAAAAAGCTCGCTATACGGAGGTCCCTGGGATATTCCTAAAAAGCTCGCAATAGGAGGTTTATAGGATATTCACAAAAATCTCACAATGCGGAGGTTTTAGGAAGTTCTCATACTTGTTACAATGTGAGGTTTATGCGAATATTCGGTTGAACTCCTCAATGTGAGCAGTTTGAGAATTTCCACAAGGGATATATTGGAGAGGTCTCTGAGAATATCCCTGAGGCGTAAATTTAGAGGAGATATAGAGCTCCCAGCAACCTCGCAGGGACATCCCAAAAGTACTCTCAATCTCCCGAAAAGATATCGCTGGGATGTCTATGCGACGTCTTTGTATTGACTGGGATTATACCGCATAGGCCAAAAGAAAGTACCGAACACTCATAAGGGATCAAATGTGTTGTCCATCTTATTAATTGGAGCTATCAGTTATCCTGAACAGAGCCGGACCGTGGGCGTGGCGAGGGAGGCATTTGCCACGGGCGCAAACGACCTAGGGGCGCAAAATGTGAAATATGATATATTCCATTTTAAATCAAGATTGACAACAAGCTCTATATTTCAAAGTGGCGAATTTAACAGTTTACAAAATTGAGAAACACGTAGTTAACGAACACTACCAAAACTGAACAAAATCCTAGAAAATTATACATGGTGAGAAACACGACTCGCGGCGCATTGTCCATTACCGTAAAATATAGGAGATTAATGTCAATAAAAGGTTCTTCAAAATAAAGGGTTTTCCAAAAAGAGGTGTTATTTCGAATAGCCGCTATTTCGGTAGGTAGATATCACGTTTGAAGCTGTCATTTTTTGACATTTGACAAGTAAAAACTACGTCATTAATAAAAATGGAACGATACACGCTTCAAGAACGTATTGAAATCATTAAAATTCACTATAAAAATGGTGGAAAATGTGGGTCGTCGGAAGCACCTTGTCGGACCGCAATGAAGAAATTGGTGGAAAAATTCGAGTTCTTGGGACAAGTTAGTGATGTGAAGAATAAAACCCGTGCACGTCGCTCGAGAACAGTCGAAAATATTGTTGCTGCCGCAGAAAGTGTTAAAGAAAACCCAGATTTGTCCATTCCTCGTCGTTCTTTGGAATTGGGCATTCCACAAATGTCATTACACCGTATTTTGCATAAAGATTTGGGTCTTATGGCTTATAAAGTTCAGTTAACACAAGAACTCAAGCCGGCCGATCATCAACAACGACGCTGATTGGGTCGTTGAAATGCATGAAAATGATCCGGAATTCTATCGAAAAATCATCTTGAGTGATGAGGCCCATTTCCACCGCGGTGGCTTCGTCAACAAGCAAAATTGTCTGGGGCTCGGAAAACCCAAGAGTTATTGTTGAAAAGCCTCTCTATCCTCAACGTGTGACTGTTTGGTGCGGTTCATGGTCCGGCGGAGTCATTGGACCTTACTTTTCGGAAAATGAGGGTGGAGCAACAGTTACGGTGAATGGATTGCCCTATCGAGATATGATCAATGATTTTTTATGGCCGAAATTGGATAGTACTGATCTGGACAACGTTTACATTCAACCAGACAGTGTTAAGTGCCCCACAAGCAACGAAACCATTGGTCTCTTGCGGGAAAAGTTTCCGAACCGTGTTATCTCTCGAAGAGGTGATTACAATTGGCCACCGCGATCTTGTGATTTAACACCTTGCGATTTCGTGAAAGAGAAGGTCTACGCCAATAGCCTAGCGTCGATTCAAACCTCAAAGATGGAATTCGTGAGGCTATCGATGACATAGGGCAGCCACTTTGCGATTTGGTTATGAAAAATTTCATTAAAAGGATATGGTCCTGTAAGCGTGGTCGTGGCGGTCATTTGCTTTATGTTATTTTCCACTATTAACGACATAGGTTCTTCTTCATAATGAAATAAACAACCGATCATTTTTATTGAAAAATGGCATTTTTCCTTTAATGTCAAAATAACACTTTTTATTGGAAAACCCCTTAAAATCAATAAATATTAATTATAAAAATCATATATTTATTGGAAAATAAATTTCTTCAAGGGCGTATTTTGAAAGTTTGCCACAGGCGCTAGAATCCTAGTTCCGGCACTGATCCTGAATAAATGAAAAGGTTTTTCGTGTCTACTCCAAATAATATTAATTTAATCGAATTAGTTTGCTACATATGTTTCGACCCTTACAAAGGTGAGAAATGTTTTGAAAAACGTTTCTCACAATTATTAATATTGGGACATGAATCAATGGAAAATTATGAAACGAATAAGTTTTTTGTTGTTATTACAAGCAAAAGAAGTCTTACCATTTTATAATATCTTCACTTGAGGATCTTCCACTTCCAATTCGTGTATCACACCGTTGTATAAAATATTGAACCTTGTTTTGTTTTCCATTTTTTGTTATTTGAAGTTACGAAAATAGAAAATACGTTTGAAACAAAGAAGTGGCGTTCTTTATTCAGCATACTGAACATACAATACAGCAGAGATAACCTAAACCACAGAACATAAATAACTAACCTAAACTGCCCTAAACTTACTCTTTCACCCCGATTACACTCAGCTCACTTCCACGGCATGGAGCAGGGAATTGAACAGGGAAGTGGGCAGCGGCTGAATGTAATCACTACACTTCCCTGCTGCCTCACATTGCCACTCGTGTTGCTCTACGCTCCCTGAATTGGCGGTACCTCGTACGGAAGTCAAAGGAACAGCAGCGTGGACAGCTGTAAGTGATTAAATTTAACTAGGTTGCTGTGGAATATCTTTGTTCGTCGTTGCCGACACTTGGTCGCGAGGGAAATGTTGCGGCAGAGTGTAAATGCTCACTGCTTTGGATATTGCTGCAGAAGTATTTAGGGAATTATTGCCGACAACGCGAGTAGCAGTGAGGAGGGCTGAGTGTAATTGAGGCTTTTGGTTAGAAATAAAATGACATTTGGAAGAGCTCTGGCTTTTAAGCGGGAGCGAATATATCAGATCTTCTTGCTCGCTCTGATAATAAAAGATGCAGAGTGATGTGTAGTGTGCTTTCGCATCGGAACCCAGAATCAGTTGTTTCTTTTCCTTGATTCCTGATGGCGTCCTGGAAAGTAGCATGATGCACCTCTACCAGCGCCGCAGCAAGATTCCCCATCAGGAACTCTGTAAGTGGAAGGCAAGTTAGTCCCTTTCTGAGTTTTATCACTTTTATCATAGTTATTGGACTTGACACCTTTTTAAATTTTTGAAATATCAATCCTTCTCATTTCTCGGAAATGACGGGACTAAACATTTCAATCATAGTATATTTAAATTGTTCCTGAATACGAGTTCAAGCAAAAGAGTTAATCATTATTATTGAAATGACAATTTATCCATTTTAACTCAAAATCTATGAAAGGAAGACTGGGTTTCATATTCTGATTAGTCAGGAAAAGAGAGCTAGAGAATGTGTTATCAGTTTTCTTATTGATGCCATAATTCTCGAGATCCTCCCAGAAGATAACGAATTTGGCCCATCCTGTTACTGTAGAACCATGAATCCAACCAATTGGATACTCGTTGTGGGGTCCTCCTGGACAGTTTCAAATAAAGCAGGTGCATGCTGGCCTTGCTGACAATTTCTACTATGATTTGGAAACAATAAAATAAAATATCTATTTCACCTTTTCGCCGGAACACTTGTACAAATGTCTTTCTAATTGGTTTTCGACTGATTAGCAAACCGTACTATCGAGCCCTTGCGTGAGCATATCCTTTCGGAAATCTATAAATGAAAAATCGACAGTCGTTGTTTCTATAATGCATATTGCGCGTCTGTTCTTAGGGAAACAGCGTGCAATCGTGTTGCCCAAAAGTGAGTAATTTTCGAATTTTGAGTCGGGAGTGGTCTCGAAAGATTCAGTTTGGGCATTGAAATTTTGAGCGTAGGTTTGAACTCCGAATGCCGCGGTTAAGTCCCTTAACGTGCCAAATCGGTCTAGTAGTTTCGTAGCTATTGACATTCGAAATTTTGTATTATTTTCCCGATATTTTCGATTAGGATTATTTCGATAGCTGAGCATTTTTTTCCGTTTCGTGAGCGCTTCTTTGATATACATCTTGAATAAGGCTGTGGAAATATGTAATAGCCCTGTTGAAGGTTTTTTGTCAAATGAAAAGGTGATGATAATCTTTTATTGATTCTAGAGAAAAATTGTGCGTTTTCAGGTTCACTGCAGATTTCTTTTTTGTAATTTGTTTTATAGTAGACACATTATTCAAACAGTATTTTCATCCTCGAGGCTGTTCCACCACATTACCACATTCTCTTTGACTATCCCCCCGTACACCGCGAAAAAAGCAGGTATGCAAAAATGTAACCCTCTCACTTCTTCGCTTAAAAAATATTCGGGTCATTTCGTTTCGAAAATAGTGCAAAGGTGTTATTTCGACAGTACTTGACCTATCATTCGAATCCAATGAATAGTAGAATAGTGAAGTTGAATTATCGAATGTAATTAAATAAGTAGCTTCCAGGATACATATTCTTTTTAGTTACATTTTCTTTCCAATGTGACTTCAGGTTATTTTCGATTTGATAGTTTATTTCTTCATATTTTTTCTTTAGGTGTTGAGGCACAAACACTGACTGTATGGAGGCAAGCTGACAGATATAAAATACCCAGGCTTATATTTTTGAACAAAATGGATAGAGCAGATGCGAATGTGCCATTCTGTTTGGATTCTATACAAAAGAAATTATCTGTAACACCATTATGCTTACAAATTCCATTAAAAAAAGAAGGAAAATTAAAAGGTAACCTACAGAACATTCGTCAAGCTGAATTTCTTCATTAATTTCGTTTTAAGGGTTAATTGACATTTTAAGTATGGAAAAATTATTTTTCTCCAAGCTGAATTGTGACAGAATTCCGGTAACGGAAAAGGAAGACCCAGAGTTATGGAATGAGGCGATGTTATTGAGGTCGGGCGTAGTGGATACAATATCTGAGTATAATGAGATATTAGCTGAAAAAATTATTACTGAAGAGTCTCTGGATACCCTCAAAACATCAGACATTGTGAAAGCTTTGAAAGAGGAAACTTTGAATCAGGTAATGTATGACCAAATTACTGACCCCTTTCAGAGGCTGACAAGATTGACATTGCAGTAACTAAACGGTTTTTTGTCATTCTTCCCTCAAAGGGTTTATAAATGGGGGGGGGGGTCACGAAATGGTAATTGGCTATTGGAGCGCGATAATCGAATAATATCAGCATTGTACATAAATGTGTTATATTCGAGATTGCATGGGATTCTACTCAGCAACTATCACAATAGGTTCATATATACTGGCCGCTCCCGAAACAAATGCAACAAAATTTTACCAGTGATTGCGGAGACGAAATTAGTCGAACTGTATTTTTCACTTTGTCCAGTGGCATGTCATTTCGGAAATGTAGCATCCTGAAATGAAATTCTTTCCTCCATATCTCAGGCCTCGGCTGTGCGAACTTCACGAAATTTGGTATAGGGGGTTTTCAGTCATGTCTAATCTGCTGCTGATATTTTTTCCTTACGGAAGCCCTTCGGAGACCATATCTGAGTGCCCTATTACCTTTGGGACCAAGTTTTTTGGATAGCAAATTTGAATTTCAAAAAAATTTTGATATTTACAAGAACAACATTCCATTGTCATGTATTTTATGTGGTTTGTTTGATATTTAATTATATTTTAAATTATAAGGCTTATTAGTAGTTTTATCAATTTTATTCCAAATCTCCGTTACAGTTACAATGTTATCTATCATCTTATGCTATGACAGTGTATAATGACAATTGACACTTGCTGTCGAGCAGGGGAGCCAACTCACAATGACAAGTGTTGCCAACATTCATTACAGTCAAACTTTTTCATCGAACGCAAGGATTTCTAGAAAAATCACAAAATGTGTTCGGTGAATGAAAGAATGATTGTACTTACTACGTAACAAATTATGTATAGGACATGTCACAAAATAATAAAATAGGTTAATCATCAATATTCAAGCCTATTACTAAAATATTAATTTACAGTGTAAAAACAATTCTTTCACAATTTTTTCACTACTGTCTTAAATCTATTCAGATTTAGCGATCGAATTATTGTAGATTTTGATACCCTGATACATGGGGGATGATTCAAACTTTGAAGTTCAACGCACAGGAATATTCAAGATCTCATTATTTCTCGTATTGTGAGAATGAATGCTTGATAAATGCCTTTCAAAATAGTTTTCATTCTCCATCACAGATATAAGACATCTTATTATGAATATACAAGCCAAAGTAAGAATACCATTTTCTACGAAAACAGACCTGCAAGAATTTCGTGGAGCACAGTTGAATATTAACCGAAGTATACGTTTCTGTATTATGAAAACTCTTCGAATGTCAGAGGAATTACCCCATAGTAGAATGTTATACGTTAAGTGACTGTATACCATACTGTAGTAAACATTTATGAGAGATCTCAAGGGAACTTTAGTTTTAATCCTCCTAATTGCATAATATATATCAATTTTGAGATAATTTCAACTAACTAAATCAAATACATACTTTGATACTTAAAAATTAGAGTTAGGAATGTACTATAATTATGTATCATAATTTCATTGAGAATTTCATTTTTACATCTGTTGAAATTCTGTTGATATTCCCAGTTAGGGATTCTTAGAAACGATAAAAGAAACACTTGGAGGTGTAGGTACAAGGTAGCCATTTGGCATCCTTGAATGGGCGTTAGAAAATTCGGCGCCCCATACGAAAAAAGGCATGAGAGATTTTTCGTCACAAATTCAAGGAAGAATTATAATATGATAATAATATATTTATTAATCCCTTAAGACACACAATATGTATAGGACAAGTCAATTGGAAAAAAAGAAAGATGAATTTTCTGGAACTAGTTCTACAAAAAAAAAGAAAAAAGAAAACTTAATTAAGCTGTGATGAGATGGTCATCCATATACTCCTTAACGCTATAATATATATTCCATAGGTGCTCTGATTGATACCAGCTCCGAAGTATGAGTTTAATATTGGTTGATTTATATCGATTGATATTATTCTCTGCTTTCACTTTATTGTTTTTCAATATTCATGGCGATGTACGCGTTAAACCTTTATTATATATATATATATATTGATATATTGATATGAATTTATAATTTTGAGAGTTTTTTAGTAGGCAGGATTTAAAAATTAAGATGTGTTACCATGAAAGTGTATTGAGAGTTAGAAAGAAATAAATTAGAGAAAAGTCACGAAATTATTTTTTCCATGAATCCACCCTGAAAAGAGTATAATAATTCAATACAAAATAGTTCAAGAGATTGTATGGGTCGTGTAATTTCGCAAACAATTAAAATATCAAATAAATCGAAATAGAAATACACGATTCCATATCAAATGGCGCCCAACGTGGGGCTGGAATGGAAAATAATATAATGGAAATGATATTTGAAAAATTAGAAAGAAATGGAAAGGAAAATGGAAGAAACTTTAGAAAGAATGGAAATGAAAATGGAGGAAAGTGAAGAAAGAATGGAAAAGAAAATGGATGAAATATTCGGAAGAATGGAAAGGAAAATGGAGGAAAGTGAAGAAAGAATGGAAAAGAAAATGGATGAATTATTTGAAAGAATGGGAGAGAGAAAAGAAAGCACAATACAAAATATTGATGAGGGGAACAAACTCGAGAATAAAATGGAATTAGAAATGAAAGAAATACATGATGAAGTACAATACAATAAGAATGATATTAACAAAAAAGTTGCATTAGAAGAAGAGAAAATAGAAAAACAAAATGAAAAATTAGAGACACTTGTTAAAAAAGAAATGGCTAATACATCGGGAATAATTAATTTAGGGGAGAATAAACTAATTTTCAAAGGAATAATAAAAAAACAACACCCAGTACCGTTCATCGAAATTACAGAATACATTGGAAAATCTTATGAATTAAAAGGAACATGCTATCACCGGCTGAAAGAAATAGTATCAGTCAAATATCAAGAGTTTTTTTTTAGTGAAATTTAATGAAATTTATTTCCATTTTGCCAAATTTTATTCAAAATTTAACAAAATGCAAATTAATTTGAGGGGAATTGATATGAATTTATAATTTTAAGAGTTTTTTAGTAGGCAGGATTTAAAAATTAAGATGTGTTACCATGAAAGTGTATTGAGAGTTAGAAAGAAATAAATTAGAGAAAAGTCACGAAATTATTTTTTTCATGAATCCACCCTGAAAAGAGTATAATAATTCAATACAAAATAGTTCAAGAGATTGTATGGGTCGTGTAATTTCGCAAACAATTAAAATATCAAATAAATCGAAATAGAAATACACGATTCCATATCAATATACAGTGTCTCCCAATAAGCTTGATAGAACTTTGAAATTGAATAAAACAACAACAAATTAACCGATTTTGGTTCTCAAACATTTATTCGAAAGATATGGTGTATAAGTTTATGATTTAAACAAGATATCGTTCAAATGGCCTCCACGAGCTCGTTTGCAGACCTTAATTCGTTTGACCCAATTTTCCATGACTCGGCCTAGCATTTCCTGTGGTATGGCCTCGATACACCTCGTAATGTTCTCCTCAAGGTCTTGAATTGTCGCTGGAGAGTTGCTGTACACTTGTGATTTCACATATCCCCATAAAAAAAAGTCCAAGGGCGTTAAATCACACGATCTTGGCGGCCAGGCGATGGGGCCGTTTCTCGAAATTAATGAGTCGCCGAACTTATCGCGCAATAAAGTCATGTTGTCGTTCGAAATGTGTGGGGGGGCGCCGTCCTGTTGGAAATAAAGATCGTCGTCACCAATTTCATCAAATTTCGGGAAGAGAAATTCACGCAGCAAGTCGCTATAGCGCTGGCCGTTCACAGTAACGGCTTGTCCGGCGTAATTTCGGAAAAAATACGGCCCGATGATGCCACCACTCCACAATCCACACCAAACTGTGATCTTTTGTGGATGCAAAGGTCTTTCTTGCACCACTTGTGGATTAGAATCGCTCCAATATCGGCAATTCTGCTTGTTAACGAAGCCGTTCAGCCAGAAATGAGCCTCATCAGAAAAGATGATTTTCTTGTGGAAATCTGGATCAGCTTCTAACATCTCTAGAGCCCAATCTGAGAACGCCCGACGCAAACTATGGTCATGAGGCTTCAGCTCTTGTGCCAGCACTATCTTGTAAGGATGTAGGCCCAAGTCAATGCGCAAAATTCGCCACATTGTCATCCGAGAGAGCCCCATTTCTTGCGAGCGGCGATTTACGGACACATTTGAATTGTCGCGGACACTGTCCGAAACGGCGGCGATATTTTCAGCGCTGCGAGCATTTCTGCGTCGTACAGGCACCTTTCTATCATGGAGAGAAAACTCACTTTCCAACTTTTTGATTACACGTCTGATTTGCTGCTCAGATGGAACGAAACCATCACCATTTTTCCGTTGAAACTCTCTTCGCGTGGCCACCGGCGAACGCGAATTTGCGTAATAAATTTGGACGATTTCCAAACGTTGTGTGAGCGTGAAACTTTTCATGGTAAAACTTTGAACCTTTCTGAATAAAATGACACTTCGAACGTCAAAATTGATAAACAAATATGGCCGCCAAAACCTTACAAAGTTCTACAACCTTATTGGGAAACACTATATATTCTTTTGAAACTTAACACTATAATAACATTTGTTATGTAACATACATTTGATAGACTTTTTAAATTTTATTTAATTGAGCAACTTAACAGTATTAGGCAGATGATTGTACAATGTTATGGCCTGATATACTGGGGAAGTTTCATATTTGGCTGTTGCATGTGATGGGATGAACAAAGTTGTATTATTTCTGGTAGAGAGCTCATGAAAACTGGATAATGTTCCTTGATATAGGCTAAACATCTATAAATATATAGAGAAGGTAGCGTTAACATCTTATGTTGACGAAAGTAAGGCCCGCAGGAATCACGTGGATGTAGGTGGAAAATCAGACGCATAATTCTCTTTTGAATAACAAACACCCTTTTATAATCGATAGAGTTACCCCACAACAGAATATTATAGTTCATATGACTATATACCAAGCTATAGTAAACATCTATAAGTGACTGGAATGGTAATGAATTATTTATCCTACTAATCGCATAGAAGGAACTACACAGTTTTTTGCAAACAGCATCCACATGGAAATTCCACCTCAAAGAACTGTCCAGATGAATACCTAGAAACTTTATAGTATCTTTCGAGGCAATATCCTGGTCGAGGCATCGAATAAATCGACTATTATTAATATTTCTGATATTGAAATAAATGCATTCGGTTTTGTTTGCATTGAGAATGAGCGCATTTGCACGACACCAATCTACAAAATTGAGAATTAATATATTGCAAAGCCTAGTGAGTACCTCAAGGCTCCGAGCCGAGATCAACACTGACTTATCATCAGCAAGTATAATCATTAATTCCGCTATAATGTGTTCGGGTAGGTCATTAATAAACAAAAGAAACAGCAACGGACCGAGAACCGAGCCCAAAATTAACACTTAATTTCTCTGACCAACATTTACCTACTCTTACAGTCATACAGCGATCGGTGATGTAGCTTAAAATTCACTGGAGAAAAACACCGCGAAAACCAATGTTGTACAGTTTGTTCTCGATGAATTTCCGAGGAAGAACATCGAAAGCACGCGAGAGATCGAAGAAGAGACCTGCAACATGGAGACTTCTATCGAGGCACTTGTACACGTAATCAGTAAACGAGAATGCTGCAGTCTCTGTAGATCTACCCTCTCTGAAGCCATGCTGGCAGTCGCTTATCACACTAAAACGGTTTAGAAATGAGGTCATACGACCATACACGATTTTTTCAACCACCTTGGAGAACACACTTAAAAGTGAAATCGGTCGATAATTGGCTATATTGCTGGCATCGTTTTTCTTCAAAACAGGTATAACCGAAGCAATTTTTAACATTGAAGGAAACTTGCCTGTGTTGACAGATAAGTTTATGAGATCAGCCAAAGGATTGGCAACAACATCAACCACCGCCTTCAATATGCCAGCAGATACCTGGTCAATTCCTGTACTTTTCTTGTTTTTTAAAGTTTTCACAATTTGAATTACTTCTTCTGTCAGAACTGGATAAAAGAAAAAAGTGTTTATCGAAAGTGCAGATGTGGTGCAAACATGAGACACAGAATCACCAAAGTGATTCGATATACTGGCCTGCGCAATGGAACTGAAATAATTTGCAAATATATACACAGACCCATGGTGTTATTTGAGGCACCTTTCCTACATAACTCCCTATTGACTAAGTTCCAAACAGTTTTAGTTTTATTCGCGGATGAATTAATGGTATTTTGATAAAATTCACATTTTGTTTTTGTTAACAAATTCCTAAAATCTGCCTTAGCTTGCTTGTAAATTTCAAATGATTCCTTCGATCTCAAATTTTTGTTAAGCCAATTCAAATTTTTCAAATTTACACTAAGTTTTCTAATCTCATCATTTATCCAGCTCTTATTCATTTCGCTTGGGGAACTATAGTGAATCATGGGACAACTCAAGTCTAAACAATATTTAACAATTTCAAAAAAAGCTCTGAAGCACACATCAATATCAGGACTCAAGAAAATATTATCGAAGGATACAGTTTTCATAAAAAAAGCAAGATTATTTAATGAACGAGGTGATACATTTCTGACATATCCTCACCCATGAACTGATTTTTCGTTTGCAGTTGATTCATTTACCTAATCTAAGGCAATGACTTTGTGATCACCCAGATGACCCTCAAAAGTTCTAGAGTTGCAGGAACCTGGCGGAGCGTTCGTCAGAATATAGTCAATCGCAACGTTTTTTCATCTTGTGGGCACAACTTCGGTGAAACATTCTGGGACAAATCTTGCACTTTGCACCACTTTTCACGACGGAAATTTTACTTCCGCCGGCACTTAGACGGGTAAATACGCGGTTGAATATCCATAACGTTAAGAAATAATTGTTAGTTTAAAATATCTCAGTGGCGTACCACTTTTTTAGTCAGTTTTAAGTAAAACTTCAACACCCTATATCTTTTATTTACACTTGTATACCGATTTGGAATTCACATCGAACACATACGATATACAATGCATCAGACAGAGAATTTTTCCCTCCAGTTGCACAGATGAATAGGCGAGATAATCAAGTGCGATAACTGAATGAATTCAACTGTCTCACTGCAAAAATCAAGTCTTGTCTCTCTCTTATCGCAGTATGGTAGGGAACCCGCACTGCACGTATAGAATTTTTAATTTGTCAGGCTGCCCGTAATACTCGATTCAGTATTTACTGTTGCCTACCATAATAAAGAATTACGCTCCTCTGAACGATAAGAGAGAGACGAGACTAGAATAATGAAGCAAGACAACTGAATTCAGTGTGTTACAGCAAGTGATTGTCTAGATTATTCATCTGTGCAACTGGAGGGAAAAATTCTCTGTCTGATGCATTGTATATCGTATATTTCAGATGTGAATTTCCAAACCTGTATAGTAGTTGAATGTGAAAGATATTCAATAATTCCTGACAAAATAGCTATAATTGTAATACCTAGGTTATTATTATAACAAACTAATGAAAAACAACTATAAATTGGAATAAATAATCAAAAACATCCATAATTTATAAAGTGAAGTATTGAGACTCTTATTTTCGCATATAAAATGTAGTCAAAAATTATAATTGTTTATAGGGTGAATATATCGACATAAAATCATATCGAAGAAATGCTTGAAATGATAAATATTTGTTAGGTGATCCTTCCGAGTTCAAAATTGAAGTATTTCTTGATTTAAAATTCTACATGGGTTAAGTGTATTTACTAAATATAGTAATAATGCTCATAAATACAGAAAAACTTTGGATTGAATTGTTTATTATGGACCATGAACAATTATATCTGAAAAATAGTTATTAAATATTTGAAGTAACATTCCTATTCATAACTTCAGGCAATAGAATTGCAATTCTAAACTGTCAAAACAGGAAGTAAAAAAAAAACTGAAGGCATGGATTAACAACACACATATACAATACATTGACAGATTCTCCTCTTCAATATCCCAATTGAATTGTCCATGGGTCTGTTCACACTGAACCACATGAGTGCATGAGGCTTATTATGAGCATCTTGCATGTGGCCGCAAAATTTCATTTCGTTTTCTCGTTTTGTCTGAGATATTTATGAATATACCTTATGAAATACCCTGTACGATTTGGCTGGTTAACGAACTAACCGCGGATTTGGGTACCGAACTCACCCTCAAAATCTGAAGTCTCTAGGAAAATATCGTGCTTGCGGCCGGCCGTTGGGCCCCACGGACAGTATTGAATTTGACCACGGATTCGTCATCAGGGACTCAAACCCTGTCGTTTGAGACCATTTTCTGCTCGAAATTGGAAAATTACAGACATTTAAGTTTAAGTAGAACGAGCGCACAAAAACTATTATTATATTCTTACAGCAAGTTTCGGGAACCTTTTCTTTAAAATATATTTGTTTTTCAAACTAATATTTCATTCAAGTAATATCGGACGTTGGGCAGTTAGATCAATAGCATTGAATTCATTCGAAAAATGATCTTGAGTGATGAGGCCAATTTCCATTTCGGTCTCTTCGTCAACAAGCAAAATGGCTGGGGCTCAGTTATTGTTGAAAAGCCTGATATCCTCAATAGTCCAGTCAAATAAGCATTTACCTCGGAATTCGAGATACCCAGCTGAAAATCTGTAAATACTTTTATATTGACTCCCTAAAAGTTGTCTCAAAACCTACATATGGTAGGGTGTGAGCAACTATTAAATTTTGAGGTCGAAGGTCACAAAAATTGGTTTTTGCGCTTTTTTTGGAAATATCTCATTTCCTATGGGTTTTTTCCTATTTTTAGTTATTATCAATATTGTAGAATACAAAATTATCTACAAATTTTGTTTGAAATAAATTTCGATAAGGTGGACGGTTTTAGAGATAGAGGGCGGAGAGCACGCGGTCACAGTATCACTTCAGTTCAACTGGCGCCTCCGCTCCGGTCGAAAACGCTCAATATACAGTTGATGAACTATCGCTAAATCAATTATTATGAATATTTGTCAATTTTGTTAACTATTATGTTATATTTCATCATTTTTTCCCCTAACCTATCCACTTTTTATTCAGTATCAATTTATTTAACAACACTTAACTGCCCATGTAATTGGAGATAACTAATTAATAGTAATAACTTCTTACATGATGAAAAAAAACAAATAAATAATGAATTAATCTTTTTGTTAAAAAATATCATTCAATTCATTTATTTTTATTGAAAGTAAAAAATGGAATAAAGGGTACAAAAACTACAATTTATAATTTAAATCATCTTCTTCCTCTTCATCGTCGTCTTCTGGCTGCTAGTAAATTTCAAACTGGTCTTCATTATCATCTTCAACGACATTTGTCTCAAGTTCTTCCATGATTTCGGGGTCAAAGGTTCCATCTTCGTCAATGTCGCTCTGATATGGAAGAGCATTGAGACAAGCTTGCCAATTACATTGTCCACAAGCTAAAGAGCATTGCAAGCCCGCTTTCCTGCATCCGCATCGCGAATCACAACCACTCTTGCAGTTGCAGAAAATTGTATTTATCAAATTTTCTGGAGCAGGTGGTAAAATTGTTATGATAGGCTCCAGAAAATCATTTCGCATTGCCCAACCCCATACTTGGGGTTCCAAATCATGTCCTAACCAAGTTTGAACTTGATAATATACACGTTTGAAATGTTGATGAGCAGCTGCACTTGTCGGTGGAATATTTGAAAGCTGCACAGATTTATTAAGTTTTGTAGACTTGACGTAATGCATATTGCGAAGATGATTGAGACTTTTCACCGATTTCGGAGCATTATAGACTGCCAATAAGGTTTGAGTTCCACTCTCTAATAACCTCTGGGCCGAACAATTGTCTTCCTCAAATGCTGCAGCTAGTTCATCCAAATTTGTCAGTTTCTCAAAAACTTTTAAAAGTGATTTTTTTCCCTTTTTAAAAAGCACAGAAGTTGTGTCACAGCCACTCAATGCGTGCAGAAATAAAATATGTTTTTTGGAATGGGGATAATTATCAAAACTTTTAGTCGAGTATATTTCGGTTTTTACATTTCCTTTTCCAACTTTTTCAAAGAAAATTTCTTGTTCGTAAGACAGTGTACGACCGATTAAAATGACAAGTAAATCAGTTCATCAACTGTACATTGCGCGTTTTCGACCGGAGGCGCCGGTTGACCTGAAGTGATGCTGTGACCGCGCCTTCTCCGCCCTCTATCTCGAAAACGGTCAACCTTATCGAAATTTTTTTCAAACAAAATTTGTATTCTACAATATTGATAATAACTAAAAATAGAAAAAAACCCATAGGAAATGAGATATTTCCTAAAAAAGGGCAAAAAACCGATTTTTGTGACCTTCGACCTCAAAATTTGATAGTTGCTCACACCCTACCATATGTACCTGTGTGAAGATAGCCGGTTAAGTTAGCCGGAAAATTTTACGGAGATTGCCGAAGCGCCATAGACGTTCGTGAAGGATATCAGAATAAAATCAATGAATAATCCGAATAATAGAATCGATTCCGATGATTTTATACATGATAGGAAAGCGGGAAGTAATTATTTAAAATGAAGTTTGATGAAATCTTCGATCTTCTATCTATCCTTAAATGACACATGTAATGAATTTGTTAGAAGGAACATCGAATGAAAATAATATGGCTAAACGAAATCATACCTATTATGGACTGTCTAGTCATGTTTTCCTATGCAGGGGCTAACAGGGTGGAATCCACCCCTAGGTGGTATTTTTTGTTTTGAAGGGTTGTTATCGTAATTTGTTCAAAATTAGAATGTATGGAAAAAATCTGCATTAAGAACAGCTTTCGATTACGCCTAGTCTCGTTTTCTTACGCAGGGGATAACAGGGTGAAATCCACCCCTAAGTGATGTTTTTGTCTCTATGGGGTTGTTATCGTAATTTGTTCAAAACTAGAATGTATGCAAAAAATCTGCATTAAAAATAGCTTTCGATTGAGCCTAGTCTCGTTTTCTTGCGCAGGGGATAACAGGGTGAAATCCACCCCTAAGTGATGTTTTTGGCTCTATAGGGTTGTTATCGTAATTTGTTCAAAATTAGAATGTATGGAAAAAATCTGCATTAATAACAGCTTTCGATTGAGCCTAGTCTCGTTTTCTTACGCAGGGGATAACAGGGTGAAATCCACCCCTAAGTGATATTTTTGTCTCTATGGGGTGTTATCGTAATTTGTTCAAAATTAGAATGTATGCAAAAAATCTGCATTAAAAATAGCTTTCGATTGAGCCTTGTCTCGTTTTCTTGCGCAGGGGATAACAGGGTGAAATCCACCCCTAAGTGATGTTTTTGGCTCTATAGGGTTGTTATCGTAATTTGTTCAAAATAAGAATGTATGGAAAAAATCTGCATTAAAAACAGCTTTCGATTGAGCCTAGTCTCGTTTTCTTACGCAGGGGATAACAGGGTGAAATCCACCCCTAAGTGATATTTTTGTCTCTATGGGGTTGTTATCGTAATTTGTTCAAATTAGAATGTATGCAAAAAATCTGCATTAAAAATAGCTTTCGATTGAGCCTAGTCTCGTTTTCTTGCGCAGGGGATAACAGGGTGAAATCCACCCCTAAGTGATGTTTTTGGCTCTATAGGGTTGCTATCGTAATTTGTTCAAAATTAGAATGTATGGAAAAAATCTGCATTAATAACAGCTTTCGATTGAGCCTAGTCTCGTTTTCTTACGCAGGGGATAACAGGGTGAAATCCACCCCTAAGTGATATTTTTGTCTCTATGGGGTTGTTATCGTAATTTGTTCAAAATTAGAATGTATGCAAAAATCTGCATTAAAAATAGCTTTCGATTGAGCCTTGTCTCGTTTTCTTGCGCAGGGGATAACAGGGTGAAATCCACCCCTAAGTGATGTTTTTGGCTCTATAGGGTTGTTATCGTAATTTGTTCAAAATAAGAATGTATGGAAAAAATCTGCATTAAAAACAGCTTTCGATTGAGCCTAGCCTCGTTTTCTTACGCAGGGGATAACAGGGTGAAATCCACCCTTAAGTGATGTTTTTGTCTCTATGGGGTTGTTATCGTAATTTGTTCGAAATTAGAATGTATGCAAAAAATCTGCATTAAAAATAGCTTTCGATTGAGCTTTGTCTCGTTTTCTTGCGCAGGGGATAACAGGGTGAAACCCACCCCTAAGTGATGTTTTTGGCTCTATAGGGTTGTTATCGTAATTTGTTCAAAATTAGAATGTATGCAAAAAATCTGAATTAAAAATAGCTTTCGATTGAGCCTAGTCTCGTTTTCTTGCGCAGGGGATAACAGGGTTAAATCCACCCCTAAGATATGTTTTTGTCTCTATGGGGTTGTTATCGAAATTTGTTCAAAATTAGAATGTATGGAAAAAATCTGCATTAAGAATAGATTTCGATTGAGCCTAGTCTCGTTTTCTTGCGCAGGGGATAACAGGGTGAAATCCACCCCTAAGTGATGTTTTTGGCTCTATAGGGTTGTTATCGTAATTTGTTCAAAATAGAATGTATGCAAAAAATCTGCATTAAAAACAGCTTTCGATTGAGCCTAGTCTCGTTTTCTTGCGCAGGGGATAACAGGGTGAAATCCACACCTAAGTGATGTTTTTTGCTCTATAGGGTTGTTATCGTAATTTGTTCAAAATTAGAATGTATGGAAAAAATCTGCATTAAAAACAGCTTTCGATTGAGCCTAGTCTCGTTTTCTTACGCAGGGGATAACAGGGTGAAATCCACCCCTAAGTGATATTTTTGTCTCTATGGGTTGTTATCGTAATTTGTTCAAAATTAGAATGTATGCAAAAAATCTGCATTAAAAATAGCTTTCGATTGAGCCTGTCTCGTTTTCTTGCGCAGGGGATAACAGGGTGAAATCCACCCCTAAGTGATGTTTTTGGCTCTATAGGGTTGTTATCGTAATTTGTTCAAAATTAGAATGTTGCAAAAAATCTGAATTAAAAATAGCTTTCGATTGAGCCTAGTCTCGTTTTCTTGCGCAGGGGATAACAGGGTAAATCCACCCCTAAGTGATGTTTTTGTCTCTATGGGGTTGTTATCGAAATTTGTTCAAAATTAGAATGTATGGAAAAAATCTGCATTAAAAATAGCTTTCGATTGAGCCTAGTCTCGTTTTCTTGCGCAGGGGATAACAGGGTGAAATCACCCCTAAGTGATGTTTTTTGTCTCTATGGGGTTGTTATCGAAATTTGTTCAAAATTAGAATGTATGGAAAAAATCTGCATTAAAAACAGCTTTCGATTGAGCCTAGTCTCGTTTTCTTGCGCAGGGGATAACAGGGTGAAATCCACCCCTAAGTGATGTTTTTGGCTCTATAGGGTTGTTATCGTAATTTGTTCAAAATTAAAATGTATGCAAAAAATCTGAATTAAAAATAGTTTTCGATTGAGCCTAGTCTCGTTTTCTTGCGCAGGGGATAACAGGGTGAAATCCACCCCTAAGTGATGTTTTTTGTCTCTATGGGGTTGTTATCGTAATTTGTTCAAAATTAGAATGTATGCAAAAAATCTGCATTAAAAATAGCTTTCGATTGAGCCTAGTCTCGTTTTCTTGCGCAGGGGATAACAGGGTGAAATCCACCCCTATGATGTTTTTTGTCTCTATGGGGTTGTTATCGTAATTTGTTCAAAATTAGAATGTATGCAAAAAATCTGCATTAAAAATAGCTTTCGATTGAGCCTAGTCTCGTTTTCTTGCGCAGGGGATAACAGGGTGAAATCCACCCTAAGTGATGTTTTTGTCTCTATGGGGTTGTTATCGAAATTTGTTCAAATTAGAATGTATGGAAAATCTGCATTAAAAACAGCTTTCGATTGAGCTAGTCTCGTTTTCTTGCGCAGGGGATAACAGGGTGAAATCCACCCCTAAGTGATGTTTTTGGCTCTATAGGGTTGTTATCGTAATTTGTTCAAAACTAGAATTATGCAAAAAATCTGCATTAAAAACAGCTTTCGATTGAGCCTAGTCTCGTTTTCTTGCGCAGGGGATACAGGGTGAAATCCACACCTAAGTGATGTTTTTTGGCTCTATAGGGTTGTTTATCGTAATTTGTTCAAATTAGAATGTACAAAAAATCTGATTAAAATAGCTTTCGATTGAGCCTAGTCTCGTTTTCTTGCGCAGGGGATAACAGGGTTAAATCCACCCTAAGTGATGTTTTTGTCTCTATGGGGTTGTTATCGAAATTTGTTCAAATTAGAATGTATGGAAAAAATCTGCATTAAAATAGCTTTCGATTGAGCCTAGTCTCGTTTCTTGCGCAGGGGATAACAGGGTGAAATTCACCCTAAGTGATGTTTTTGTCTCTATGGGGTTGTTATCGAAATTTGTTCAAAATTAGAATGTATGGAAAAAATCTGCATTAAAAACAGCTTTCGATTGAGCCTAGTCTCGTTTTCTTCGCGGGGAACAGGGTGAAATCCACCCCTAAGTGATGTTTTTGCTCTATAGGGTTGTTATCGTAATTTGTTCAAAATTAAAATGTATGCAAAAAATCTGAATTAAAAATAGCTTTCGATTGAGCCTAGTCTCGTTTTCTTGCGCAGGGATAACAGGGTGAAATCCACCCCTAAGTGATGTTTTTGTCTCTATGGGGTTGTTATCGTAATTTGTTCAAAATTGAATGTATGCAAAAAATCTGCATTAAAAATAGCTTCCGATTGAGCCTAGTCTCGTTTTCTTGCGCAGGGGATAACAGGGTGAAATCCACCCCTAAGTGATGTTTTTGTCTCTATGGGGTTGTTATCGAAATTTGTTCAAAATTAGAATGTATGGAAAAAATCTGCATTAAAAACAGCTTTCGATTGAGCCTAGTCTCGTTTTTTTGCGCAGGGGATAACAGGGTGAAATCCACCCCTAAGTGATGTTTTTGGCTCTATAGGGGTTGTTATCGTAATTTGTTCAAAATTAGAATGTATGCAAAAAATCTGCATTAAAAATAGCTTCCGATTGAGCCTAGTCTCGTTTTCTTGCGCAGGGGATAACAGGGTGCAATCCACCCCTAAGTGATGTTTTTGGCACTATAGGGTTGTTATCGTAATTTGTTCAAAATTTGAATGTATGGAAAAAATCTGCATTAAATACAGCTTTCGTTTGAACCTAGTCTCGTTTTCTTGCGCAGGGGATAACAGGGTGAAATCCACCCCTAAGTGATGTTTTTGGCTCTATAGGGTTGTTATCGTAATTTGTTAAAATTAGAATGTATGGAAAAAATCTGCATCAAAACAGCTTTCGATTGAGCCTAGTCTCGTTTTCTTGCGCAGGGGATAACAGGGTGAAATCCACCCTATGTGGTATTTTTTGTTCTATAGCCTTAGTTTCGTAATTTGTTTATTATAATTTTCAAATTCTTTCGGATGTCGAGGCATCAGACTATATCATTCCAAATTTGTTTTCATCGGCTAGTTAGAATGATATTCATATACAGGGTGTCCCATTACTCGACGTCATCCCGGAACCGGGTGAAAAGGCAAGTAATGCTGGTTATCAGAAAAATATAAAAAAAAATCTAAGTTGCATGATTTCAAAATAATACGCATTTAAAAAAACACGCAAAATTCCACACCCTGTGGCAGTCTTTTCGCTCCTGTTGCCAAAAATATCAACTTTTTCCAACTTTTTTCTTTGCTGTGTAACCTTGAATAATGCTTGTCTAAACTGTAATCAAAATTTTGATACCAGCTGATCTAGGTTTATAAAAATAGGGCTTACTTCTCAGAAAAAAATTCGAAATAAACAATTGCCTAGTTTCAATTGACTGTATTGAAAAAAAAATGTACTACGTAGGTTTGGCATGTTTTTTCAAAAGTTGGCGCATTTAGTGAGGATTCCAAAATGGTATAATACTTGTTTAATTGCAGCTGCCGTAGTTCAAATTTATTTTCGATTGCCTTTGAATACACTTTTTCGTTAACTGCTTCCCAGTAATAGAGTCCAATGGGTTCAAGTCCGGTGAACGGGCCGGCCAAGAGATTGGACCAGAACGTCCTTTCCATCTTCCGGGAAAAAATGTTACCAGAAAAAAAAATTTTCAGAGAAATTTCTCAGGAAAAATTTTTCCTGGAAAAATTATTTTCTCTGCAAATTTTTTTTTCTGATAACATTTTTTTCCGGAAGATGGATCGGACTTTCTGGTCCAATCTCGTGGCCGGCCCGTTCACCGGACTTGAACCTATTGGACTCTATTACTGGGAAGCAGTTAACGAAAAAGTGTATTCAAAGGCAATCAAAAATAAATTTGAACTACGGCAGCTATAATTAAACAAGTATTATACCATTTTGGAATCTACACAAAATGCGCCAACTTTTGAAAAAACATGCCAAACCTACGTAGTACATTTTTTTTTCAATACAATCAGTTGAAACTAGGCAATTGTTTATTTCGAATTTTTTTCCGAGAAGTAAGCCCTCTTTTTATGAAACCTAGAGCAGCTGGTATCAAAATTTTGATTACAGTTTAGACAAGCATTATTCAAGGTTACACAGCGAAGAAAAAAGTTGGAAAAAGTTGATATTTGTGGCAACAGGAGCGAAAAGACTGCCACAGGGTGTGGAATTTTGCGTATTTTTTTAAATGCTCATTATTTTAAAATCATGCAACTTAGATTTTTTTTTTATATTTTTCTGACAACCAGCATTACTTGCCTTTTCACCCAGTTCCGGGTTGACGTCGAGTAATGGGACACCCTGTATAGTTACATTAGGAGCATTGCACTAAACTGATTTGCACTTTTAATTTCATTGAATAAATAACGATTTGAAATAAGAAATATCTAGAGAAATGTAATTGTAGAAAGTAATTAATCTGACCAAATAGAAAAACCTTAATTGTTGTTTACATTAATTCACTAAAATGACGAAATAATTTGGTGCAATATACCCCGGTATCAGAGTAGGTGGAAAGGGTTGTGAATATATAACTTCAGGGATCCCCTAATTTATGTTTATTTCAATCAATTAACATATTTTACACTGCGAACAATGCATCAGCTAGTCTTGAAAGATCACCTCGAATTATTTTTCTATTGTACTCCATTTTCGTGCCAATACATTTACAAAAATAAATACAGGGTGTCCCATTTCTCGACGTCAACCCGGAACCGGGTGAAAAGGCAAGTAATGCTGGTTATCAGAAAAATATAAAAAAAAATCTAAGTTGCATGATTTTAAAATAATGCGCATTTAAAAAACAAGCAAATTCCACAACCTGTGACAGTCTTTTCGCTCCTGTTGCCACAAATATCAACTTTTTCCAACTTTTTTCTTTGCTGTGTAACCTTGAATAATGCTTGTCTAAACTGTAATCAAAATTTTGGTACCAGCTGATCTAGGTTTCATAAAAATAGGGCTTACTTCTCAGAAAAAAAATCGAAATAAACAATTACCTAGTTTCAACTGACTGTATTGAAAAAAAAATGTACTACGTAGGTTTGGCATGTTTTTCAAAAGTTGGCGCATTTAGTGAGCATTCCAAAATGGTATAATACTTGTTTAATTGCAGCTGCCGTAGTTCAAATTTATTTTCGATTGCCTTTGGATACACTTTTTCTTTAACTGCTTCCCATAGTAATAGAGTCCAATGGGTTCAAGTCCGGTGAACGGGCCGGCCACGAGATTGGACCAGAACGTCCGATCCATCTTCCGGGAAAAAATGTTACCAGAAAAAAAAATTTTAGAGAAATTTCTTAGGAAAAATTTTTTCTGGAAAAATTATTTTCTCTGCAAATTTTTTTTTCTGATAACATTTTTTCCTGGAAGATGGATCGGACTTTCTGGTCCAATCTCGTGGCCGGCCCGTTCACCAGACTTGAACCCATTGGACTCTATTACTGGGAAGCAGTTAACGAAAAAGTGTATTCAAAGGCAATCGAAAATAAATTTGAACTACGGCAGCTATAATTAAACAAGTATTATACCATTTTGGAATCCTCACTAAATGCGCCAACTTTTGAAAAAACATGCCAAACCTACGTAGTACATTTTTTTTTCAATACAGTCAGTTGAAACTAGGCAATTGTTTATTTCGAATTTTTTTTTCCGAGAAGTAAGCCCTATTTTTATGAAACCTAGATCAGCTGGTACCAAAATTTTGATTACAGTTTAGACAAGCATTATTCAAGGTTACACAGCAAAGAAAAAAGTTGGAAAAAGTTGATATTTGTGGCAACAGGAGCGAAAAGACTGCCACAGGGTGTGGAATTTTGCTTGTTTTTTTAAATGCTCATTATTTTAAAATCATGCAACTTAGATTTTTTTTTATATTTTTTCTGACAACCAGCATTACTTGCCTTTTCACCCGGTTCCGGGTTGACGTCGAGTAATGGGACACCCTGTATACATAATTAAAAAATAAAATTCACCAGGTTAGCACAATCCTATCTCTCAAAAAATCTCTTCTTCGATAATTTACAGGATATTATTGTCCTAGCAACAGTAAGAGACAACTTTTGTTGGTATTACCTACCAACGTTTATTATAGTTCTCTGTTCCATTTTATCATTAACTCGAAAAAATTTCGTCAGGAGCTTGCATGTTTGAAAACACATGATGCGTGTGTTTTTTCGAAATATAAATTTCACTGCGTAGTTCGTAGTTACGCAGTAGAATTTATGCGTACGTATGTTAAAATGAAATAAAACAGGCCACATGGCCACATGTTATCCCCTGCGTGAGAAAACGAGACTAGGCTTAATCGAATGCTGTTTTTAATGCAGATTTTTTCCATACATTCAAATTCTGAACAAAATACGATAACAACCCTATGGAGCCAAAAACATCACTTAGAGGTGGATTTCACTCTGTTATCCCCTGCGCAAGAAAACGAGACTAGGCTCAATCGAATGCTATTTTTAATGCAGATTTTTTGCATACATTCTAATTTTGAACAAATTACGATAACAACCCTATAGAGCCAAAAACATCACTTAGGGGTGGATTTCACCCTGTTATCCCCTGCGCAAGAAAACGAGACTAGGCTCAATCGAAAGCTATTTTAATGCAGATTTTTTCCATACATTCAAATTTTGAACAAACTACGATAACAACCCTATAGATCCAAAAACATCACTTAGGGGTGGAGTTCACCCTGTTATCCCCTGCGCAAGAAAACGAGACTAGGCTCAATCGAAAGCTGTTTTTAATGCAGATTTTTTCCATACATTCTAATTTTAACAAATAACGACAACAACCCTATAGAGCCAAAAACATCACTCAGGGGTGGATTTCACCCTGTTATCCCCTGCGCAAGAAAACGAGACTAGGCTCAATCGAAAGCTGTTTTTAATGCAGATTTTTTGCATACATTCTAATTTTGAACAAATTTCGATAACAACCCCATAGAGACAAAAACATCACTTAGGGGTGGATTTCACCCTGTTATCCCCTGCGCAAGAAAACGAGACTAGGCTCAATCGAAAGCTATTTTTAATTCAGATTTTTTGCATACATTCTAATTTTGAACAAATTACGATAACAACCCTATAGAGCCAAAAACATCACTTAGGGGTAGATTTCACCCTGTTATCCCCTGCGCAAGAAAACGAGACTAGGCTCAATCGAAAGCTATTTTTAATTCAGATTTTTGGCATACATTCTAATTTTGAACAAATTACGATAACAACCCTATAGAGCCAAAAACATCACTTAGGGGTGGATTTCACCCTGTTATCCCCTGCGTAAGAAAACGAGACTAGGCTCAATCGAAATCTATTCTTAATGCAGATTTTTTCCATACATTCTAATTTTGAACAAATTACGATAACAACCCTATAGAGCCAAAAACATCACTTAGGTGTGGATTTCACCCTGTTATTCCCTGCGCAAGAAAACGAGACTAGGCTCAATCGAAAGCTGTTTTTAATGCAGATTTTTTCCATACATTCTAATTTTTAACAAATAACGACAACAACCCTATAGAGCCAAAAACATCACTCAGGGGTGGATTTCACCCTGTTATCCCCTGCGCAAGAAAACGAGACTAGGCTCAATCGAAAGCTGTTTTTAATGCAGATTTTTTCCATACATTCTAATTTTGAACAAATTTCGATAACAACCCCATAGAGACAAAAACATCACTTAGGGGTGGATTTCACCCTGTTATCCCCTGCGCAAGAAAACGAGACTAGGCTCAATCGAAAGCTATTTTTAATTCAGATTTTTGCATACATTCTAATTTTGAACAAATTACGATAACAACCCTATAGAGCCAAAAACATCACTTAGGGGTAGATTTCACCCTGTTATCCCCTGCGCAAGAAAACGAGACTAGGCTCAATCGAAAGCTATTTTTAATTCAGATTTTTGGCATACATTCTAATTTTGAACAAATTACGATAACAACCCTATAGAGCCAAAAACATCACTTAGGGGTGGATTTCACCCTGTTATCCCCTGCGTAAGAAAACGAGACTAGGCTCAATCGAAATCTATTCTTAATGCAGATTTTTTCCATACATTCTAATTTTGAACAAATTACGATAACAACCCTATAAAACAAAAAACATCACTTAGGGGTGGATTTCACCCTCTTATCCCCTGCGCAAGAAAACGAGACTAGGCTCAATCGAAAGCTGTTTTTAATGCAGATTTTTTCCATGCATTCTAATTTCGACAAAAACATCACTTAGGGGTGGATTTAACCCTGTTATCCCCTGCGCAAGAAAACGAGACTAGGCTCAATCGAAAGCTATTTTTAATGCAGATTTTTTCATACATTCTAATTTCGAACAAATTACGATAACAACCCCATAGAGACAAAAACATCACTTAAGGGTGGATTTCACCCTGTTATCCCCTGCGTAAGAAAACGAGACTAGGCTCAATCGAAAGCTATTTTTAATGCAGATTTTTTCCATACATTCTAATTTTGAACAAATTACGATAACAACCCTATAGAGCAAAAACATCACTTAGGGGTGGATTTCACCCTGTTATCCCCTGCGCAAGAAAACGAGACTAGGCTCAATCGAAAGCTATTTTTAATGCAGATTTTTTGCATACATTCTAATTTTGAACAAATCACGATAACAACCCCATAGAGACAAAAACATCACTTAGGGGTGGATTTCACCCTGTTATCCCCTGCGCAAGAAAACGAGACTAGGCTCAATCGAAAGCTATTTTTAATGCAGATTTTTTGCATACATTCTAGTTTTGAACAAATTTCGATAACAACCCCATAGAGACAAAAACATCACTTAGGGGTGGATTTCACCCTGTTATCCCCTGCGTAAGAAAACGAGACTAGGCGTAATCGAAAGCTGTTCTTAATGCAGATTTTTTCCATACATTCTAATTTTGAACAAATTACGATAACAACCCTTTAAAACAAAAAATACCACCTAGGGGTGGATTCCACCCTGTTAGCCCCTGCATAGGAAAACATGACTAGACAGTTCATAATAGGTATGATTTCGTTTAGCCATTTTCTTTTCATTCGATGTTCCTTCTAACAAATTCATTACATGTGTCATTTAAGGATAGTATCAAGATTTCATCAAACTTCATTTTAAATAATTACTTCCCGCTTTCCTATCATGTATAAAATCATCGGAATCGATTCGATTATTCGGATTATTCATTGATTTTATTCTGATATCCTTCACGAACGTCTATGGCGCTTCGGCAATCTCCGTAAAATTTTCCGGCTATCTTCACACAGGTACCATATGTAGGTTTTGAGACAACTTTTAGGGAGTCAATATAAAAGTATTTACAGATTTACAGGGGGTATCTCGAATTTCGAGATTTTGGCCAAATTTTGTCTTATTTGACTGGACTACAACGTGTAACTGTTTAGTGCAGTTTATGGTCCAACGGAGTCATTGAACCTTATCTAATTACATTAATTTTTATGACCGGAATTTGATGGTATTGATCTGGTCAACGTTTACTTCAACAAGACAGCGCTATGTGCCACACAACCATCTAAACTAAATCGTTGATCGAGCTTTTACGGAAAAAGTTTCCGGATCGTGTTATCTCTCAAAGATGTGATTACAATTTGCCACTGAGATCGTGAAAGAGAAGGTCTCCGCCAATAGCCAGTGTCGATTCAATACCTCAAGCATGGAATTCGAGGACATTGGGCAGCCACTTTTCGATTTGGTCATAGAAAATGTTATTGAAAGGATACTGTCCTGTAAGCGTGATCGTGGTGGTCATTTGCCTGATCTTATGGTCCTATTCTATAAATACAGCATACACCGATGTAACTTTACATCGATGTAAGGATACATCGCGATGTAAGTAGGCAAGTTACATCGGTGTTGAAATTGGTATTCTGTAAAAGGTCGTTTATACTGGCCCGTAACTTTAACTTTTCCCTTACCCTAAGAATTGAAACATAGACATTTCATGCTATGGTTTATACTCGAACTTCAACTTAATCCCTTACCTAGAACTCCTAGAAGTTTTTCATTCATAATTTAAGGGCATAATGGTCCTATTCTATAAATACAGCATACACCGATGTAACTTTACATCGATGTAAGGATACATCGCGATGTAAGTAGGCAAGTTACATCGGTATTGAAATTGGTATTCTGTAAGAAAGACTGTAAAAGATACCGTGAATGTTACATCGCGTAGCACGGCGAACACAGAAATCGAGATTCTAGCAAGAATTTTAGCTATTCTGTGTTATATTTTATAACCTAACGAAACTTTATTTATATTTCAGGAGCGAAATATGAATTTGAAAATCGAAATGACATTGAAGATTTTTTATCATTATTTGGAAATGCTTTTTATATAATTGTTTTGGGCTTATAAAGCATTCACACATTTATTTTTTTTGTTGAAAAATAACATTTCAATATTCTGGGAACTTATTATTATTATATAAATAATATATATACATATAGTGGAAATTTTAATAAATAGATAAATGCAATTACGTCCTTTTGGAGATATGAATGATATTACAGGAAAAAGAAATGTTTGATATCAGCTGTGACTTTTTCCACCGAACCTTCTGAAAAACAATTACTGATGGTCCAGTTAATAAGACATCAGAAAAATAAATTAATAGAATATCATATTAAGTTGAATGGAAAAACCGCTTATGATTATTTCCAAACATCTCATTCACGTATCCAGTTTTATATTTATTTATTTATTTAAACCAGTACAAATTACATCGATATCGGTTTTTTTCATTTATATGGAGCTCCCAAAACTTTGAAACTTCGTTTTCCCAACATCCTGTATAATGCAATTTTGAAATCAAATATTGTTTAGTAAGATAATGATTTCTTGCTGAAAGTCCTAGACCTACATATTCCCCTATTAATTGGATATCGTTGGCTGGAATTGTCAGTTCATCAAATATTACAAATTTTCTCCACATACTTCTTCATACAGCAATCGCATATGTCAAAAGGCCGAAAACATTGTCCACCTAACCTCAAAACACACGAATTAACAGCGATGTAAGCCGTTACACCCTCAAATTTGCCGCTGTAAAATTTACATCCGATGTAGCCGAACTTACAGCGATGTTGCACTTACAGAATTGCAATTTCACTACATCGGTGTAAAATTTCAAGGTTACAGCGCTACATCCCCTACATCGCCTTACAGAATAGGCCCATTATTTTCCACTATAAATCAACGGCAACAATTTCCTCTTTAAGCCTGGTTCTCAGAGCTTCGACGTGGAGCTCGCGACAGTTATTCCACCAATCAGAGAATATCAACAAAACTTCCCCTGACCCCCTCCTTTTGGTTTCTGGTTGTCAAAATCTGTAGCGACACGCCTCTTTTAGACGCGTTCGGCAATTACATCCCAGATCGGACAGATTTTTGTCACGTGACTGCAGATATGTCTGACAAATCTGGAATTGTCGAACGATCTAGAGCTAAAAGATTGACAACTGACAAATCGACGTCTTAAGATTGTTTTGGTTTCCAAGCTTTTCCAGGACGGTTTGAAATGGAAAAATCATTTTGCAGATGTTAGTTATTGATATTTAATGTATTCATCTATAATTATTGTGCTATCAAATTCGAATTGCAGATCTGTTGTGATAAAAATTAAATTATTTCGAAAGAGAGAAATTCACAGTTTGTAAATTGAATTTGATCGAAATGTCAGGATTTCAAGAAGATCCAGGGATAGCATTAAAAACAGAACATAATAAAACACAGTTTTAGCAAAATCAAATATTTTTATTGCAATTTTGTCACAATCTTATATAGGAACAAGTTTCTTAATACATATGTATTTCAAAACAATATGAAAATTACATCACTTCTTCAAGATTATCTATTTTCTATACACTTATTTCCTTTATCGACTAAATCGAGTAAATTCATCCTCACTTACGCAGATTTTGTATATTTTTTGCTGCTCTTCTTCTCGCAAATCCATTTCAAAATCGGCCAGAAATAAATACAGAACATACAGCAATCCAATAGCTAGAATCCGTAGCGAACAAATCAAAACTAGGTAGATTAGGTATCTTGTTGTTGTTGTTTATAACACAAGTAACACCTAACCTCACATTAACAGATTAATCTTTCTCCTCCGCCTCACGAGGCCGAGCAAAAAGATTTCATCCGGACGGTCCAGATGTCAATTGCCGAACGAAACAGATTTACCTCCCCTACATCCAGACGCAATTACCGAACGATTCCGAGCAATCCGACAAGTCTGATGTAATTGCCGAACGCAGTGTTTGTAGTTGAAATAAACCAACTTCACTTTCTGCGGCAGCGAGGGAGAAAATTGGAGAAGTGGGGATTGTCGCAGGCTTCACGTCGAAGCTCTGAGAACCAGGCTTTATAATGAAATAAACATCCGATCATTTATTAAAAAAATGGTATTTTTCTATGAATATCCATATAACACCTCTTACTGGAAAATCCTGTATATGCATAGCGCAGTAATATTAAGCACATGAGCGCTTGTTCATACTGGGAAAATTCATACCTGAATATCATAAAAGCTGTTGGTTTCATTCTATTTTTTTATGAATTTAATTTTCTTCTCCAAATCCCGAACGTTCTTCGAAATATACAAGTTTCGAAATGTTTCTTCTGGGATTTATCGTAAATACGATGGCTTCAAAGACTTGAGAAAAGTTTTTAAGATTTTTCATTACGTAGCTTTAATTATTGATATCTTTTTTATATTATTCATTCATTTGAATTCAAGAGACTGTATGGGTACAGAACACAAGGCCATGAAACAGAATGAGTGGCGTAACCATGGGTAGTCCATTCGTATTTATTTACGAAATGTCATTTCCACAAAATTATTTATCAATTTAGATTTAATTTTCCAACAGAAAAGAAAAATTATGTAGGTAGGATCGTTGTTAATACAAGTACCAATTTCGTGGTTATTTTCGATATTAATTGAGGGAAAAGAAATATGATGGATAGTGAAAATAGTGTTTATCTCAGTATAACTGGCAATATTGAGTCCCCATCATCACATTCCAGTTTTTTTGCTCTGATATTATTAAATAGTACAATATCGCTAAGTCTTCAGACAAATACACTTTTATTTTAACAACTGGAATTTCTGATGACTAGTCCAAATAAAAAAAACACAGATTTTTTTCTCCTTTGGTTTTTATCCAGCCTTTTGGAGCATAAACTTTTGTAACAGTCTCAGCTGAAGTTGGAAATGACACTGCTGAATCATATTCTGAACAGAATTTGATGCAATGGCTTTCTCAAGATCTCGACACTTCACTTTAGATCGCTTGTATTGAGGAGATACTCTGGTATGAACATCTGATCTGCTTAGGTAGGACGGATAACCTGGTAATTTCGTTGGTATCGCTCCTAAAACGAATGGTAAAAGATAAATAGAAGGCCTGCTGATTTATAACAATTTTTCAACCTATTTTTAACCTAGGAAATTTCAATGGAATTTCGACTTTTTGACCTGTAACTTCATGTGTGTAACTTGTAGATCTTTCTATAAATTCTGTTTGGAAATGTAGTTCGCAAACCTAGAAATGAGTAACTTCTGAGTTCCAGGCACAACAGTTGAATTTGCAATAATTAATAACTTACTGCTGTTACTGGGAACGAAATCTTCCCTTTCAATTGCGTTAACCAAATTCTTTTAAGTTGCTCGTCTTTGGGAAACCCAAAGACTGCTACTTTTGGCCCCCCTGCATAATTGCCCCTACACTTGGGAACAGGCAATGACAGTGGCGTAAATAACGCAGCCTGGGAGCATGCAGGCGCTAGCCGAAGCGCCTTCGCTAAGGGTTGTCAATGAATCGGCCCACACAGTGGCATGGCTAAATACGCCACTGGGCAATGAAATGGCATTTCAGCTGGAAAAAATAGCGAGATTAGCATAAAACGAACCGAAACTAAAATCAAAATAACCTCGAACATGAAAAGCAAAACTTATATGAGCTAGAAGTAAAACAAATAATCTAGTTGAAAATATATAAAAAGGCCTTTTCCTTACCTGTTAAGAATTGATGTAACACCAAAGCAAATAGAATTTTAAGCAATAAACTCCGAAAAACACTCACAATTCTGGCAAATACGTGAACCATAGGGATAGAATAGAGAAGAGACGCTATGACATACAATTGTGTAAGGAAAAATGGAACCACTGGGCGGGGCTTAGTTGGAGACCAATATGGCTGAAAGTTCAGGGTTGAATTAAGTTGCCAGTTTTTTCTGTTTACGAATTTCACCCAAAAAATACGACGTGTTGGGTCTTTAGGAATCCTGTTCAAATAAGGTCAATTAAATATCAAATAAACAATTTTTCTTCAGGCGATAATATGCACATATAAAAAGATATCAGATTACCAAGACATACTAGCAAAAATTTCGAATGCGGATCTGTTCAGTACTCATCCCTACCTGTGATATGTTTTTCCTCTAATTTTCTTCTTATCTGTCCCTTCTCTGCTTGAAGAAAGCCATACAGCACACGATACCATTTTATTATTGTTTATTAAGCACAAGAAATCTCAATTTAACTTGAAAAAGGTACAAAAATCACTATTTTTAGAAAAAATCCAATGATTGTCAAAATTCGACGTATAGCAGTAATATGGCGGATCTGATACCACGTTCAATTTCATTGATAGCAACTCTATATACTATTCTATCTCTATGACGTGAACAAATATCAACTGTCACCTACAAATGATTAACTACTCAAACATATCAGAGTATCTGAAAATTTCTCATTCACTTCTTTTAATTGAATACAATTTACTTGCTACTGAGTTAAAAATCCCCTTTCGCGATTTCACGATGAAATCGGACATATTTCTCAATAGTACGGTAAATATAGCAGGAAAAAATACGGATTTCTGGAAAAATGACCTACAGAAATTTGATTTCATAAATCGATAGGGGAACATAATAGTTATTTATGTAATAAGGATCATAAAGACGATCATTATGGTACAAGTCGTGAATGTTATCGGGCGAGGCGTAGCCGAGTGCCATAATGATTGTTTATGATTCGTATTACATACAAAATTTTATCTGATGGCATTTATATCAATACATTTTCGAAAAATTAAAAACTGCATTTTCGACATGTCACAATGACACGTTTTCCTTATAGAATTTCATTATGTAGTACCATAATGAATTCATTATGGTACTTAGTCCCATAATGAGCTTCCTTCCTTATGTCATCAAAATTGAGTGACATAACGTTGTCATTATGACATGTCATCAGATAAAAAAAATTTTATGCCAGATTTTCGGAGGGATCCCCCCTTTTGAGAAAATCCAAAAACATTTTGAAATACGTTTTACTCGGAAATCATTGGTTTTAGAGAAAAGTTTATTCAACAAAAAATGTAGAGGACATTGTTATCTACATTTTATCTTATTGGGGCGAAGTCGTCCGACTTGAAATACAGAAAGTAGGTGGCGCTAAAGTATCAAAAAAGTGTTTTTTTGGCATTTTCGTAAAAAATAAATGAGAAAAGATGCAGCGCAGCATAGTTAACGTAACGGTTCTTTTCACTTTCGCCGGGTTTTACACTTTGACAAGCTGCTGCTCGATAATGGTAAGTTTTACCAAAAAATTGTTTTTAAAAAAATGTAGATAATTTTGTGATGAACAATTTTCCCATTTACATTACTGCAAAAAAATTATTTATTTTTAACGAAAATGCCAAAAAAACTACTTTTTTGATACGCCACCTACTTTTTGTATTTCAAGTCGGACGACTTCGCTCCAATGAGATAAAATGTTGATAACAATGTTTTCTACAGTTTTTGAGCGATCGTTCTACTCAAACGAGTGCTATATCGTTTTGCCCAAATGTCTGTAATTTGTGACGTGCTCCCGTCTCTGCCAAACTGCATTGCCATCGTTTTACCTTCGGAAATAGAGATCTCGGGCGCCACCTCTAGTTTAAAGTGTTGAGGACACTAGGGTACCCATAGGCGGTGTCCTATGGGGTCCGGGAGCTACTAGCCAGAGAAGGTTATGTCCAGGGGTCAGTTGTTTGTACCTAACTAAATATTCCCTAACTCTAAAAAATACTCAAATATTTCTTAGGAAAAGAAAACACACAATTATAATAACATCTTTATTCGGTAAACGGTAAATAACGGCAGTCATCAAAATAAACCATAATATAAATACAATGTGGGAAAAGAGGGTGAGCGGGCGGTGAGAAGGTTGAAGCGGGATGTAACATGCAGCATGATTTCGGCGGTGAGAGCTCTCGGAAAAATAAGCAATGCAATATCTACAAGTGGTATTAAAAAGCGGTAATGATAGTCGAATGAGAGTGCAAGCGGAAATTAATCAAGCAATGGTAAGTAACGGTACGGAAGCGAAGGTTCTAACATGAGCAAGTTCCTAACAAACAAATTTCCAAAAATGACATCCTTAATTACTGGCATACATCGGTTCACGATAATTACGGGGTCCACTAACAACAACAGGTTTTACGGACAGGCGGTGAAAGGAAATTAGTGCGGTACCAGGGAAAGCATATGCGCCGTTTGAAGCTAGCATACACCTACCCCAATGCTCCGAACCACGAGGCCCATGCACGCCTTTTGAAGCTAGGGCATGCACCTCGATGTTCCGGAGCGGCACACGGTGGGGAAGGATAAAGGGAGGCATTTACAAGACTGCATATGGGCCGTTTCAAGCTAACATACGCGTTCTTGCACATCAGAACTCTGGGATGTCATGCAGGCCGTTTCAAGCTACTACACAACCTCCGGGGGTTCGAATGATGCCAGAAGGGCACAGCAAGATGGTGTATGGGCCGTTTCAAGCTAACATACAACCTCTTGCAGGTTCAGAATTTCAGGGTGTCATGCAGGCCGTTTCAAGCTACTACACAACCCCCAGAAACTCGAACGGTGGCGGAAGGGCACAACAAGACAGTGTATGGGCCGTTTCAAGCTAAAATACACCCTCTTGCCGATTCAGAATTGCAGGGTGTCATGCAGGCCGTTTCAAGCTACTACACAACCCCCTGAAACTCGAACGGTGTCGGAAGGGCATAACATACACCCTCCTGTCGACTCAGAATTTCAGAACGTCATGCAGGCCGTTTGAAGCTACTACACAACGTCCAAGAACTCGAGTAATACCAGAGAGGATAATACAAGACAATATATGGGCCGTTTCAAGCTAACATATACCATCTCGCATCTCGGAATTCTCACAAGTCATGCAGGCCGTTTGAAGCTTCTACACAACCTCTGCGAATTCGAGCGGCGGAAGGACGGGAAAATACAACAGGAGAAATACATTATAAATATCAAAGCCAGCAAATAAGAATTAAAACAATCATACCTAAACTGAACTTGCCCCTGCAGAACCCTCTGGTGGCACTTACTTCTGGACGGACTGGTCGGCTAGTACTTTCTTGAGTAGTGGTCAGGATATTGATTTTTATTCGACTCATTTATTCAGCGGAAAATCCCGCATTTTAAACCTTTTGGACACGTGTGGCCGGTAACAGGTGGCTCCGCCCCACGTGTGCGGTATCGGTAAATCGCGATTCAACTCGCTGTACATCTTCAGCGCTTTCAGGATATCTGATTCCAGTGAAATTTCTCTTGTGAATGTAAAATGATATTCTGATTGGTCATTGTTTTAACAGAACCATAGAAAATTCAATTGGAATATTGAAATAATCATTTTTATATCTCGATAACAAGATATCCGATTCGAGTGAAATTCATTTTGTGAATGGAAATCGATATACTGAATCAGTGGCGCAGCCAGGATTTTGTTTTGGGGGGGCTGAATTAAACAATTCTTGATGATACAACAAATACGAAAGTTTCAAAAAAATAGAGAAGAAAGGAATAGCGAAGAAAATTAATCTTTGGGGGGGGGCTGCAGTCCCAAAGCCCCCCCTAGCTGCGCCAGTGTACTGAATGTTCATTCAAAATTTCGTGGACATAGTGTTAAAAGAGCCATAGAAAATTCAATTGGAATGTTGAAAAGAAGAATCTTTATATTTCCATAATAGGATATCCGATTCGACTGGAATTTCTTTTGTGAATGTGAACTGATATACTGAATTCTCATGCAAAAGTTTGTGGCCATAGTGTGAACAGAACCATAGAAAATTCAATTAGGATATAGAAAAGAAGAAACTTCATATTTCCATAACAAGATATTCGATTCGAGTGAAATTCATTTTGTGAATGGAGATCGATATACAAATATTCATTCAAAATTTCGTGGCCATAGTGTTAACAGAACCATAGAAAATTCAATCGGAATATTGAAAAGCAGAATCTTTGTAATATAAAATAATATGATGTTTACACACGTCAGTAAAAATATGTTCAAAATACATAATATTAAACTACACTTAAAAACGAATCAATCAGATGAAATCTGATTGTTTCAGCAATAAATACTCATCTATCGAGCACAAACATTTTTTCAAAAAAATATTCTTAACTAGAAAATTTACCCTTTGTCAGAGAACGATAAGACAACGGAAGAACATTATAAAACTTAAAGGCTAAATAATCAGGACTATTCTGTGACCTGCTCAGTCTCATATAAGGCAAACAGATCAAGTTCTTATTTCGGGTATTATATGAATGTTTGTCCCCATTTAAAGTCAGAGATGAGGCTCTACAATGCGCATATATTAAACATTCAAAAATAAACAGGGCAGGCAGAGTGAGAATGTTAAATTCTCTTAATGCATTTTTACAACAGTCTCTGTAACCCAGTCTAGCTATTATACGAACAGCTTTACGTTGCAAACTAAATATTCGACCACTCTCACTAAAATTCCCCAAACAATTATACCGTACCTTATGTGCGACTCGAAGAGAGAAAAATAAGCTGTTCTGAGAACTTCCAAGGACACACAGTCAACCAGGCTTCTGAACAGAAATATAGTTTCATTTATTTTTATCGCAAGAGAGCCAATGTGGGATCTCAAAGTGACCCCAGTGTCCAGCCGAATGCCCAAAAAAATCACTGTATCCTCAACATGAACAGTCGAAGCGGTTGTCCTTTTCAAACTGAAAATCATCCTTTGTGTTTTCTGTTCATTCAAACACAGATTATTACCTGCAATTCTCCTCATAGCATCCGACCACATCCGATCAAACAAGCCGACAGCATCCGCCAGATCAGCACAGGTCCGAGACAGGGTAGAGTCGTCCGCAAAAAGTAGGTATCGATAAAAATTCAGTTAAATAATCAGGAAAATCATTTATGAAAATCAAAAAGAGCAAGGGGCCTATAATCGAGCCTTGAGGTACTCCAATAGTTATTGGCTGCAAATCAGACCTCTCATTCCTCACTTGAACACATTGATATCTATTTGTTAAAAAGGATTTTATGAAGTCTCTACTACCCTGATCGTGTGTCAACAGAACCATAGGAAATTCAATTGGAATATTGAAAGAATCATCCTTATATTTCCATAACAAGATATCCGACTTGAGTGAAATTTATTTTGTGAATGGAAATCGATATACTGAACGTTCATTCAAAAATTCGTGGCCATGGTGTTAACAGAGCCATAGAAAATTCAATTGGAATATTGAAAAAAAGAATCTTTATATTTCTATAACAGGTTATCCGATTCGAGTGGAATGCATTTTGTGAATGTAAACTGATATACTGTATTTCCATGCAAAATTTTGTGGCCATAGTGTTAACAGAACCATAGAAAATTCAATTGGAATATTGAAAGAAGCATCTTTATATTTCCATAACAGGATATCCGATTCGAGTGGAATTTATTTTGTGAATGTAAACTGATATACTGAATTTTCTTGCAAAATTTTGTGATAACAGAACCGTAGAAAATTCAATTGGAATATAGAAAAGAAGAAGTGAAATTTATTTGTGAATTGAGACTGATATACTGAATGTTCAAGCAAAATGCATCATCAGAACCATTGAATTTTTTTTAATTATTTATTTTTTACATATTTCATTTTAATTTCCAGAATATAATTCCAATTGTGCTGAGATTCAGTATTTAACTGGTATCAATCTCAAGTCACATATAAAATTTTGAGATAATAGTCTCATTCGACTCCTTGATGACGAATCCGTTGGTCAAATTCAATTATGTCCGTGGTGCCGTCCGACTGTTAGCACGATAACTTTCGAAGGGATTGTCCTAGGGACTTGTAATTTTCATTGTGAATTCGGTTCTCAAATGCCTCAGTTGAGCCAAATCCATAAAACATGGCCATTAAAAATTTTTGTTTTTTATTTGGTGCAGTTTATGGTCCAGCGTAGTCATTGGACCTTACTTAATTACTCAACTTGATGGATTGCGCTATCGAGAGATGATTAACGATTTTTTTTTATGACCGAATATGATGGTATTGATCTGGACAACGTTAACTTCACCAAGACGGTGTTACGTGCCACACAACCAACTAAACCATCGATCAAGCTTTCGCGGAAAAAGTTTCCGGATCGTTATCTCTCGAAGATGTGATCACAATTGGCCACCGATATCGTGAAAGAGGAGGTCTCCGCCAATAGCCCAGTGTCGATTCAATACCTCAAAGATGGAATTCGCGAGGCTATCGGGGACATAGGGCAACCACTTTTTGATTTGGGTAGGGAAATTTGCATTTAGAATATTGTCTTGTAAGCGTGGCCGTGGTGGTAATTTTCCTGATTATAACACGTGGGCTGAAAAGTCCCGGGCCTCACAAAGAAAACACGGTTTTTTTGGTTCAAAATTAGCTTTATTCATCAACGTTATCTCCATCAAGAGCAACGCAATCGTTTCAGCGCCGCTCTAACATTTCAATACCACTTTTGTAGAACGATTAATCTTTTGCCTCAAAATAGGCCTCAGTTTCAGCGATAACCTCTTCATTCGTGCGAAATTTCTTACCGGCGAGCATTTTTTCAGGTCTGTGAACAGCCAGTAGTCGCTGGGAGCCAAATCTGGCGAATAGGGTGGATGTAGGAGCAATTCGAAGTTCAATTCACGTAGTTTTGCCATTGTTTTGATTGACTTGTGACACGGTGCGTTGTCTCGATGGAACAAAATTTTTTTCTTTGCCATATGCGGTCGTTTCTTTGCAATTTCGGCCTTCAAACGCTCCAAAAACGCTATATAATATTCACTGTTGTTGGTATTTCCTTTCTCAAGATAGTCGATGAATATTACACCACGCACATCCCAAAATACAGAGGCCATAACCTTTCCAGCCGATTGGTGTGCTTTCGGGCGCTTTATACGAGGTTCACCAGTTGCTGTCCTCTCAGATGACGATCGTTTTGATTCCGAAGTGAAATTATGGATCCATGTTTCATCCATTGTCACATATCGACGCAAAGTTTCCGGTTTGTAACGTTTAAACATGGCCAAAAACTGCTCAGAAGCATCAAAACTTTCTTGTTTTTGGTCAACAGTGAGCAAACGCGGCACCCACTTTGAACAGAGCTTTCTCATATTCAAATGCTCATGCAATATAAAGCCAACACGTTTTTTGATATCTTTACGATGTCAGCTAACTCACGCAAGTACACTTTTCAATCATTCAAAACGATTTTGAGGATTTTTTTGATGTTTTCTGGTGTTACCGCCTCATTTGGACGTCCACTGCGTTCTGCATAATCGGTGTCTCTACAACCACGTTTGAAGTCAGCAAACCAACGTTTTATTGTTGCTTCTGATTTAGCGGAGTCCCCATAACACATTTCAAGCCATTGCTGAGGGATGATTCTAGTTTTCGTGACAGTAGGTGACCGATTGAGATAATAGGGGAGAATCGACTTTTTCTGGCTGACTGGAAAAGAAGGCACGCAAGATTGTAGGAGATTTTACATGAGATGTCTGGAACGATTCGAGAATAGAAGGAACTATATATTCTATCTAACATTATCGAAGCGAATCAATGACGTTGCATCATTGCTTCGCCTGAATGGTATTTTTTCCCACCAAGAAACAGTGTAAAATCAAACCACGAAACTGTTTTTGATCCATTGTTTCGAAAATGAAAATGGAGAAAAACTCTTAGCACAAACTCACAAACTAATGAATAGAATGTCATGAAATTTTAACAGCTATCTTTTGAAGGTTAGCATTAACTGAAAAAAAGGTGACTGCGCCAAAACTAGCGCCATCTATGTGTTAGACCCGGGGCTTTTCAGCTCATGTGATATTTTCCACTGTAAATTAACGGTATAATCTCCTCTTTAAAATGGAATAAAAACCTGATCATTCATTTTAATATTCAAGATATTAATATTTCCTCGATAAAGTGTAAATCGAAATCCTCTTCGGGTTCAGGAGGATAAACTAAAACAAATTAATCCTTTCAAGCTTTTCATCGATAGGATATTCTTAAGTCAATACAGACAATTATCAATAATCATATTAATTACTGATTTTCTAGATCTAGAAGATTTCATGAAGATGTGAATAGAAATCACTTCGAGCAAAACCACCATTTATTACTCCAGATATATTAGGTATCTAATATTCGTTTTGAGCATACAATGTTTTTGTTCGTCACATGTTTGCTTCATAACTTTTTCTTCATTAGACTCTATTCTGTTCATTCGCACTTTTATTGACTAATTAAAATGATAATTCTCGAATACATTTACAATACCATTAGTTTCTATTATTCAAACAATGATATTTTTATTCAATTTGAGTAGTAAATCTGTAATGTAAAATTTTAATTTCCGGTCGTTAAGTATTCAGAACTGTCTGAATTGCGTTATAAATTTGTCAATTTTCAGATGTAAATTGACATTGTTAGAAATCCTAGATTTGTGCAACTTTTACTTGATATTGACCACAATGTGTATCACTCTGACAAGAAAATAAACAACATAGCCTATATTTTCAATATACACAGTGGAATATGCCAAATTTCCATGGATAACCTCCCTCGGACTCTTGTCTCGAAAACACGTCGAATGGCAAGTCTGCGTTAGGTAACGTTGCATTGAAACTGGCAAATTATTCAAAATACTGCCACCCTAAGATAATGAAACAAAGGCCTACTTTCTTTTCTAATAACCACATAAAAATTAAATAAACAGTGTGGTTAAATTCCATTTGTCACGAGCCTACACTTGACATGTTTGTTTTTGAAAAAAATAAGGTGGGTTTACGGCAAAAGTGTTTATGAAAAATGTTACATTTTGTACGTTCAAATACAGAATCAATTCACTTGTTTCAGTTTTTTTTCAGTCGTTGATTTAAAATATTAATATTAATTTTATTAAGAACGCAACCCCATATAACTAATCATGAATTAGTAGAATCGACAATGTTTTATTGTTACGTTAAGTTTCTGATTGAAACAATGTCGAACAGTTTCAATGAAATTCACTCTAATAACTAATCCTGAAATGGTTTCAATATTTTCCACATTTAACGTCATTCCAATGATGACGGTCAGAGGAAGGTTTGGAAATTCACATCGAAAACGTACGATATACAATGCATCAGACAGAGAATTTTTCCGTCCTGTTGAACAGATGAATAATCGAGAGATTCACGTGCTGTAATTGACTGAATCCCTTTGTCCGATTGCACTAATGTAGTGTTGTCTCATTCTAATCGATGGTAGCGGCTCAATTCAAGCAGTATGGTAGGCAACCGCAAGTACTTGAATCTAGTATCACGGGCAGCCTGGCACATTAAATAATTCGATGCTCGAACTGCAGGTTCCCTACCATATTGCCTCTCCCAACGTTAAGAAAGGGACAACATTACATTATTGCAATCGGACTACGGGATTCAGTCAATTACAGCACGTGAATCTTTCGACTATTCATCTACTCAACTGGACGGAAAAATTCTGTCTGATGCATTGTATATCGTATGTTTACGATGTGAATTTCCGAACCTGTACTTATACATATTTTGTAGTTATTATTGTTTATTGTTTCGCTGAATTCCAATTGATTGAATAAAATGTTTTTTCTTTTAAATATTTCAAAAACGAATTGCCCTATTTTACTGGTCAGAAGATTCCAAATTTAATGTAATGATATTTATCGAATAACATTTGTTCTATCCTCGTGGTTTTTGATTTCGAGAATATTTCGATCAGTTTGGGTTCGGTAAATATCTCCCATTAAGTTGTTATATTTTCATTATATCACTCCGTTACCAGATCACAAATATAATATTTATATTTTTCAGAACGTTATACCAGTACTGATGGGTAGTGCTTACAAGAATATTGGTATTCAACCACTTATGGATGCAATACTTTTGTATTTACCATCACCCAAATCACGGACTCACTATCATAAATATTTCGACGATAAGTTGTGTGCCAAGGCATTCAAACTATTGCATAATAAACAGAAAGGACCATTGGTTTTTGTGCGAGTATATAATGGAGAAATCAAAAAAGGTCAAAAAATAACCAGTATCACACAAGGAAGAAATGAACAAGTAGGGCGCCTATATGCAGCATTTGCTGATGATTTTCATGAAGTGGATAGTATTAGCAGTGGTAATATTGGAATTGTTACCGGTTTGAAAGTAAGTGAAAACTCTTTTCAAGTATGTTAACCAATAACTTGAAAGAATACGAGACAAAGAGAAACTTTGTCGGAAACTTGTTTCGAACAGCTTAATGTTAGTTTAGGTACTTTCAGTTTCGCAGTAAGTAAGTAAGGGTCATACATATAGGTTTTCAACAGTGAAAATTTTGGGAATATTGAAGTTTTCTAATGCCTCAATTACACTCAGCCCTCCTCACTGCCACTCGCGTTGTTGGCAATAATTCCCGAAATACTTCTGTAGCAGTTTCGAAGGCAGTGTGCATTTACACTCAGCCGCAGCATTGCTCTCGTGACCACGGTTCGGCAATGACGGACGAAGAAATTGCAGCCTCAGCGCTTTGTCTCGTTGATTTGTATGAATATGTGGGTGTCTTGAAAACATGTAGAGAAAAAAGAATTAGTCCCTCAGTATCAATTTACCCTTTTTCTATCAATTCAAACAAAAATAGTTCTAAATTCTATTACAATTATTCGATGTTTCGTATACAGGAATGGGATGGAAAGTTTTCTGAATGAAATGACTGAAATGATTTTTGATTTCTCTCGAACAAAATTCGACCGATGATAAAAAAAGAAGATACGAGATTGAGAATGGCAATTCCCCCAAAATTTAGATTGGCGATAACTCTGCGATTCTTGACAACAGGGGATAGTTATAGAAGTTTATACTATCTATTCAAAGTTTCAGAATCAATTATCTCAATAATTGTCCCTGAAGTGTGCAGAGCTATTAACATTGTCCCCAGTGATCTTATCCAGGCAACAAATACAGATAGAAAACGTAAATATAATTCTCACTTTAACAATTAAAATTGAATAAAAACCGGAAAATATATTATCAACAGCGATTCATAGTTTTTTTATTTTCATTACTCCATTCCATCGTGGACATTTTTTCGATAATAGTAAAAACAATATTTTCGTTAAAATTATTAAATTTCGTGAGAGCGCAGGGCTATCTTTTGTCAGCGCAGCCACAGCAACCTAGCTGAATGTAATCACTCACTGCGCCCGTATTGCCAGTCCCTTTGACTTCCGTCCGAAAAACCGTCAATTCGGGGAGCATGAGGCAGCACGAGGATTTGCGGCATGCAGCAGGGAAGTATAGTGATTACATTCAGCCGCTGCTACATGCCGTGGAAGTGAGCTGAGTGTAATCGGGGTGTGACACCCCGATTACACTCATATTTTATTATTATCGAGAAATGCCCACGATGGAATAGAGTAATGAAAATAAAAAAAATATGAATCGCTCTTGATAATATAATTTCCGGTGTTTTATTCAATTTTAATTGTTAAAGTGAGAATTATATTTACGTTTTTTATCTGTATTTGTTGCCTGGATAATATCACTGGGAACAATGTTAATAGCTCTGCACACTTCAGGGAAAATAATTGAGATAATTGATTCTGAAACTTTGAATAGATAGTATAAATTTCTATAACTATTCCCTGTTGCCAAAAATCGCAGAGTAATCGCCAATCTAAATTTTGGGGGAATTGCCATTCTCAATCTCATATCTTCTTTTTTTATCATCGGTTGAATTTTGTTCCAGAGAAATCAAAAATCATTTCAGTCATTGCATTCAGAAAACTTTCCATCCCATTCCTGTATACGAAACATCGAATAATTGTAAATTCTAGTCGCAAATTGGAATAATATAATAGTATTTAGAACTATTTTTGTTTGAATTGATAGAAAAAGGGTAAATTGATACTGAGGGACTAACTCTTTTTTCTCTACATGTTTTCAAGACACCCACATATTCATACAAATCAACGAGGCAAAGCGCTGAGGCTGCCATTTCTTCGTCCGTCATTGCCGAACCGTGGCCACGAGAGCAATGCTGCGGCTGAGTGTAAATGCACACTGCCTTCGAAACTGCTGCAGAAGTATTTCGGGAATTATTGCCGACAACGCGAGTGGCAGTGAGGAGGGCTGAGTGTAATTGAGGCATAAGAAGGTATTGGAATATTGGATGTTTTGATAATTATCTTCCAGGTTTTTGATAGTATGATAAATGAATTGAGTGAGTTCGGCTGCTTGTAGAAATTTGACACTTTAATGACATTTTCTGAGTGATTTTCCTGTCGTTAAGGCTGTAGAAATGAGGGATTTCTTACATTGTCAATTTGTCTCTGGGAATCATATTTACTTTAAAAAATATGCAATATGGATTAAATGAATCAATTAAAATAATTTGGACATTTATAGTAGCGGAGCTCAAGCAGAGTTTTCGGGATTTACTACAGCGCGGCAGAATATACAGGGGTATAGTTCATAGTTCATTTATTACCCTCAAATTCTACAGGGTTTGTCAAGTAAACATATTATAACAATAAATTAAATAACTACAGTAATTGTAAAATTCTACGCGCACATACATTAAAACATGAAAACAATAGTAAGAACATATAAATATCAACTCTAACAGATAACAATAAAACAAATATCTATAGACAAAAAATGGTACATGATGAATTCATCCATAGAATAAAAAGCTGCTCCAACCAGTATCGCCTTGATTTTTCGTTTGAAAGCCGTACAGTGAAGCGAAGTCATGCTCTGCGGAAGCCTGTTATATAATTTGACACCATTGAAAGTATGCATATTTTTAGTTATCGATTGAAATATATTCTGGGAGGATTCTGCATTTCTTAAAAACTTTATAGGTTTTCACTCCCAGTCTCTGAAACAGAAATAATTAAAAAAATTTCAAATTTTCAAGGTGAAGTGCTCCTGCGATAATCTTTGCACTTATTTGTCAGGAGCAAATTGGTCTTGAAACGTTACATTATCCTTTTAATTTATTTCCTTTTTCAGTTTTACCGTTAGGCAACAATTTTTTCACGTTGCGGTGTCTGATATAGACACCGAAACGTTACATTATCCTTTTAATTTATTTCCTTTTTCAGTTTTACTGTTAGGCAACAATTTTTTCAAGACCAATTTGCTCCTGACAAATAAGTGCAAAGATTTAAATAAATAAATAAATAAATTATCGCAGGTAGCTTTTGTAGATGATCCGATTTTTTTCGTTTTCCTTTCAGGAAAGCACTGATCAAAACTGTGCATAAGAGTTCGGTGAGATATGCCAGAAGAGCCCTGGGCAGAGTTTACACGAATTGAATCCCAATTAAAATTTCTCAGTTTTTCACGAAAAAGGGCCGTATTTCTATTTCGATTGGTTTCGTTTTGTCTGAGATATTAAGGAACAAATATTTGGAATAGTTATATTTCATGGAGCATCCTGTACGATTTGTCTGGTTAGCAAAATTAAATGTCGTATTCGAGAACCGAACTCACCCTGAAAATCTCAAGTCTCTAGGACAATCCCTTCGAAAGTTATCGTGTTTGCGGCCGGACGACCCCACGGACCGAATTGAATTTGACCACGGATTCTTCATCAGGGAGTCGATTCCTATCGTTTGAGAACATTTTCGGCTCAAAATTCGAAAAGTTTTTTAATTAAACCGGAATGGGAAAATTGAGACCGATTTTTTGTACCACTCCTTCGTCCAAATTCTTCTATTCTTAGGAGTGTGCTGTACCTCATCGTCGCATATATCGGTTTTAATAAAATATCTTCCTCCATTTTTCGATAATTCCTCCGAATCAGCCGACTACTTCACTCGACGGAAAGCACCGGTGAAATGATGTTTCAACTTGATTGACAACCGCTATTTTCACTTTCATTTGGTTTACAACCTAGTTGACAACATAATCTTCAACTAAGTTGATCGTCTGTAGGCCGTTTAACTCCCTCAACTTGATCTTTGGTCAACAAGTGTTCGGTTAAACATGCCACCTTATAGTTTCCAATATTTAATGTATTTTGTACTGAGTCAAGTTTATTACTTAAACACTGGATATTCAATATCGCGTCGTATTCGAAATTTTGCATTCAGAAGTTACTCTTACATTTTCATTAATCTTTCATGTAATTTGGTTTACGAAAGAAACTGAAGCGCTTTACTAACACACCAACGGGCTAATTTTGAGGTTTATATAGATCTTCAACCAATGACAGATTCGCACCATATCTTAAAATATACATTAGTAGGTGAGTCTCGATGAGGGAGTTTATCGACTGAAAATATTTCGCCTGGGAATTTTTCCACCAAATACCTTGTACCTGGTTAGGTACTTCCACCAAATATGAGCCTATATACAGAAGGTTTCACTTGTAAATGAACATACGGTAACCTGAGCTAGTGCTAACCTAGGCGAGTCTGAAAAACCCAAAAAAAAATGAAAATTATTTTCGTAATCACAGTTTAATGCATGCAGGTGCGTGATACTCAAAAAAATTCAATTTTATAATTATTTTCTCATAAATTTAAATTTTTTGTAAAAAACCATACTCTTGTTTGTATTCATGCTATTTCCTGAGCTTTTCAATAAATTTAGTTCAATGATTAAAAAAATAAAAACAAAATTAGGTAATATTTGAATTTTGGGTTACAGCAGATATCGATCAGATTTTGGTGTCATTGTATTCATTTAGTTTTCCTGAACAACATTAGTGAAACCAACAGGTGGCAGTTTGTCTTAGTTTTGGAAATATAGGCCTAAAAATTTCCTGAAATGTTCCATCTTCGAGAGACACTTTCTCCTGTTATGGAAATATAGAGATATAGAGATTTTTTTCAATATTAACACTGAATTTTCTATGGTTCTGTTCACACTATGTCCACAAAATTTTGTATGGAAATTCAGTATATCAGTCTACATTTACAAAAGAAATTTTACTTTTATAGGTTATCTTGTTATGGAAATATAAAGTTTTTTTGTCAAAGATCCAATTCAATTTTCCATGGTTCTGTTAGCACTATGACCATAAAATTTTGCATAAATATTCTGCATATCAATCTTCATTCACAAAATAAATTTCACTCAAATCAAATACCTTTTAATGGAAATATGAAGTTCCTTCTTTTCGATATTCCAATTGAATTTTCTAAGGTTCTGTGTACACTTTGTCCACAAAATTTTGCATGTGTTTTATTAACAACTGGACAGTAACAGACGAAGAATCATCAAGTTTACATAGATACATACTATACGACATACAATCATACAAACGAATAACATAAAAAGCACGAAATAACGAAGAGACTACACAAATAAAAATGGACAATAGAGAATGAAGAACACCTTGAAGAGAGAGCACAGACATTACAGGAAATTTGCACTGACGTATGCTCACGGTTCATAACAAAAAAGAACATAAACAAAACTGACGACCGACCAACAAAAGGCGAGAGGGACATTACGACGACAGAGACGCGAAGCACAATAAGAAACAGACGAATACGAAAAACGAAGCAAGAAATAATGGGTACGTTCAGAAGCACTCAAATGTTGGCATAAAGCAAAAATCAGTTGAGTAGAGTCTGAACGCTTCGCTGAGTGATATACAAATCTGACTTATCATGATATATAACCTTACTTTGCCGACCTCGGTAGTCCAGTGGGCATGCTTCTGGCTGTGGTGCCGGTGGTCCCGGGTTCGAATCCCGGTGAGGGCATGGATGGTTGTGTATGTCCTGTTCGTTAAGAATAAAAAGTTTGATGTACTGTGTAGTATGAATGAACTATATGTTAACGACGAAGATAATTACTGAGATTGGGTACATAGCCGTATAGTTGAGCTTAGCCCATTAAAAGAGAATGTGAGTGAGTGATAACCTTACTTTTTGATACCCAGTTGAGAAACTTTTTGTTATTGTACTTGCAGATTATAAATCGAAGTGTATTTGGAATAACCAAAATACTCCTTAATAAACTTCAACTCACAGAACACAACAATACTAAACTTCAACTGAAAACCCTAAACATAAACAAATCACAAAATAGGTATATGCGCATGTCTCAGCGGTCAGATAAGTTACAAAGCGCAAAGTTTTACCGCTGCCAGAAATCGACATCTGCTGAGAAACATCGATTTGTCAGCGATTTTGCTGAACGCTATCGCTTCCTCAACTTACTCAACTGCTGCCAACAGTTGAGTGCTTCTGAACGTACCCAATAACAGCAAAAAAGGAACATACACAGAAGAAAATAAAAGAAATATGCGAAAACGATCCATGGGACAAACTATACAAATTTCTTAACAAAAGACAATCAGCACCAAGCTCAAATATACAAAAGGACGACGGAAGCTACAGTACGGACGAGACAGATAAAAATATGTACCTACTGGACAAATATTTTCCACAAGCCGATGAAGCAACAGACACCCAAGAAATTAAACAAATTCGACACAGAAAACAGATATACAACAAAACAAAGCAACCGGACATACAAAGAGAAGAGATAGAGACAGCAATAAGAGGACTAAAGAAAGGAAAAAGCACGGGAGAGGACAGAATACCGAACGAAGCAATGAGACACATATTTGACGCCACGAACGAAATACTGACGGATATATACAATAAGTGTATCACTTACGGACGATTTCCCAGAGTGTGGAAGAAGGCTAAGGTGGTATGGATACCAAAAAAGACGGTAGCCTGAGACCAATAAGCCTGCTTCCTGCATTGGGAAAAATATTAGACAGAATGACGAACAAAATACTGCAACACTGGCTGGAAAGCAACGACGCACTGGACAAAAGACAATACGGATTAAGGGAATGACACTCAACTATTGACGCTATCGACGAATTGATGAAAACCATACAGACCAACAAGGACAAGGCCAAACACCAACTGTTGATGGCACTGGACCTGCGGAACGCTTTCAATAGTGCATAGATGCTCTACATTAAAAAGGAAATGGAGGAGGCGGATGTACCGGAAGCACTCCGCAGGTTATGCGAGGACTTCTTGACAAAAAGGACGATAACTAGCGGACGGTTACGAGGACGATGACAAAAGGTACCCCCCAGGGATCATGCCTCGGACCAACCCTGTGGCTTCTAGTTATGCAGGGTTGGTTCAGAATGATGGACGAGACGGACAATGAGTGGAGGACAGACGAGGCGGTACAGCGACAAATAGACAAGGAATACACGGACACACTTGCCGCTTTTCTAGCGTTTGTAGACGATGAATTCATAGTTATATGGGACAGCTCGGCTAAACAAATTGAAAAAAAATGGAAGTATATATGGAACGGCTGCAGGCGCTGGGAAGTACCACCATGGTGGTTAGAAGCGAAACATAGACATATTGGACAAAGAACCGAGACCAAATGAGGACAACACGAATGGACAAAATAGACAAAAAGACACCCATCCACTAGACGCGGAACACATAAGACTACATATTACATTGACGAACAGAAAATACATACGAAAAAAGATACAGGAAAAATACGGAGACCTAACGCTGACACTAAGAAAGGACGGAAGAGCTAACGAGACAGACATACAAAAGATTAACGAGTGGGCCGAGGAAGCTATCATGAACACATAAACAAACGGACAGACAATCAGGGAAATACATAACATTGATAATATTCACTCACTCACATTCTCTTTTAATGGGCTAAGCTGAACTATACGGCTATGTACCCAATATCAGTATTTTATCTTCGTCGTTAACATATAGTTCATTCATACTACACAGTACATCAAACTTTTTTTTTATTCTTAACGAACAGGACATACACAACCATCCATGCCCTCACCGGGATTCGAACCCGGGACCAACTGATAATATTAATGACCAACTGACGAGGACAACACCCTGCAGTAGAACATCAACTGCAGGGAGGGACAGAAGGTTGATGCCGGCAGGCGGGGAACCAAAAACGCTCAAAGTACTAGATAGAGAAAATCTTTTGACAAAGTGTATACTGTGTGGAACCTCCAAATGGAATACATTCGATAAGGAATAAATGAGAGCGTGTATATATTTCACTAAGATGTGCTGTAAGAATTGCATTCGTATAATAATATTCAGTTAAAACTGAACGATTGTATGAAATCTCCTCGATTTGACTCTGCACGGAAAGTACCTATCCGAAGGCCCTCCTACCGCTGCGCCAAACTTGTTGTTATTGCTCCTTCTTACATTTGAACAGAGCTCTTTCAGGCAGAGCTTCTCCATACTGACGAGACCCAATAGGGCGAAATAGCTATCTATTGATACTCAATTCGATATTACCACCTTGCATTTTCTTTAGACGCTTACGTGATTCGTTCTCTTAACAGGAAAACATTTATTGAATATGCTCTAGGTCTATTCGTTTTTAGGATACAAAGTGATAATACCGAAATAGGACCAGGATACGAGGATATGGCATTTGATTTTTACTTCATGGTCCAATAAAACCTAGAAAACATAGAATATCAATTGCTCGTGGATATTATCCAATTCTGCATATATTTTTCTTTCGAATTACGTTTTCCTCCCGAACGGCACATTGACTAATTAATTTCTTCCTTGGAAATAAGTTAACAATCCTGATTCTTGAGTGCTCCTACAACACTGCATATTGTAATAAGAAGCCCATGAGAACGAATTTGGTTATGAAAATTTTTTATTTTGAAAATGGAACTGAATTCAGATAATGGAACTCAAATAATGATGAAAATGAAAAAGAAGCGAAACACATTTGAATATCTCTTGCTAATAACTTTAATTAAAGTTTGTTTTTAGAGATTCCCCCGTTTCTCTCATAACATTTTTTTACCGTTGGTCGTAGTATATTGACAGTCTTTTTTAACGCATTTTATCATATTTCATCACAAGTTCTATTCATTCAATGAGATGTTGCCTACTCTACGTATTTCTTAGGCATAGACTTTTTGCTATAATCAAAACAAGTCAAATCAGGCGATCGATGCGGCCAATTATTATAAGATTTTCTTCTCCCAAACCTATGGTGCGGGTATGGATCATTCATATGCAGAATAATGTTATAGGTCGAGCGGAATCATGCTGATAGCACATACCTCAAAATTTATGTTAGAATTATTGATCAACTGTGGAAGTCGTTATCCATAAAAAAATATATGAAGAATCCGATTAACTACAAATTGTACAGAGTGTTTTAAGACCTTGAATTAAAATCGAAAAATTTCCAAATTCCGGTCTGTTGTTTTTCGGTACGCTTTATATGAACAATTTCATGGCTAGAGATGACAATACCTGATAAATATCAAGCGAATATGATGAACTATTTAGGAGACAAAAAAACAACTAGCCTTAGTCAATATTTAAATGAATTTCAAGCGGCTAACCGGTTATCGTTTCGGTTAACCAATTCCATTAAAATTGAATGCAATTGGTTAACCGAAATGATGACCGGTTAGCCGCTTGAAATTGATTATAATTGTTGATTTCTGGTCCCCCAAGATACCATCTATTCACCATCAAATAATGTACGGTTTCTCGCGGACCATTCTGAAAGGACAGAATTGTATTGTATTGAAAAACCATACCATATAAACTCATCAAAATTACATGGGATGTCATAAATAAACATTGTAACGTATTGAAACATTGGTACGAAATTCAAAACTAATAACACACATTTAAAATACAGAAGGTAGCATAACACAAATATACACGACAATGGACACTTTCACACATATAACACACGATTCATTCAATAGGATCTGAGAAGTACGCATCCAAGTTGTAGTAGGCTTTTTGCAGCAGTTTTCTCTTGATTATATTCCGAATTTTTTTGCAACTTAATTCTTTATATTGCTCAGGTAGCTTGTTATATATCTTCACCGTTAGGTTTTTTACATTCAGTTATTGTCACTCTATGGTGGGTGTTGATAAACCTGTTGGCATTTCTGGTGTTGCATGTGTGGTTGGAGTTGTTTGGCTGTAAACTCTGTTTGTTATCATGGATATATGTAGGGTTCACAAGCAATTACAAATAGGGAGGTCAGAGTGAAAATAGTTTCCTGGCTTCCTGCCTCAATACTCGTAATCATAGACAATTAGTTAGTCTATGCTCGTAATTATCTACACCCATAAGTTCTTTCAGCGTTGCATATTATTCTTACAGCCATCTTTTGTTTGATGAATACGTTTTCTTTCCCAGGCATATTTCCTCAAGCTAGTATTCCATACGAAATTGCTGAGTGAAAAAACCAAAATATACCACTTCTTTGCCCGTTGTCCAGCTAATTGCTTCATTCACCTCCTGAAGAAGATTCCTCTCGAGAGACTTCTGAGTAGTTCATTTAGGTGTGAGAGAACTTCAGATCTGAGTAGACTTATATTTCCAGGAATTTCAGATAGTTAGTCACAGAGTCTTGAGTGAGAAATACAATGAATGGGTTTTTTCCGAGTTCATCTTCAACCTATTGGCATCAAACCACTGTTGAGCTTTCGACAAATTTGTTTTAGTGCTACCCTCCAAGTCTTGTTGGTTGAGGGCTTTGTTTAGAAAGGTCGTGTGGTCCACGAACATGACTATATCCACCTGCTTTACATTAGCGGAAAGATCATTCACGTACACCAGGAAGAGTAAAGGTCCCAAAATAGATCCATGTAACCAGTTCCCAGTTGGAGTGTTTTTTGCCATTGTGAACTCTCTGGTACCTGCTCTGAAGGTAGCTGTTTATCAACTTCAGAGTTACTCCCCTTATTCCATAAAAACTCAATTTTTTCGAGCAGCAGCTGGTGGTCAATGATATCAAATCAGTCAGTGGAGTGGAACTGCCCCAATTGTGAAAATCTGGGTGGTGATGTTACAACGCTGAAGCCAGTCATTTCTGCTCTTCGAGCAGAAGTTCAACAGCTGCAAGTCTCTATTCAGTCAGAAACGCAAAAATAATGTTATTGTACACGGTTTGCCAGAACAAATTAGTGGACCAAGAGATGACTACCAACGACTGTAAAAGTGTCAACGAGTTACTGCGGTCTGTTCTGCCAGGTTTTCCCCCACTTTGTAGGATTTGTTTTGTGATATTTTCCCCCTTTTTTATTTTATGTCTGAACATTGTTCATCATACTGTTGTATCATAATTGCATGAATGTTTTTCTTTTCTGATTTGCTGTAATTGGGGTATAACCTATAGGAAATGAAGTACTTACTTATTATTATTATCGACTTGAGCCTATTAGCGTAGAATCCCCTAGCGATCGGCTATCACACTCCCTGCTAAGGGGAACATTCACGCATCCCGGATAGCAAGTATCAGAGGGATTCTGTTCCAGAAAAATTTGGCAGCCTCCTGTTCTATGTTGGATTGTTTCTGATGTTTCGCACCCGTAACAGCACTATCATCGGAGAGGCTGCTATTTTTCATGATGTATTTAGTTTTTAGTTTGCACTACTTGATCTTGAATGGCAGGGAAGAAACCTTCTGTTTCAGGAAACAATCTTCCAGAAGTCAGCCAGTAGTCAGGAATGTCGACATGTTCCTGGGTTACCTCGTTCAGGGCTCTCCTCTTCATCTTTGAATTTTATCACTTGTTGTCTGTGTGGCAATTTCATGAGGGTGTTCGCTTAGCCGTAGAGGTGTTGAATCATTTGCTCCATACAGTACTTTATGGTCCGATGTGTTTGACTTGTTCACGAAGTATCTTTTCAAATTGCTTATCTGTTCAGTCGCCATTTTTCTGATGTCCACAAATCCTTGCCAACCCTGAGTTTTAGGAATCGTTGTGCTTTCAACGCAGCATTTAGGATGTGCTTGTTGGCGTTTGTGCAGAGTGTATTATTATTATTATACTTATTATCAAATGCTCTACTGAGGTCACATGAAGAAAACTTACATTTCTGTTCATCGTCGATAGCATCAGCGACTTTTCGGGATATCTGCCAATGCTGCTGTGGTAGATTTTTCCTACAGGAAGCCATGTTGGTGTTTGCTCCAAATGTCTTGTTTTTTGAAGAAGCTGACAAATCTGTCCTTCATCGCCTGTTCCAGAATTTTTAATATTGCTGGTTGTACGGTTATCGGTCGGAAGTTACTCATCTCTCCTAGGTCTCTACCTACCAAAGGAAAGGCGATTTTGGGAACAATCACTTTCAAAACCATACTTGTATTTTTATTGCAGTGTTTCAATAGTTCCTTCGATGTTGTGTTGGCGCTGTTGCAACAACTGGCCGTTTCTTGTCCGATGTTTATGAAGAACCTGTTAAGGACGTCTATAGTTCTTCAGTTCGACTACTTTCTGTTTGGAGTGTGTTACTTCATTTTTTAAAGGCCAAATTCAGGAAAAAATAACAGAGGACAATCATAATATCAACTTGCAGGGGAAAAGGTAGAGAATACATCTAAGGCAATTAGATGTATTCTCTACCTTCATTTTCCTCTGCAAGTTGATATTATGGTTGTCCTCTGTTATTTTTTCCTGAATTTGGCCTTATACAAATTTTAAGCTTTCCTACTCGCATCATCTCTCTTCACTTCACAAATAATAGCTAGTGCATCTAGTTTGCCTTCATTTCAATGACTTCTTTATTCCGTTTGGCTTTTTTTTTGTTTTCAAGTCACGGTTCTTTCTGCGTATGTTGTATGGAAGGCTTCCATAAAGTTCTGCCAGAATGCGTGAAAAGCTTTTTCAGCTGATTCAGCCTTTGTTATCTCAATCCAGTTTACACGATTTACTTCGCGTTTGAACTGTTGAAGGTTTGCATGGCACATGTTCCTGAATACTGGTCTCTCTTTATCCTTTCTTGGTGTCATTAATGCTTCTATATCAAAGCCCAAAAGCTATGATCTGACAAATGCGGTTCGAATGTCCTTGTCCCTACTTCAGCACAGTTAGAGAATATATTGTCGATTTGTTATTGTTATGTGTTGGTTATCCTAGATGGTTCCGAAAATTGATTCTTTAGCCCAAACTTCTCAAACAGGTCTTTAAGTTTTCTCGACTCGGTATAATCTTTAGTCAGGTCTCTGTTAAAGTCCCCAGAAACAAACATGTACCTCTGGTTCAAACCCATTACCCAATTACTCATGCTCAATTGACATCTTTCTAATGCTGCAACTGATTGAGGCGTGATTGAGTTCTTTTTCGACTTCAGAATATGCCGCTTGAAAAGTGGAAGGCAAGAGATCGAGACTTGAATAAAATATTTTGTCTGTTCGTGGTGAACCGATGAATTTCTGGTCTTTATAACTAGCGAACAGAAACCGTGACGGTGATAATTTCACGCTAGATTTGTGATAACTACATGTCTGTATGTTCCTATGAATAGTAAAACCAGTTAATTGGTTCCGGAGTTACTCTCAGTTAAACTACGTCTTATTAATTTTTAAATATTATCGAAAACACAGATCCGGTCAATAACAAACTTGATATTTGGAATCAAGAAAGTGACACGAATACCTCTTCTGAATTTTGTCAGAATCGTATCATAAGAATATTTTCAAAAAATAATTATTTTGGCATGTAATGCTGGTTTGTGATCAAAAGTCCCTGTGACAATGTTCTATGACGTTTATATGTATGTATTTCGATTTTCGGCTATTTCGGCATTCGTAACATCTTTATCGCAGATGGATTGGAGTTTCATTGAAAATGACTTTTGCTCTAGGGTAGATTCATTGTGGAATGCATTTCATGGAATTTATAAGAAGTTTTTCGACGAATCTTTCCCTTTTACGTTCATACAAGAAAACAAAGGGCTAAGAATTCCCATAACATCTGAGGTTCAAGAAATTAAACAATATTTGGATGCTCTATTCATAATTTCGTCTCATAATTCTGAATTAAACATTATAAGAAGATTAAATTTCTTTATGACAGGAAGTTACGGGAAATGAATCAAAATTACTTCAGAACATTAATTGATAATAGCAAAAATAAAAGTAGAACTTCTTGGAGCATACTCAATATGTAGATTAACGGGAAGAAATAACTCTGACAAAAATACTTTCAAAAATACCGATAATCTTGAGAATTTGGCAAATACTTTCAGTGACTTTTTTGGTAATGCAAACTCTATTCGTGATATACAGCAAATACATCAGGATCCGAATCCTATGGTAAATAATATTAATAGTAACTCATTTTACATTTTCCCTATCACTGAAAAAGAACTAGTCAGTATAGTTAATAAAATGAAAAATACAAGTTCGTGTGGGTATGATGGTATTCCGATAACTGTCGTTAAAAAATCTATTCAGGTGATAGCAACGCCCTTGGCTCATATTATGTATCGATCATTCACTGAAGGGGTATTTCCATCTGCCCTAAAAACAGCTTTAATCAAACCCCTGCATAAGAAAGGGAATGTACAGGATGTCAGTAATTTTCGTCCAATCAGTTTAATCAGCTCATTCGCTAAAATATTCGAGGGAATCATGGCCGACAGGCTTTGTTCATTCATGTAAAGGGTTTCAATAAGAACGCTCGATCTTGCAACAGCGCATCTCGAAAGTCACACACACGTTATCTCTGCCAGGACTATTCAGTAAGCCTGACATTTAATATGGAGCGGTATACAAGAACAACGTGTCCAAATCGTGAAATTTTATTACCAAAACCAGTGTTCTGTTCGCAAAATCCGGGCACTTCGTCAGTTTATGGTGTCCATGATGTCCACGGAGTCCACAATCGCCGTCTAATGCAGATTTTGTGGGGCTTTCTTAAATCTCGTGTTATACCGACAAACCACGGACTGTTAGGCCCTTGAAGCCAACATCAGACGAGAAATTGCTGCAATTGAGCCACACTTGTGCAATCAGGTCATCGAAAACTGGACTCGCAGAATTCGGCTCACCAGCAAGCCGAGGCGGACATTTGACGGACATAATTTCAAACATAATGTCACGATATAGTTTTAAAATGAGTGATGAATTATATCCGTCTTATTTGAACTTTTTATTTTATACACTTTAAAGATCGAGCGTTCTTATGGGAAACCCTTTATAAGTTAGAATTTCTCTGATAGACAACATGGATACTTAAAAAACAGAAGTACTACTACAGCAATGTTTGAATTAGTATGTGATATTGTTGACGCTTTGGAAAACGATGAAGTCCCTATTGGACTCTTTCTAGATTTGTCTAAAGCGTTTGACAGCATAAATCATGAACGCCTTTTGATGAAGCTCTCTTTTTATGGTGTACGAGATTGTCAGCTTGAGTGGTTCAAAAGCTACTTATCAGATAGAGTTCAGAGGGTTGCATTGATGATGGAGATCAGGTTTTTACGTCAGGGGACAAAACGACCAATATAGGGGTCTGCCAAGGTAGTAAGATCGGACCCTTTTTATTTTTAGTTTATATCAATGATCTTAACCTTTTGTTGTTTGTTGATGATGCGAATGCCTTGTTACGTAGTAAAAATATTAGTTCGGGTATTGAACAGGTTAACTCAGTCTTTAGATATGTAAAACTGCGGTGTACTAGAAATAAATTAACACTCAATGTCAGTAAAACTGAGTGTGTATTTTTAGAACGATTCAGTCAAAGAATATTTATCCTCATTCAATAACTTTGGATAACACGCCAGTCAAGTTGTCAACTTCTACAAAATTTCTTGGAGTTTTGTTAGACTGTCATCTCATGTGGATCAGGTTAGCAAAAAATTGAATAGAGTGCTCTACATGATTAGGGTACTGTCTCGAAAGGTGGACGTGGAACTCCTGAAAACGATCTACTTTTCAAATTTTGTTTCCATTCTCAGGTATGGGCTTGTTGTATGGGGTGGTTGCAGCGATTTAAACCGATTATTCATTCTGTAGAAATTTGCATTAAGAGCCATTATAGGATTAGGCTATAACGAATCATGTAGGGGTCGTTTTAGGAAAAATTCCATGCTCACACTTCCAGGGCTGTTCGTGCTGGAGTGTGTTTTATTTGTGAGAAAACATCCTGAATATTTTGAGGACCTATTGAATAAAAATAATACCAGGCGCACAGTTCCATACCATTTTCCAAGGCATTCCTTGACTCTTACGGAGAAAAACACAAAATACATGTGCATAAAGCTTTTTAACTTATTACCCAGAAATTTCATCATCTTATCTGATAATAAAAAATTTAAAACAGAAATAACTAAGCTTATTTTGAAAATTGAACCATATTCGATTAAGGAATTTATGGAATATCTTTTCTGATCTAATTGTAAGTTTATTTTGTTGTTGTTTTTGACGTTTTCTCTTTTCCTTTGTAATACATTGATTATGAGAATAAAGTAATGTTTATGTTTATGTATACTCCGTTCACGTATTATTAAGCACAAAGTGGTCCATGGAAATTTAGCATATTCCACTGCAAGGGCGTAGCCAGGGGGGGGTTTTGGGGGTTCAAACCCCCCCCCCGAAATGTTTCAGAGTTATTTTTTGTTGCAAAAATCTTTTATTTTGCACTTAAACCAACTTATCTCCGAAAATCTAGTTAAAATTATCAATTCATATCAGCAATATGGATGATATTAAAGTTTTGAGAAATAAGGTGGATGATGAGTTTCAACTGCTTTATGACGAAACCAAGTGTTTACTAGAAGCAAACGGAGGTACATTACGTAGCCACGTATTGTCAGCAGGCAGAAGAACCGGTCAAATGCTCCAGCCTTAGATGCAACAATGTATTTTAAAATTAATTTCTTCATTCCATTTCTAGAACATATTATCCAACAATTAACTGATAGATTTTCTAAACACCGAAAATTAATATCAGCCTTATCTGGTCTGCTGCCCCAGAATCTTAACAGAGAATATGAATTAGAAGACGCATTATCGATGTATTCTTCACTACTCCCAGAAAAAAATAAAAACGTAATTAAAGCAGAATTTGAAATATGGAAAATGTCAATGAACGGCATTAGAATGCTTAGATGAGTGCAATCAGAATATGTACCCGAACATCTACATCCTAGTACACATTTTAGCTACGATTCCAGTATCTACTGCTACTCCAGAAAGAAGTTTTTCCAGCTTGAGGAGAATTAAAAATTACCTGCGCAATTCTTCTAGCGAAACTAGGTTGAATGGGTTGGCGCTTATGAATATTCATTATAGTGTGAAAATTGATGAAAATGAAGTGGTTGACCAATTCGCTAGAAAAAAAAGACGGATAGACTTTAACTGAAGGAATTCACCATAAAAAATATTGTTTGTGTTTTCTCACTGTATCATTTTTAATACCTATTCATATGTTGTTGGCACTATTTTGGAGAGTAAAACATTAAAAAACTCTATTTTTCCCAACCATCAAAAATTTTGACATATTTGTACTATTTTCAGGTGAAAAAGTCATAAATTCCCTTACCGTACAAAAATTCACTTGGATTAAAAGTAATTGCATTTGACGTCTACTTGACAATCACTGTCATTAGTATGTGTTCAAATCATAGACTTATAAAAGAATGGACAGGACGTGTGAGAGAGAACATTGACTTCAGAATAGGATAGAGTAATATTAGTACGGTGCACAGAACATATAATAAAAACATTGGATCGCATTAGAAATTTTTATGTTCTGTCAGTTTCCCAACATTATGAGAGAGAGATACTGTGAAGGATGGAGTAATATTATTTTAGTTTAATCTATGCACCACACTAATATTACTCCATCCTTCACAGTATCTCTCTCTCTTATGTTGAGATCACGAAACTTAGTGCAAAAGTCACGTGACGCCCTGTCCATTCTTTTCTATGTCTATGGTTCAAATTTATAACCAAATTATTAACGATTTTTGACTGAAACCAATTTTATTGTAATTTGACTTGGTTGGAGAAAAATAGTATATATTATTCGGACTAAAAGTGCCTATTTTAACTCGCAATTTTGCATTCGGCTCGGCTGCGCCTCGCAACTGCAAATATTGCTCGTAAAAAAAATATGCACTTTTTATCCTTATAATATAATATACTATTAGTTTCAATGAAAGCACACATCCACAGTAATTTCATATTGATTCATCCTGTAAGTATTGTTTGGGAAATAAATATTGTTTTCAAGTTTTTGTTTGAGTGAATAAAAATTAAAATTCTGAAGCATATTTGAAAAATAGGTTTACCTAACCTAACCAGGAATATCTATGTTGAATATTGTTTCCGAAGTAGAAAAAGGATTATTGAATTCTTAAAAACAACAAATACTTGCTACAGAAAGCGACCCCCACAATTCCCGGCACCTACAAAGTCAATTGCCAAAATGTCAAAACCCCCCCCGAAATTAATTCCTGGCTACGCCCTTGTTCCACTGTGTATATTAAAATTTTAAGTTATGTTGTTTATTTTCTTGTCAGAATGATACGCATTGTTGTCAATATTGTATAGAGTTCTTTGATAACTCGCAAGCTCGTAAAACGAGACAGGGTACATTCAGCAACGTTGACTTTAGTTCACGTTATGCAGTAAATACTGCCAACTTCAGATAAATAAACAAACGCCTGCTTAGTACTCAATAATATGTGCACGAAGTATAGTTGATATGTCTATAAAGGTTTCTGTTGTAATCGTCATAGAAGTCATGAGCAGTGTCACGTTAACTCATATTAGAAGAACGATAATTCAAATTTGGACATCCTGATAATTATGGGTTTAATTAGATCGATTTATGAAGTTCATTTTCCTGTTTGAATCAACGCTAATGACATAAGAATGTATTAGAGGCGGGATAACATCACATTAGTAGGGATGGCCTTTATTTAATACTGGGGGTTGCAGGTACAATTCTCGCATTAAAATGAAGAGTTATCGAGTTTGATTTTTTGCATGCTTATTTTGTTCAATTATACAATGTGATGTCAAGAGCTTTTGCGCTCATGTTCATATTGGCAAAACGATAAATCAAATTTTAATATCCTGAGGGCTATTGGTTTCATTTTATTTCTAGTTAGTGTTTACGCCTGGCCTACGGCTGACCGTAAGGATATGGAAATTTGATTGATCCGTTTCCCAATATGAACAAGCGCTTGATAGCTTTTGACTTCACGTCAGTGCTTTTTCAAATGTTTCTTCTTTCAACGTATTTTGTAGTGCCTTTCTTATATTTCGGCCCTATTTTTTTTCCCAAAAATATTTTCCCGAAATATTACACATTCTTGAATGACTAAATTTGCGTTTTCAATTCAACTTCTCAAATGTTAAAAATCTCTGCAAGAACTTGAAGGTAAGACGGTAATTTCACCTGTTATTTTGTGATTCAGATCACCAACGGAGAAGATACTTTCTTATTGCTTCTCTATTACACCGTCAATTATTTATTAATATTTCGCAAGATGTTCACGCTCAACCGCGAGAATTACTGAGGACAACTGACGAAGGTCGTGCGATAAGTATCAACAGGTAGCAATGCAACCTGTATTTAATGTCTAATGTTTCAAGTGTTGTGTATATAAGATTCCTTATTGTTTAGGATTTTTTACCATTTTTAACTAAGGAATGTTTCTGAATAATTTTTGTCAGTTCTCCTACTATTTCACATATTTTGTTGCAGTATACTAAAATGGGGGATTTTATTACACTTTCCCCATCGATTGTTGAGAAGGCAAAGGAGAAATTCATCAAGTCGAACAAAACCGTGTTGAGTGATGATTGGGTAGAAGATTTATTCGGAGGCATAGTTAAGATACCAGAGCCAGTGTTTTTCTGTTCGATAGAACCTGAAAGTGCTGCTCACCAGTCAGCCCTAGATGCTGCCTTAAATGAATTACAACGAGAAGATCCAAGTCTTACAGTTACGCAAAACCGTGAAACTGGACAAACAGTTCTGGGAGGTGAATACAATAATTATTCTGATTATATTTTCTGTAGAAAACTTACAGAAAACACATATTTAACAATACTGTGTTTAATACATTCAGGAATTTCAGCGGAGTTTCCGATTTGGTTATTCATTTTGCCATTTAATCTTATATGTTCAAAAATATTCACATAACGTCTATCTGATTCTCAATCCTTCATTCTATTTCCTGATTAGGAACCTGGAAGGAGAAAAACTTAATTCGAGTATATTGTGGTATAATTGTATATAAATCCCATTGATATCTTTAATGATTCTAGACATTTCGTGAGTTTCAATAGTAGAATCATCTCCAAATCTCAGTATAAATTCGAACTTTCCATATTTTTAGACTTTCATGAAGGAAAATATAAAGTTACGAGGGTGGCCTAGATTTTTTCAGGATTGGAGAATAAAAGCAGATATAATTAATCAGAAACCGCTGTATTAGTTTTAAGAATATTTCTCACGCAAATCACTTCTGAAACATGCATTCATGTTGCCATTATTTTGACAATAACAACAAATTATTATGGCGTAACCTATTTAAGGAAAGTATGTAGCAATGCGAGTTTTTACTGATCCTTGCTACGTGAAGAATTCGGCACTTTTCCAGCGAATATCCCATGAATTATTTTCAATATGAAAATAACGAAGTTCATAAAAGGCCAGATAAAAAATATTGTTCATAACTAAGGAAAAATGAGAAACTCCAACTAATTATCTTCCAAATGAAAACGTAGAATTTGAAATTAAATGTATGTTTCATTCCGATTGTACTCTATAAATTATTATAACAGCGCAGTTGACGTCTGACTATTTCAAATATTTATATTCTGATGTAAACTTTAATTTAAACAAACGATACTGTGAGTTTGGTCTGGTAATTCCGAAAAAAATTGAATAATGTGACTGGAATGTATAAGGTAAAAAATTTCCAAAGCAACCTACGATACATTTATAAAGACCCCGTATTTTGATTATTCTAGGTTGGTACCAAATTCTCTCTGATATGACATCATGTCATTGCTTCAGTGCTCCAGTGTATGTCTGTGATTTCGGAACTTTGGATCGAAAATGATTTTGAACGAAAATGTTGGACTCGCTGACGAAAATCTCTGGTCGATATCGATTAAGCCCAGTCCAAAAACGATAACGAAAGAAGGAGAAAATCGAGACATTTCATCAATGTATGAATTCGGTTGAATAGTTCTGAAGTTATTGGAGTATGAAATTGTATTGGTTTTTGCACTTTATGTCGTACAAGATTTTTGTCGACCCAAAATTCCAAACTTACAGACATTTTGTTGTAGCTCGGCACAGCTCTAATTCTGAATACATAAACCGCTTGTACAGGCTTCGAGAAATGTTGACCTCCCATTTTATTTTTAACGTACAGCAATCAGAAGAAGTCATTCGGTGGCGGGTCCCGACTATATTGCGAATGACTCATCAAATCGACGCTAAGAGTGCTAAAAAATGCAGGTGTTCAAGCTAATGTGCGATTAGCATAGCCGTCTTTAGTTGGTTTTCCTCGTTTCTTGGAAGACAATTGGCAAACAAATAACTTTTCTGCGTTGTTCTAGTGGGCATGATTGTCAATATGCCCTGAAAAAATAGGCAACATTAGTTTGGAAGTGCTTCGTGCGTAAAAAACCTTTTGTGTATTTGGCTCATCTTGAAACACCTATACTGTAAAATGCCATTTACTTGTAGGCTCATACTCGTAAGTCTATACTATATTGAACACTTTTTCGACCAATTGACACGGAAATTTTTCGGACGATTGAAATCGTGAAGATCTCAGTGGTAGAGAATGTCATTTATCCTCATTCAAATTTTTCTAGTAGAGTAATTAATTGCTTTGGTAACGTGGGGCTCTGATGGAAGTCACCTGGGAGAACACTCATAATCATATTATCAATCATCAACTTATAAGTGGGGTTGATATCCAACATGAAGGTATTGGTTCGGTAAAGGAAATGTTCATGTTATATATGTATATACATAAATGTTAGAACTTGGGGTTCCTTGAAAGTTTATATACCGTCATGTGGAAGCTTTCCAATATATTTGTACGTTTTCAAAATTACCTTCTTACCTCGTATACCTCTGTTATCTAACACTGTAGTCAGAATTATTGTATAAAATTTAAAATTTGATTTTTCGGCAACCGTCCGGAAGTACCCACTTATCGGACGTTTTTAATCTGAGAACGTACCACTTCCTGGACTAGGCTGGGAGGTAAATCCTATGATTTTAATGAATGTAGTTGACCACCCCGAAATAACTGCTGACAGTTCATATAAAATAAGTTGTCAACAGCTGGCACGTTTTGTATCTCAATTCACAATAATTAATCAAATCGATGGTGTTCTCTACGGTTGCCGAAAAAAGAGTGTACCCAACACGTCCGAAAATGTTTTTTCTGGACTAGCAGACTTCCAGACCATGCCTTTCTCTACTGGTCCAAAAGAACCTACTTTCCGAACTACGTAAATTACTATTATCTCCTTAGAAAAAATCATACAAACCAACATTTCTAGGTTATATTTTATGTCTATGTTATACCTAAACACACTAAATATCACCTGCTTTTTCGGGAACAGAATAAACCTCTACGCCAAGACTTTCGGGGCCTACGTATGTCAACCATTTCAGGATGGACACTACACAATATTTTCCACCAAAAACACCATTAATAATTTCGAACGACTACACAATGTTTCCCACCAAAGAACACCATTAATAATTTCGAACGAAACAGATAAATTCTGCTTCTAGAATTTGAAAAATGCTGTGTGCAAAAATTGAGTCTCGCATTGTTACACCCGCATATGTAGATTACCGTAGAGTATATAAAAAATCAATAATAGTAAAAAAAATCTGTTATATTTCCATTCCAAACGAGTAATTTTTGAGAATTCCATCGAAGTCTATATTCGTCGTTCGCCTTACCGTCCATTCACATCTGCGGCGAATTTTGGCGATGTAACTACAGCCACAGAACATAAAATATACTACAGCTTACCATAGTTACATAGTTGACAGTTAATACCACAGAACATATAATTAATAATATAATTAATAAACGTATTTTCTGTCAAATCATATAACCATAGTTAGATAGTTAGATGCACAGAACATATAATAGTTAGATGTAACCACAGCTCGCCAAAATTCGACACTGGTGTTCTTTAGTTCAGTGACAGCTGACAAGCCCATTGCTACGTCAGCCGGCCCTGTGGCCTGTTTTGAAGCTGCGTAGTAGAATTTATGCCATGCGTATTTTTTTTTTTTTTTAAATGCAAGCTCCTGACGAAATTCTTTTCGAGATAATAATAAAATCGAAAAGAAATCTATAATGAACATTGTGTATTGCTTATTTGCTTGACTCAAACTGTTGGTAAGGCAATAATAATATTATGTAAATTATTGAAGTATAGATTTTTTGCGAGATAAACAGGGCTATTCACTAACTTGAGTGGTTATCACAGTTGTTAACAATAGCAACTCTGATAACAACCTTCGATAACCACCAGTGGTTATCAGTAACCACTTTCTGTATTCTCTAATAAACCATTGGCAACTGTTGTTATCATAACAACCAGATAGCAACTTTCGTGAAAATAGACGTGGCAGCGCCGCAAAACAGTTCTAATGTCCGTTTCTTTGACAGATATTGTTGATTGCCAATGTCAAATAATAGAGGTCAATGTGAATTTCTGTTGAATTTAGAACTTTCAGCGATTAAAAATTCAGAAAAATTTCATATCAGTTGTAGTAGATGAATTTTAATAAATGTCCACTTTTGATCAGGCTTTATTAATATTTCTGTATTCTGTTATTGCCAATGTGGGTTCTTTGTATCATATTTTATTTATTGGGTTGTTTCAATTATGTAGAGTTACTAACCTAACCTAACATATTTTCCATAACATTTTATTTTGTGAACAAAGAAAAATTATTTTCTTTAAAAACTAGTTAGTAGCTATGTTAAGAATATCATCTGAAATGATCAACTCTGAAGTTCTTCTTGTTTTGCTTTCTGATGTTAAAATAGTATCATTTTCTTGCATTTGAATAGAGTCTGGAATGTTTAACTTTTACATAAAATGGCGCCCATACGAAAAAAAGGCAAGATAGATTTTTTGTCCTAAATTGAACGAAGAATTAAAAAAAAATTGATAGTTTAAAATACCTCAGTGGCGTACTACTTTTTTAGTCAGTTTTTTAGTAAAACTTTAACACCCTGTATCTTGAAAACGATTGCGACCCCATGTTTATGTGACTTTTTTCTTAAAATTACTGTAGGAATCTCCCCTTTTCGTTCGTACGTTTAATTTATGAACATCCTGTGTAATGCAGTACTCTGCTGCAGTAAACATTTGAAGCGATTTTTAAGAACGCCAAACGTCCTTTTTATAATATTTCTGGTCGTTTTATGACACTCTGTATATGCTGCTGCGAAAGTATTACGCTCTGCATCTACAAAAGGAGTCATTTTGGTCAATGAACGCAAGTAGTTATCGTTAACAACACCTCTGAAGCAGTTGCCAGTGAACCACTCTTTATAGTCACCAGTTGTTATAGTTAGCAACTTCCATAGCGACTTTCTTAAATAGTGAATACCAATTTCGCACTTAGCAACTGACCTTGAACATAACGACTATTTTCAGTTGCTATCCTTAACAACTTTGCTTAGTGAATAGCCCCGAATATTGAAAGTGCTAACCTGGTAAATTTCATTTTCTAATTATATAGACTGGCTGATGCATTGTTCGTAGTGGAAAAAAGAGGGAGGATATATACAGGGTGTTTCATCATAAATGGACAAACATATATTTTCGCGTAGAGGACATCGAGAGAATCATTTTTGCCTTATACAATACAGGGTGAGTCTTTGATTAGTACATATATTTTAACGGTAGGTTCCTGAGGTCAAAAGAAACACTTTTTCCTCTACCATTTTTTCCGATTCGGCCTAAATAAGAAGATATGGCCCTTTTTTATTTTCAGAATGAGCTATGCCGCCACTGGTAAACTAACCACTGAATTTTTGAAAGTACGAGATATAGCATGCAAACCTTTGAAATAAGCTATTGTATCGAAGAAACGAGTAGATATACCATTCAAAATCTTCAAATAAGCTGCTGTATTAAAGAAAGAAATATAAACTCACTTTTTCAATACCAGTTGTATTTCTAATGCAATGATCGATTCATCCAAAATTTTGCTGGTGATGAAAAGCAGAATAATCTCTTATTGATGTATATTTTGTAACATTCTTTCGTTAGGATACCAGAATATTTACAAAAAAATTATAGTGCTCTCCTTTCTCGTGAAGGAGGACACTTGCCCCAGCTCAGAACGGTTGGGGTGGATTCAGATCTTGAGTGGGTAGGCTCAATAAAAAAAGAAATATCAACTGCAGATGGGTGATGCCCTTATATTATCTTCACTCTTACAAAAAATGAATTCAACCCCAATTTATCAAACTCAAGCAGGTTACAGGAAATATCAAAATGTGAGAGCCCTACGGAGTTCGAACTCAGATGAAGTACAAAATAACAACTATATGACTAAACCCTGTGAACGAGGAGATGGCAATCTTTAACAGTGTTATTTTCCATTTTATAACAATCCCATATACTACTTTCCAAAAAAAAACAATTTGTGCATTCCTGATGAGTAGGTACTCGAAAGTAGAATGAACAATAATAAATGTTATACTCAGCCTAGGGTGAAATGTCGCTGTGAACTGTCTCCTGGCACGGTTGATTTCAGCTGAAGCGATGATGTGTTCGGGGAAGTTGAAAAATAGGGCCAATAGGTAGATAGAATGTTCCCTTGGCGCAGAGCCTATTAATATGAAATGTAAAAAAAAAACTCAAGTTATGATGGTACGGATTACGGAATTCAAATACTGACCTCGGTTGTTGTGTGGCTCTTTTTTTTGTCGTTAATGTCTATCTTGCTCTTTATCCCGGGTTCCGGAGAATTATTATCAGTCCAGATAACAATCTTCTGAGCACTTCGCAGGTAAATGATTTAATCCCAAAATTTGGATAACAATTCGTCAAAATTTCTAATTGAAAAGTAAACAATATGAACAGCTTTCTTCATTCGCCCACGCATTAACATAAACTGAAAAATACGTATCATATTTTCCGAACTCTGATGTGATTCACGATACACATTTTCTGAATGAAGGTATATATTTCCATCTCTGTCGCTCCCGCTAATGCCGCGTTTCCCGTCGCGCGCCGTAATGAAATTGGATTGTTATTAATTTCCGCGTCTTATAATTTTTTCTATTTTATTTTAGCGCTCTCTAAAATCAGCTTGTTCAACTTCATTTTGATTTCGGTTTAACTATTAAACACCTATTCTAGCTATAGCATTCATTTCCAATATCTCTTGAAATCTTCCGTGCAAGAGTTCAAACATTATCTCAACCATAACACGCATGACATTCAGGTTCATAAACACCAGTGGGGCGATTGAATTTTCAAGGGGTGTCCGCATCATAGAACAAACTTTCTCTATGGTCCGCATGTGAAAGTCACAGACGTGACAACTAGATTCTTGACATCGGTGTTCTGTGGTTAGTTGGTTTTTCAAAATCATACGACTTCATGAATAATTACTTATTAAGATCATTTTAGTAGTAATAAATATGATGAATAAATGAGAAATGAATGTATTCTAACGTAATGTAAATTTGGATCAACGTATGTCAAAGCTCAACGATAAGGATTACACTGAAGAAGTATAGAGTGAGCTTATTCATTGTAACCCATTTTTAAAGAAAATCCGCTAGTAGTTCTCTTACCATTCATCATTCCAGATAATAAATTCTCGAATTATTCTTGAAATTTGTCAAAGTGACCACAGGGAAAATTGAATTCTGTGAATATTTTCGGACAGAGTTGCATTCAGACAAAGTACCCAATTTTTCGAAATTCTAGGATTTTTTTCTTTCCACATCGAATTACTAGGAATTTTGTATTCGGGAAAGATTAATCATATTCATGATAAACTATATTCCAAAAAATCATTCATTTGAAGAAATCGTTTGCGAGATATTACTGAAATTTATGTTTTCCATGAATTTTCAAACAGCCTGTATCTTTTAACCAGGGCGAATCGAAAAAAAAATGGTAGAGGAAAAAAGTGTTTCTTTTGACCTCAGAAACCTACGGTTAAAAATAATGTACTAATCAAAAGACTCACCCTGTATATCCCGTTTTCGAAGCATAAGCGAGATACAGGGTGTCAAACGTCATTTTTGAGCTAGATTCTTATGAGTGTGGGTCAGTTATGTATAAACTATAAAGTACGTTTTTGGTCAAATCTCAGTATTTTTGGTCCTCTATTCAGAAAAGTTGACGAACTCCGAAAAAAAATTTACAAAATGGCGGAAGACCTGCAATATTCCAATTTTTTTTGCGGTTGTCAAATTGACTTTTATTTTCTGAATGAACACAATTTTCTAAGAATTTCTGTGAAAAAATTTTTTCAAAAATCGAACACAAAATTTTTTTTACATGTCTACAGCGATGAACAAATTTCACTCGAAATGGATGAAATTTCGTACAATTGTACTTCTTGAATTATCAATCACGAATATGAAAAACAGAATTGTAAAATATCGAACGGTTTCGTTACTACAGTCATTCAAATGTTACGTCCAGCCTCTGTGAATAATGAAAAAAAATTGTTTTGAGTTCTAGAGTCAAAATAATTGAATTATTGGCATGTCCAAACATTCTAGATGAATTCATACAAAAAAAATCAGTGAAACTTAGTTGGGACTCGAACCGACGTAGGTATTAAATAGGGAAATGGAATGTTCTAAGGATATTAATATTCGTTGCCAGGCACGGTAGTTCGTAGTTCATAGAGTTGGACCGGTATTTGAATTTCAGTGAATAATAATAGCCAGTAGCCAAACTCTATGAACTACGAACTACCGTTGCCTGGCAACGAATATTATTATTCTTAGAAACATTGCCATTTCCCTATTTAATACCTACGTCGGTTCGAGTCCCAACTAAGTTTCACTGATTTTTTTGTATAATTGATCTAGAATGTTTGGGCATGCCAATAATTTAATTATTTGATTCCAGAACCCAAAACAATTTTTTTTCATTATTTCAGAAGTCTGAACGAAACATTTGAATGACTGTAGTAACGAAACCGTTCGATAATTTACAATTCTGTTTTCATATTCGTGATTGATAATTCAAGAATTACAATTGTACAAATTTCATCCATTTCGAGTGAAATTTTTTCATCGCTGTAGACATGTAAAAAAAATTTGTGTTCGATTTTTGAAAAAATTTTTTCACAGAAATTCTTAGAAAATTGTGTTCATTCAGAAAATAAAAGTCAATTTGACAACCGCAAAAAAAATTTGGAACATTGCAGGTCCGCCATTTTGTAAAATTTTTTTTCGGAGTTCGTCAACTTTTCTGAATAGAGGACCCAAAAATACTGAGATTTGACCAAAATCGTTACTTTAAGTGTTACACTAACTGACCACACTCATAAGAATCTTGCTCAAAAATGACGTTTGACACCCTGTATCTAGCTTATGCTTCGAAAACGGGATATATTGTATAAGGCAAAAATGATTCTCTCGATGTCCTCTACACGAAAATATATGTTTGTCCAGTTTATGATGAAACACCCTGTATACAGGGTTTTCCTTTTAAGTTGGCCTATTAGACGTTTTCGGAGAACTAGTGGATATTTCGTTCTGAAATTTTAGGTGGAGCCTTGAGGGTGAAGGAACTCTTCGCCTAAAATATTTTCAAGTCGACAGTGTTGTTTATCTCAAACTCATATCCACTTTCTTATTTCAAATGGAATTACATATATTTTCTTTAATGTATCGATTCAATACCAAATCTCAGTATAACATACTAAAAAAAAATTTCTATCACGCACTGTTGCCAAGTTATGCACAAATTTTTGAAATTTTTGACATCTGCATTGCCAGTTTGGAAATGCAATATCTCGATTATTCTTTATGCGAAAGGAACCAAACTCAGCAGTCTCATAGTAAAGAAATCATGCATTCATGTGGTACATTCAGTATTTTGATACATCGTAAGGTTTGTCGAAGATATTGCTCCGAAAATGTGGAACTCAAAATTGAAATATTGCGAGATTTTCAAATGGCAACCCCACATTTATTTTACAGAATTCCATTCTAAATGAAAATGAATGGCAGTCTCTTTTTACACTATCTATTTATTGTGGATAGTTTTTGAATGAGATGAAAAATACTGAATTCTTCAGTATTTATAGTCATGATCTATGGACATTATGCTGTGTGATTATAAGGTGAATAATCGAAATGAATACTATGGTTGAGATTATGAACATTGGGCCAGGATTACAAAAAGCCAAAACAGTTTTCGGATTTTCTTTCCAGTCGTTCTTGCTAAATGTGGAAACGATTGTTGAAGGTCCTACAGGTACTTTCAATGATTTTTTGGCATTCCCTGTGAATTGTGAAACAATCTGAATCGTGTTTGAATAACATAGGAAAACTTTTTCTATGACATCCATGATAATCGAGCACTGTGTTTGATTTCAACCATAAAATCTTCTTCAATAATTTACCTCATAATCATAGAGCCATTTCATCGTGAACACGACCATAGATCATAACTACAAATACTGCAGAATTTCAGTATTTTCATCTCATTCGAAAACTATCCAAAATAAATAATAAGTGTGAGAAGAGACTGCCATTTATTTTTATTTCTAATCGAATGCTGTAAAATACATATGGGGTTGCCATTTGAAAATCTCGAAATATTTCAATTTTGAGTTCCACATTTTCGGAGCAATATTTTCGAAAAACCTTACTATGTATCAAAATACTGAATGAACAGCAATAATGAATACCAGACTGTCTCCGGATCTCCTGGTGAACACACTGCCATTTCAACGAACATATATTGGAAGACTCCCAATGAATAATCAAGAAACTCACACAACGACGATTAATCAACTTTTATGAAGTAGAATTAGAACATTATTATTACTAGAATATGGCAATGTGTAAATTCAAAGAATATATATATATATATAATTATGTTTTTAGGGAGAGAAAAACCGTATTTTTAAAAAATCAACTTTATTAAGCGAAGCAAAGCGTACAATATCTCGATACTTAATCTCCTCGAGAGAGGCATTCACAATAGTTTATAATCATATTGTTTAAAGTCAGCAGAAATGTTGAGTTGCAATTATGCACGTTATAACATAGTATATGAATTAGAAAAGCTGTAATAAGATTATCTTGGCTAAGGAATCCAGGGTTGGCATTACATAATTCCTCCCCATTTGGTTTTAAAGGTATCACCTATGGGTGTAGCTTTATTTTTACATAAATTATTTTGGATAAAGCAAGCTTGAAAATAAAGTAAAAAGTAGTTATTATAATTATTAGAATTATCAAATAGAAAAATGAATTAAATGCAGTCTGAGGAAGATTCCACTGGTTGGTTTCTTCCATTCGATGTCGGGGATGTCGTCTTCTGGTTGATGTTCTTCTTTTGTGTATTCCTGGGGTAACTTGTGTGGTGTTTGGAGAAGGACGATTCTCTCTTCGCTGATATTTGTGGTTGGAACTATTTCCTTTCTTTGTTACTGATGCTACATTTGGTACGTAGAATGGCCATCGTAGGAAGGAAATGATGTTTCGTTTGCTATGGACATTTTTCGATATTTTCTCATTTTGAATTGAGAGAATGCTTCCATCTTCTAGGATCTTCAGGTCCTGGGTTGGAATTTTTCGTATTCTCTGGCAATTTTCGGTGTGGTTGGTGAGGATATTTTCCAGGCACTTCGAATTTTTTCTAGTGAGTCTTGATCGCATAAGTAGTCGTTTTCCACTGGATGGCAGTGTTGGTGGACCATTTCAGCTTTTCTTTTTGCGAGAGCAAATAAGGATTGGTATATAATAAAATAATAATAATAATAATAGTTTATTCTACCCAACAGGAAATTTCCCATAATAGGGTAACAAATTGACTATGAATAATATAAAACAATTATTCAAACAAATAATACATTCAATGCCACATCAATGAACAATAACCGCCGAACTAAAAAAACAAAATTAAACTTAAGTTCGTCAGCAGCTTGCACAATCGATATACCGGAGCCTGCTCGAGTATGTTGGTTCGTGTTGGTAGTCGAAAAGTTATGGAAGTATATGGAAGGGATTCATTATTTTGTGGGAGATAGTAAAATTTGTATAGATCATAATATTCTTTTTGAACTAATGGAATTGAAATCAGAAATAATAAAATTTGTTTTTGAAAATAACTTCGTGTGACACAATTGATAATAGTCTTTCAGGTGGTGAACTGGTATAATATTTTCATTTTGATCAATTCTAGAAATTTGGAATATGGTAAAACTGATTCGTGCAATAAATGTAACTTCGCAAAGCTAACAGCTGTTTGTATTTCGTCTAAGATATTTTTTATGTCTTTCAATTCGAAAATCAAAAGGTGCATTTGTTGTACTTCATGTAGTTCAGGTACTATCTGAAACAATTAAGATTTCTGACATTTTCTGGAATTTACTGATATACTTATTTTTCAAGTCATTCACTATAGTTGCGATTTGTTTTTGATTTCGAAATAATATTTGTTCGTTATTTTTGATACTGTTGAAATAACTTCGATATAAAGCTTCGTCATCAGAATCGAGCGTTCCGAATAGAAATTTTGAATTTTTCCACCTAAGTTTATTAATCTCTTTTGATTCGTATTTTTTCGTTTAAAGTTCTTCTAATGCATTCAGGTTTATTCGTTAGAGTGTCTAAATATCGATAATTTGCTCGTGTATCCCTTCAGGATTTTATTATAGGATAATTGATCGGTATTCCCTTCAGGAATCATTGTTTAATTTAGCGTAGTTATTGACGATCTAAACCAGAACGTTAAGCTGAACGAAACCGATTAAGCGGGTTTAGTTTGTTAGTTTAGATTATTGGTTCGTATCTGATTTAGTGTGTTTAGTAAGTTGTTTCTGGCTACCCTTGGGGAAAATATTTATTCGTATTGTATCAACCACTGCACATATATTTTTGTTTTTGGTAATAAATAATTGTGACTTGAATTTTGAGGGATTTTTGTTAACTGTTACTCTGGTAGAGGAGAAGCAGTTCATTTACCTTGAGTAGGCAGGCATTACTCTACCTGGCGCCCATTACATTCTATCCGATAAAAACTCACTCCGTCTTCACTGAGTGTGGCCGCGAGCCTATTGCATTGAGACCGGCTTTCCCCAAGTCTACGTTTCAGAAGATCTAGAATAACTCAAAAAGAATAGAGAAGATTATACAAAATTTTGTTCTGACGATCAGCCAAATCAGTCCTCTTCTCAAACAGTCCATAGTAACGCTGAAAACCCGATTTTGGAAATACCTTACACAGAACGCTCTTTGAATACGGCAATGAATCAGATAATTTTTCAGAAAACCAATTCATACATGTTTGATATTAATTATGATTTGTTCGATTTTGGCTAGGTCCATATGGTATAAAAGTTGCAAGTTTTTGTGAGTTACGTAGGCTTTACCTAGTGAAATGGGTAGTATGCTGTTTTGGATTTGGATAATTTCAAGGGATATCGAGAAGGTTATTATTCCGAGAAGTATGAAAAGTATGAAAGTGTATTCCATTTTGGATCTGTAACAAAATTTTGATGAAACTAGTTTTTTTCTCTGTTTCATGATTTTTTGTGGTAGATATGCTTGTTTTTCTTATCTTGAATTCGATTTTTATCTATTTCACAGGCATCAATTTTTTTGAATGGGGGATCTAATTTTCGTGTCATAGGTTTTGATGTAGGTTGGGTTTTTTGTTTAAAGGGTGGTCTTCCTTTGCTGATCGTTTTTCATTAGTTTTTTCTAAGCGTTGAATATTTTTTTGTCTATTTTGTTCCAAATGTTTCGTTATGTCATTCAAATTTTCGACGTAATTTTCCACGTAATTTTGTAATCGTTTCATTATGTGTTTGTTCAATAGGTAATGAGTAGTTCAAGTCTGCCTTAATTATTTGCATAGGGGTCATTTCTAAGCTCGCATGATTTGAATTATTGTAACTGAGTAATGCTTGAGATAATCTATTTTGAAAGTCAATTTTTGTCTGTAATTGTCCTCAATGTGTTCTATTAATGTGGAATGAAATCGTTCAACTATTGCATTGGAATTGGGATTATAGTTTGTAATGTAATGAATTTCGATTTTGTGGACTTTACAAAAATCTTGTATAACGTTGTTCTTGAATTCGAGACCATTATCACATGTAATTTTGTTAGGAATTCCGTAATGGCTAAAGAAAATAATAACTTGTCTAAAATTTCTGTTCCTGTTTTTTGAATTAATGTATAACATTGTCCTAATCTTGAAAATGAGTCTACGATACTAAGGCAATACGTTTGATTGAACCTAATCGTGTCGCAGTAAACGGCGTAAATGGTTTCGTTCCGATAGGGTTGGGTCTGAATTGAATTGGATTGGGGTGCGTTCGTATTTATTTTTCTGACATAATTCACAAGAATTTATGTAGTTCCTAACGTCTTTGTCCATGTTGGGCCAGTAAGTAATATTTACTTTAGACTTATAAGATTTTCTCGTAATCCGCGATGGATAGTTTTCGTCTCGTGGTATTGTGTATGCGAAGAAGTTGTTCTTCTTTGTCTTCTACGTCTTCTAGAAAAATTTTGAAATTTTTAAGTCATAAGATTTATAATCGAATTTTTCCTGTAGAATTCGTATAAGTGGTTTTCTAATTCTTGAGAGGCAAAATACAAGGTGTGTATGCTTTTTTGGGTTGAATAAATTCCTTGATGAATTTTATGAAATCATTTTTCATTTGGTTGATGGACACTCTGAATCTAAGTTTATCACCAAAAATGTTTGATTTTGTTACTTATATAATTTGGAGTCGTTTTGAAAATATTTGTAGGGCTGCAGAATTTAAACTTCTTTCGGTAATAGGTAATTCGAGAATAGGATTTTCTAAGTACTGTGAACAGTTATGTCGTCTGTTTCGAAATCTATAATATTGTCATTTTGACTCCCCTAGGGTTTCAGTCTGGTTATTTGCATTAAGTAAATTCAAACAATCGTCTAATTCTTCGGTCGTTATTTGATTGCAATTGAATCTAAATCATCTTCAATACCATTAATTTCGATATTATTTTGTCAATTTTAATCCTCGAAAGTGCGTCTGCGTTATTTGTCGAACCTTTCTTGTATTTAATTTCGTAGTCGAATTCTTCTAACTGAATACGCCATCTCATTAGTCTGGAATTTGGCTCCTTTAAAGAAAATAACCAACATAAAGGTTTATGATCTGTGTAAATCGTGAATTTGCGTCCGTAGAGATATTGTCGGAAATATTTGCATGACCATACGATAGCTAACAGTTCCTTTTCTATCGTACTGTATCTTGTTTCGGCGTCATTTAGCGTTCTACTCGCGAATGCAATTGGAAGATCATTCGGGGAATTTCCTTGCGATAGAACTGATCCTATTGCATAACCGGATGCGTCTGTCGTGAGAATAAAAGGTTGATCAAAGTCAGGGTAACTTAATATTGGATCGTTCATTAGATTCCGCTTACAAGTTTCAAATGCTTCGATGTAATTTAAATCGTCAATGTTAATTTTTGCATCTTTTCTCAGGCATAATGTTAGAGGTTTCGTTAATTAAGCGAAATTTGGAATGAATTTCTGTAATAACCTATTAATCCGAGGAACGATTTAATTTCTCTTTGAGTTTTTGGAATTGGAAAGTCAGTAATAGCTTTCAATTTATTAGGGTTTGGTTTAATTCCTTGAGGTGTGATAATATGACCTAAAAATTCGATTTCAGTTTTGAAAAAATGGCATTTATCAAGTTGGATTTTTAAATTATCAATTTTGAGTGCTTCTAAGATGGTATGGATATCTGCCAAATGTTGTTCTTCAGTATCCGAAAAATAACTACATCGTCCATGTATACATAACAGATTATACCTATATACTTTTTTAAAACATTATTCATTAGCCGCTGGAAAGTTCTTGGGGCGTTTTTGAGTCCAAAAGGCATTCTAAGAAATTCGTAATGTCCGTTTTCTACGGTAAAGGCCGTTTTTTCTATTGATTCTTCGTCGAGTTCTATCTGGTGAAAACCAGATGCTAAGTCAAGTGTGGTAAAGTATTTTTTATTGCCTAATTTATTTAATATGTTGTCGATTTGGGGTAAGGGATATTTGTCGTCTATGGTTTTGTCGTTCAGTTTTCTATAGTCTATGGCAATTCGCCATTTCGTTTGTCCAGATTTGTCCTGCTTTTTGGGAACTATGACAACGGGAAAGGACCATGGGGAAATACTAGGTCTAATTATTTTTTTCTCTAACATGTCTTCAATTTATCGTTGTACTTCCGCTCTATGAATTTCTGGATTTTACATTTTACCGTGTACAGGAATTTCGTCAGTCGTTCTAATTGTGTGTTTAATGTTACTAGAAAATTTGAGTGGTTGATCAGGTAGTTGTAAAACATCTTCGTTCGTCTGGAGAATTTTAGTCAGTTGGTTTCTAATTTTTGATTCTAAATGACTAAGATCTATTGGAATGTTTGAGGGTTTTTGGGAAACTTTTTGATATTGGAATGGAATCTTACAATATTCATTAGTTAAAATTTGGTTTTTGAAATCTAAATTTAGTCCATATTTATTCAAGAAATCTGCTCCTATTAATCCATCGTAATTTTTGTGAAATTTGTAAAGTATGAATGGGTGAAAATCATCAATTTCGAATTCTCTAAATACTGGTAAAAATACTTTTTCATTAGAAGTTTCCTGCTTCATACATGCAGTTAAAGTTGTCGATTCCTTAAAAATATTTTTGGGAAAGTTATTATAAGCAAATTTTGGGTCAATTAGACATACTGAACATCCGCTATCTATAAGAAGTTTGCACTTAGGATTTTGGAATTCAATGTAAGGTAATTGATTTTATTGTCTAAAGCAGAATTTGGGTCGATAAATTGTTCGAGGCTAGTTCGTGAAAATTTTCATCTGAATAATTTTCTAAGTTTTCATCTTCAAAGTTTTCGTTAATTTCAAGATAATTTTGTGACTCATTATATTCTACATCGATTGGCTCACAATCTGGTTCAATATTAGTCAATTCTTCAAATGTGAAATTAGGAGGTTGATTATTGTAATTTTGCTGATAATTATTTTGATTAAAATTTGGGTGTTTTCTTGGAGGATTTGCCTGATATTGTGTCGAATAATTCGAGCGTTTATGTGGATAATTTCGCGTCTGTATAGACATTTTTTCCGGTGGTGTCAAAATTCTTTGATTTGGATTAGGTTTGAATACATCTACTTCCTTAGAAGTACTAGGTCCGAAAACTTGTTGTCTGGTAGGGAAATGATGAGTTACTGGGCGTTGTGTAAATTGGATAGGTTTGAAGGAAATTGATTGGTATTTTGTTGCGTAAATTGGATAGGTTGTGGAGGAAATTGATTTTGTGGTGGTTTAAAATGTGGTTGAAATTGATTAGGAAAATTTCTCTGTATTGGGTACTGCATTGGGTTTTGCGTTTGGCGTTTGTTTGAATTTGGAAAATTGTTAGGTTTTTGAGAAACTTGTGTTTTATAATGTAGAAAAGGTTGCTGATAATAATAAAAATCTTGCCTAATAAAATTGACCATGTCATCGTAATTCATTATACCATGACCTCTCAGTGCAGTTCGTAATTCAGGGTTAATGTTGTAAAGTAAAACTCTAGTGGCTACTCTAGATGCAATATTTTTTTCTTGTTCCTTTTCAACTATACTCAATTCGGATAACTCCACCTGATAATCATATTTGTTCTTTAAATCGACAATTTTTTCTAGGAATTCTAGATCATTTTCATTTCTAAATCTTTGGGCATTCTGGAGATCCCAAAATAATACAGTTAAACTAATTTTCTCTTCAAATTTCAATTTGAGGAATTTTTTAAATCTGTCCAGCTAGAAGTGATGCGTTCATTGCTGCTCACTATTTCACTAGCTGTACCTATTAATTTACTTTTAATGATATCTATGATTGCTTCATTAAGTAATGCATCGTTTGATCTGAATTTATTGGAAAATCTTTCACAATGGTTTAAAAATCTTGTTAAATTTGCGGGGTTTCCGTCAAATGGAACTATTGATTGCGCGAAAAGGCTAATCAGCTTCATTCTCTCGAAAGTATTATTATCCTGTGTCATTTTGTTATTTTTCAAATTAAGTTTCGATAAATTATCGATTAAATTATCTATAATTGGATCAATTATGTATGATTGAAAAAAAAATTATTAATAAATTGAATTATTTGATCGGTTTTTGGAAAGAAACCTAGGAAAAACTTATACAGGTTTTACTCTCAAACTGTACGGGAAAAAGAATTGGATTGGAATTGGTTTTAACTTTGGGCCAGGTTAAAATAACTGGGGAAAAAAGTAAAGGATTTGCTCTTGCTCACCTCTGAAGTTCTTGATTTTTCTTTGTTGAAGTTGTCGAAGGGCGCTACTCGGTCGATCAGGGCTTCTGGTATTCCTCTCCTTGTTCTTGGTTGCACCTTAACAGTTAACACTGACAGTCCGTATTCGTTTCACGAAGACCGGCACAATCCCATCACCTCGTCGCCAATTATGTTTTTAGGGAGAAAAACCGTATTTTTAAAAAATCAACTTTATTAAGCGAAGCAAAGCGTACAATATCTCGATACTTAATCTCCTCGAGAGAGGCATTCACAATTGTTTTATAATCATATTGTTTAAAGTCAGCAGAAATGTTGAGTTGCAATTATGCACGTTATAACATAGGTATATGAATTAGAAAAGCTGTAATAAGATTATCTTGGCTAAAGGAATCCAGGGTTGGCATTACATAATTATACATATATACCACATGAATGCACGATTTCTCTTCTATGAGTTTGCTTCCGTTCGCATATAGAAAATAATCGAGATATTGCATTTCCAAAGTGGCAATGCAGATGTCAAAATTTCAAGAATTTGTGCATAACTTGGCAACAGTGCATGGTAGAGAAATTTTTTCAATATGTTATACTGAGAATTTGGTATTGAATCGATACATTAAAGAAAATATATTATGTAGTTCCATTTGAAATAAGAAAGTGGATATGTGTTGAGATAGACGCGGCAACACTGTCGACTTGAAAATAATTTAGGCGAAAAGTTCATTCACCCTCAAGGCTCCACCTGAAATTTCAAAACGAAATATCCACTAGTTCTCCAGAAACGTCTGTCGTCTAATAGGCCAACTTAAAAGGAAAACCCTGTATATCGATAATTGAATAAAATTAACATGAATTTGGAAATCGCTGAAGTTGTTTATTCACAATCCATTCGACCTACTTTGATAGCAGGGGACTACAGCACCAAATTATTATGCCATTAAGCAATGAATTAATACAGCGTTTCCTTAGACAAAGAGTCTAAGAGCGCTTCCCAATCTGTGGGGCGCGAATGAATTCAAGGGGGGGCGCCGACAACGCGTCACTGCCCCAAAAGGTTCTGGCATGGCACGAATTAGAACCACTTAACTAACTAAAGGGGGGCGCGATGAAATTAGAGATTGAAAATTGGGCCGCGAATGTTGAAAGGTTGGGAAACGCTGAATTAATGTAAACAAACAATCAATGTTTTTTCTCTGGTCAGATTAATCACTTTCTAAAACTGCTTTTCTCTAGATATTTCTTATCTCAAACCGTTATTTAATTAATTTAATGAAATTTGCAAAGCAGTTTAGTGCAATGCCCCTAATGTAAATACCAATTTGAATGCTTCCTTTCTGAATTTCAATAATATCATTCAAACTAGCTAATGCCAACAATTTTAGGAATGATCTATTCGCAATCCGAAAATATTTAAAATATAATAATATTAAGTGGTAATGGTACTTTTTTTTGGATACTGGATCAAAATTTCTAACAAAAAACAATTAAACTCCAAAAGTGGAGATCAAAGAAAATTTCGTACGAAACCAGATTAATTCAGACCAGTTGAAAAAAACATAAACTAGATAATTGAAATTAAAGCGAATTCCGATGAAAACAATATCTATTTGAACAGATAGTAAATAAATTTTATGGCACTGTGAATTATCCAAATATGTGATAATTGATAAGATTTCTCATTTTGTTCACAATGGAAGGTCCCTGATATATTCCCAAAAAGCTCGCCATGCGGAGGTCTCTGGGATATTCCGAAAAGAACTTCTCGAACTGATCACAATGAGATAGCATATTCTTAAAAAAGCTCACAAAGGGGAGGTTGTTGGAGAGTTATCATACTGTTCGCTGGGAGTAAACCTGAGGCGGCAGTTTGAAGGAGATATAGAGCTCCCACTCCACTCACAATATCCCGGAAAGATATCGCTGAGATATCTATGCGACGTCTTTGTGTTGACTAGGGTTTGAATCCAATTTCACTCTCTTGGACTAATACTCAGTTCTCACACAGATTAGGTTGGTCACGAAAAGAAACAAGAAAAATGGGCAATCAGGTCGGTACTAATTTCATTCATCCGCACATTTAAACCCTTTGGGATCATTTTTGCCTGCAATGTTATAGTGTGCAGGTGATTCAATATGAGAACAGATAACACAGTATTTTTTTTACTTCAGGTATGGGAGAATTGCATCTAGAAATCATAAAGGATCGAATACTGAAAGAATACAAGGTGAAAGCTGATCTGGGGCAGCTTCAAATAAATTACCATGAAACGATAACAGAAATGTTTACTGATACTCTAGAATACAACAACAAAATTGGTGCTATAGATCAAAAATCAACATAAAACTTTCCATCTGTCCTACTTCAAGTTCGAAACGAGAAGTTTTAATTTGGATAAAACACAAGAGGCTGCGAAAAATATAGCAGCAATTTATCACAAACACCTTTTGGCGATAAAGAATGGTGTTGAAGCTGCTTTGGAAAATGGACCACGATTGAGTGTAAGGTAGGTTAATTTGATACATTTTCAATTATTTTTATGGACGTATCCAAACATAATATAAGGTTTCATTTCTAGAGAATGTGGTATTCAGTTAATTATACAGGTTGTCTACTTTTAAAGTGGCCAAACCTTAAGGGGGAAACATACGATTGATATGTCTTATATCACATGGTCGAAATGTTGACGGTTATTCAATTTAACATTTCTTGATTTCACGTTTCTTCGCTAGAATGATCATTATTCAATTATACTTGTAGTCTTATCGAATTGGAACACATATTAAGAAAGGGCAATAAATTTGCAACAAGATAAGGGAGTCTGCGTGCCGAAAAAACTCTTATTGCTTGCATGGCAAGGAAAATAATAACAGGATTCTGAAGTTAACAAAATCAGTCCCATTTTTTCAATGTTTTTCTCGATGGAATATTAATAATTATGCACAAGTTTTTTCAGTAAAAAATACCTTATTTAGTATACTTTCGAATGACTAATCAAATTTTGTGCTAGCTGCTCATCCTCCGCCATAATATCATGGCTAACATGATAAAAACGAAAAAGTCTGAAAATTCCGAACCTCAATTTGCTCTATTATGAAATCCTTTGTAATTGAATCTTAATGTAATTTTATGGAAATCATCTATTATTTATAATAAAAATAATAACGAAAAAATTAACCTTCCATACATTTGACACATCGTTTTCGTACTGAATGTACAACTCAGTGAAGTTTTTAGCGTTTCTGACGCAGTTCTGCACAACACAATTTTATTCTGTCGATGAGAACCTTCCGAGTCTGAAAGTGAATTAGATATACTTTCTCATTCAAAGTATTCTAGACTTAAATACCAAAGGCGTGAGTTCGGGGTTCCTCGGTGGCCATCTGACAGTATCTCCGAATCCATTGTATCGCAATATATTCATTCAATAGATCTTGACAATACGACTTTTATGTTCTGGGCAGTCATTCATTTGATACCATTTCATCTCTCATATATTGTCAAGTTGCTGTGGATTAATCTAATGAATTTATCAGCATTAAAAAATGTAACAACTTATGATGAGCTCAATATGAAAAACGATAATGGGATAAGGAAGAATACGATTCGGATGAGATTAACTCTATGATTCGAAATTATGGAACCACGAAAAAAGCGAAAGGTGTCAAAAAATCAGTTGTGAAAAACAAGATGTTTCGACGATTACATCGAGTGTTTGGAAACATAAGACCATCTCACAAAAAATTGATCCAGGCAAAGGAGCATAAAGTGTATTCATTTACACAGGAAAAGATCGCTCTGAGTCCAGAGGATGATAAACGATATTTGATACCTGGAACATCTGAAACCCTACCTTGGGGCCACTATTCACTCTATAAACGGAAGAATAGAGAACCCGAGGAACCTGGGAAAAATATTTCAATAATAAAAACATTATTAACTTCACCCTATAAACAATAATATATTTCTATTAATAAACGAGTGATTTCCTTTTATAGTGTTTCAATTTACCTACCTATATACCATAAAAAATTTGCATTCAACCTCTGCACATTTATCAAAGATCTTAATGTTAAGATATCCTAAAGTTTCATCATGAATACAGGGTGACTGGTGACGTAAGGGACAACGGCTAACTGGAGATAGAGGACCTCAAACTGAATGAGGATTGGGGGTTTAAATGTCCCATAAGGCTATTCGTTTCAGAGATACAGGGTGTTTTTTGCAAAAGTGCTAAAACTATAAACTCCCATATCTTCGTCAATATGGCAAATTTTACGCTGATATTTGGCGAGCGTGTTACTATACATATTCTCCATCAGATCGAGAAGAAAAAGTTCCCAAAAATTGCAGGTCCGTATCCAAAAATTTCAATTTCCGTGTCAGGTTAGAAATATCACTCGGTATATGAGATAAAAAAAATTGAATTGGAAAATTGGAATCTTCAAGAAACACTGAAAAAAAATCTGTTTTTAGTTTGAATGGCACAATTTTTTATAGTTTTTATGATATGTTGAAAGTCGAATATTACAATTTATTCATATCGAATTCAAGAAACATACTATTCCTGAAAGAAAAAAAACACTGAATTTGATATGCTTAAATAATCCTGACGCATTTTGAATATTCCTTTACATCTTGAAATACTTTTTATTAATTTTTCTATCAATATTATAAGAAAAACTCAAAAAACATACAAACACAAAAAGATTAACAGTAGCACATATGGTTCATAGAAAAATCAAATAAACAAATGCTCGATATGCGAGAGCCATTCCCCTCACACACTTTTTGGCTCTTTTGAACAATTGAAGTACTTTTCATATCCACAAGATGAGAAATTACTCTCGATAGAACAGTAACACTAGATTTCAGCTCGAGAAAAGTTTGACTTTCTTCTCAGAACCCCTGAACAATAATCCATCTGGTACTCATTTTTTCAACAAAATTTATTCTTCAATTAAATAATGCAATGATGCATGAAAAAACAACTAAGCAAATGCTCGAAATGAGAGCAATTTGCTTCAACGCATTTATTGGCTCTCTTGAACTCTAATGATTTCTTTCTCTTTTGAGATGAGGATTATTCTGAGACCAAATATTATATCCGTTCATTTTGCGCAATTCAAAAACAAGTATCATCTACATATTCTTCATTCGTGAATACTGAAGGCATTTTTCAGTAGATAAACAAACGACACAATTCCCAATAACTCACAATCAATGAATGTATGAATATAAACGTCATTTTTTGAAATAAGCCTACTCTGTGTAGTAGGATGTATTTTATTTATAATGAATAATAAACCTCTTATTCTAAAAAATCACTTTTTCCCTAATATTCTGTTTGCATTAAAGAAATTCATATGCTTCTCAAAAGAAGGTGAAGTTGCTACACCTAAGTACATATTAGAGGAAAATAAGTCCTCAAAATTTATACATTATTTCATTGAAGAATAAATTTTGTTGAAAACATAAGTACCAGATGGATTATTGTTCAGGGGTTCTGAGAAGAAAGTCAAATTTTTCTCGAGCTGAAATCCAGTGTTTTTGTTCTATCACGAGTATAATTTTCATCTTGTGGATATGAAAAGTACTTCAATTGTTCAAAAGAGCCAATAAGTGTGTGAGGGGAATGGCTCTCGCATATCGAGCATTTGTTTATTTGATTTTTTTATGAATCATATGTGCTACTGTTAATCTTTTTGTATTTCTATTGTTTTTTAATTTTTCTTATAATATTGATAGAAAAATTAATAAAAAAGGATTTCAAGATGTGAAGGAATATTCAAAATGCGTCAGGATTATTTAAGCATCTTTAATTCAGTGTTTTTTTCTATCAGGAATAGTATGTTTCTTGAATTCAATATGAATAAATTGTAATATTCGACTTTCAACATATCATAAAAACTATAAAAAATTTGTGCCATTCAAACTAAAAACAGATTTTTACTCAGTGTTTCTTGAAGATTTCAATTTGCCAATTCAATTTTTTTTATCTCATATACCGAGTGATATTTCTAACCTGACACGGAAATTGAAATTTTTGGATACGGACCTGCAATTTTTGGGAACTTTTTCTTCTCGATCTGATGGAGAATATGTATAGTAACACGCTTGCCAAATATCAGCGAAAAATTCGCCATATTGACGAAGATATGGGAGTTTATAATTTTAGCACTTTTGCAAAAAACACCCTGTATCTCTGAAACTAATAGCCTATGGGACATTTAAACCCCAATCCTCATTCAGTTTGAGGTTCTCTATCTCCAGTTAGCCGTTGTCCCTACGTCACCAGTCACCCTGTATATTACAAAATCAGTTGATTTGGCTATGAATGCCGAAATTAGATTCAATTTGAAACCGTAAGACCTATGATATTGTAGATCAACATTTCAACACTCTTTTCCTAACTGCTGGAATAACTTAGTGGTAATTATACTCATAGACGCGAGGTCCCAGGTTCGACTTCCGACCTAAGTTTTCCAATCGCGCATTAAATCCATAGTGACAAAAATCAATCAATCTCTCCTCCTACACGTCTACCAACTTACCTTTCCACACCCTCCAAACCCTCACCCTTCTCTACACCCTCCAAACCCTCACCCTTCTACTCCTCACCCCTCAACTCCGCTATCCTCAACCCCCTACCTCAGCTTCTGGCCCTCCTACTGAATGACCTTGAACTGGACTTAAAAAAATTTCAAAAAGGAACAATTTTTCGCTACTTTGGATCTTAGAATTCCTTATGGAGATTTACATGTAAAAATTACCAAAATCGTGCCAGAACCCGTGTTGCCTATCTACTATCGGTTAGTATAACTGGTCCGAAAAGTTCTCCTATCATGACTGCCAACCTCGCGTTGATACTTAACTCGTGTTGGAAATCAGAAAAAATCGTCGCATGAGGGTTTAAACTCTCTGCGATGCACGGTTATTTCGTGAACTAATCAAAACTGATTTTGTGAAAGTGGCGCCATCAGTCCATGATGTCCAAAGGCCCCCTACCGATCTCCTAATGTTTTATTGTACCACCTACAAAATGTAAGTCTGGTCTCAGCATCTACAGATAAGAAATGAATTGATGATAACCATATAATAACATTAAAATTCAATCACGAACAACTCTAAAAAAGAGCAAATTCGAGTTCGAAATTTTAGACTTTTTCGTTGATATCATATTAGTCATGATATGGCGGAGGATGAGCAGCTAGCACAAAGTTGATATGTCATTCGAAAGGATACCAATGAGATATTTTTACTGAAAAATAAAACGTGTGCCTAATTATTAATATTCAATAGAAAAATCATTGAAAAAATAGGACTAATTTTGTTAACTTCAGAATCGTGTTATTCATCTTCATACCACTCCCACAATAAAAGTTTTTTCTGCACACAGACTCTCTATCTTGTAGCAAGTTTATTACCATTTTCGAATATGTGGTCAAATTTGATGAGACTACATTAAACACTGAATAATAATAATCTTTTCAGAGAAAAAACTGGAAATATTTGCTGAAGTCAAAAAATGTTAGATTGAAGAAAAACGGTCACAATTTCGACCATCTGTAATATGACATTTTTTGTTGCAAATCACTCGTATTATCCCCCCTTTAAGTTTGTCCACTTTAAAAAGAGACCCTGTATAAATACATAAAGATATAATATCGTGTGATTACTAGATAACAGTAGGTGACGTAATAAACCAAGTCGGTATATGAGGAAATGTAAATCTACCACATATTTGTTGGGATCAACCGCCTTGTGATTGAAATAGACAACCTAAATGAGGAACGTTTGAGGTAACTAATTTTGAAGCTTTACAATTAATTATAAGATGTTGAAATCTATCCATAAAACAGCGACAAGAGACAACAATACCAAACAAAAGATACAGACCATCCGACGAACAGCCTCTGGACTTTACGAAACTTCTTACCTTTCAAGCGAGACAGTTGTCTATGGTTGAGTTGAAGTGAGATTGGAGGACCAACATTAACCTATAATGAACTGATTATTGCAATCTGAGTGCGATTAATTGATAAATTTTGTGGTTACTTGCAGAGCTGTGCCGAAGCCTTGTGCTTAGTGCTCGTGAAAGCACTCGAAGCACTTTTGTGCTCGTAAGCACTGTGCTCGCGAGCACTTAATTGAACCAGTGCTTAGTGCTTGGTGCTTCGCGAATTTTTCGAAAGGGCTTAGTGCTTAGTAATTCGAAAAAGTGCTCCCGAGCACCAAGTGCTCCAAAGCACTTTCAGGAATTACCAAGCACTAAGCCCTTCATAGACTTGTTGGAACATGGAAATGACAGACTTTCGCATGCTTCAAATAGACAAAGAATTAACGTTTTTTCTTTCGTTTCATTTCTATAGATAAAAAGTTTGTTCATTTTTTCTTCATTGTTTAAGAAAACAATCTCGCTGTATGTTATGGACTTTGTGGTTTTTACTTTTTCATTATTTTGACAAAAAAAACAGATTGTTTTGATGTAATGGCGGAATTTTTTCAGGAAAGTTCTAAGCAATGCAACATACGATTCAGGTATCTTTTATCATGATTTCAAGTAATTTATTGGCGAATATTTTAGTTACAGTTTGTTAACTGAATGAATGCCATATAGAGCTCAGAAAACCATAAGAAACATTTTCATCTAATTTGTTGACAGGACGTCACTCTTTTTCTATAACTTTTTTTGGTATGTCGTCATGGTAACCTGTCTGTATATCCGGAATTTATCAAAAATAATTATTTCTTTGACCTAAAAGGTGATTTTAATATGTACAAAATTGAATATAAATGACCAATTTTAATGTTCAATTGATGCTGTTTCAGTGTGCTATTTCCATGAACAAATGAACATAAAGCATTCAGAACCGATAGAGTATTGTCAGAACTCAACAGTAACATAGAAATTTATGTCAAATGTATGTTTTGTAAAAATAAGAGTTTATTTCAATCAAGAATTTATCTACAATTCATATTGATGTCGTCGGAAAAATCTTGTAATCAACCCAGTTATTAATAAAGCGACTAATGGTCTCGAACTATTAATGCGTGAGCGGAGCGAACGCTCTAAAATATCTTGACCATTAGTCGCTCTCTTGAATAACCTAGTTGATTAAATATCTATTAAACGACTCGCTGAAAAAATCATTGAAAAAATAGGACTAATTTTGTTAACTTCAGAATCGTGTTATTCATCTTCATACCACTCCCACAATAAAAGTTTTTTCTGCACACAGACTCTCTATCTTGTAGCAAGTTTATTACCATTTTCGAATATGTGGTCAAATTTGATGAGACTACATTAAACACTGAATAATAATAATCTTTTCAGAGAAAAAACTGGAATATTTGCTGAAGTCAAAAAATGTTAGATTGAAGAAAAACGGTCACAATTTCGACCATCTGTAATATGACATTTTTTGTTGCAAATCACTCGTATTATCCCCCCTTTAAGTTTGTCCACTTTAAAAAGAGACCCTGTATAAATACATAAAAGATATAATATCGTGTGATTACTAGATAACAGTAGGTGACGTAATAAACCAAGTCGGTATATGAGGAAATGTAAATCTACCACATATTTGTTGGGATCAACCGCCTTGTGATTGAAATAGACAACCTAAATGAGGAACGTTTGAGGTAACTAATTTTGAAGCTTTACAATTAATTATAAGATGTTGAAATCTATCCATAAAACAGCGACAAGAGACAACAATACCAACAAAAGATACAGACCATCCGACGAACAGCCTCTGGACTTTACGAAACTTCTTACCTTTCAAGCGAGACAGTTGTCTATGGTTGAGTTGAAGTGAGATTGGAGGACCAACATTAACCTATAATGAACTGATTATTGCAATCTGAGTGCGATTAATTGATAAATTTTGTGGTTACTTGCAGAGCTGTGCCGAAGCCTTGTGCTTAGTGCTCGTGAAAGCACTCGAAGCACTTTTGTGCTCGTAAGCACTGTGCTCGCGAGCACTTAATTGAACCAGTGCTTAGTGCTTGGTGCTTCGCGAATTTTTCGAAAGGGCTTAGTGCTTAGTAATTCGAAAAAGTGCTCCCGAGCACCAAGTGCTCCAAAGCACTTTCAGGAATTACCAAGCACTAAGCCCTTCATAGACTTGTTGGAACATGGAAATGACAGACTTTCGCATGCTTCAAATAGACAAAGAATTAACGTTTTTTCTTTCGTTTCATTTCTATAGATAAAAAGTTTGTTCATTTTTTCTTCATTGTTTAAGAAAACAATCTCGCTGTATGTTATGGACTTTGTGGTTTTTACTTTTTCATTATTTTGACAAAAAAAACAGATTGTTTTGATGTAATGGCGGAATTTTTTCAGGAAAGTTCTAAGCAATGCAACATACGATTCAGGTATCTTTTATCATGATTTCAAGTAATTTATTGGCGAATATTTTAGTTACAGTTTGTTAACTGAATGAATGCCATATAGAGCTCAGAAAACCATAAGAAACATTTTCATCTAATTTGTTGACAGGACGTCACTCTTTTTCTATAACTTTTTTTGGTATGTCGTCATGGTAACCTGTCTGTATATCCGGAATTTATCAAAAATAATTATTTCTTTGACCTAAAAGGTGATTTTAATATGTACAAAATTGAATATAAATGACCAATTTTAATGTTCAATTGATGCTGTTTCAGTGTGCTATTTCCATGAACAAATGAACATAAAGCATTCAGAACCGATAGAGTATTGTCAGAACTCAACAGTAACATAGAAATTTATGTCAAATGTATGTTTTGTAAAAAATAAGAGTTTATTTCAATCAAGAATTTATCTACAATTCATATTGATGTCGTCGGAAAAATCTTGTAATCAACCCAGTTATTAATAAAGCGACTAATGGTCTCGAACTATTAATGCGTGAGCGGAGCGAACGCTCTAAAATATCTTGACCATTAGTCGCTCTCTTGAATAACCTAGTTGATTAAATATCTATTAAACGACTCGCTGAAAAAACCTATTGTCAATTTCAATTATGTCCAGTTCAAAACACGATAACATTAAAAAAAATCAAAATTCCAAACTGAGAGATATTTGGATGGAAAATATTAAGTTTGATTTTGAAAAGTGCTTAGTGCTCGGTGCTCGTGTAAACGAATTACTTTTCAAAAGTGCTTAGTAATCGCGAGCATTTTTAAAAAATGAGGGCTTAGTGCTCGAGATTCCGGAGCACTTTTCAATAGGGCTTAGTGCTTTGTGCTCGAAGCACTTTTCTTCAGTGCTCGGCACAGCTCTGGTTACTTGTCGATACTTTGAAATTATTATTCATTAAATTATACTGATAAATATAATTTCACCTCAATTCTCTTCAAAAGTAGATCAAAGTATCAGTTAAATTTGCAATTTATTTATAGTGGGCTGTGAAAGCAAAGAGGGAACTAAAAACTTACAAATTTTAGTTTCTTCAGATGAATTAAAATATGGAATTTAAATTACAACAATGCATGGGCGTATTTACGAGGAGAGGGGTAATCACCCCCCAGGAAAAAAAATTGCAATACCCCTCCTAGAATAACACTCGTTAAAACTTACCACTAAAGAATTTTAGGACTCAAAAAAGGGTCAATTCTATAAGAACTGGTTAAAAATTAAAGGCACGTTAAAAAATGAGTTTTTAACGTTCCGTTAATTGAATATAACCCAATTCCAATTCTATAACGTCAATATTTGAAGAATCCTTTAAAATCATTCATTTTAACGGTGGTGTTAAATGTGGTTGAATAAAGCGGTGTTGACAGATCGCACTTGATTCATTTGAACTATTTAACTCGAAAAGTAGATCAATGATCTATGATTTCTAACCTCTAATAAAGTGACAGAGCAACAGAACCAGGAAATCTGGCATTCTTATTAAGAATGGATTTGTTGGCATCACAAATAATTTGCGTATTTATACTGTAGACTGTAGTATCCTTTGCGACAGTAATATGGCGCAGAAGGATGCACAACATGATCAACAGGAGATATAATTTTTATATGAGTGTAGTCAATCACACCACCTAACCCATAAAAATGAGGAAACTCTTCGTTGAAAGTCTCCTGTACACTATTTCTGTGTTCTCCAACAGGAAATATAACATACATACCTTGAACTATAAAATCTGTAACTTCTGCAATACTGTGACTGACCATTGGCTGACTCAATGCAATTTGATGAAGCTGACCTGCCGTGACGAAGAAAATGCAAAGTAGTATGCGGAGATGTTTAGGAACAAATGTTGATCTTTGACTATCATGCATATGTTCAGATATTGAATGTATTATTAATTGACAAGTTTCTTTATCAAGTCTGAAAAGCTTAGTGACTATTTTATACTATACTGTTTCCTTAAAAAGATTTGATTTGTGCAGAGTAACATAATAAGTATATCATAACCCCAAAAACAAATTACTTTCTAAGTACGTTCCTATAATTTTGAATTTCTTCATTCATTAATAATACCTCAAATATCAGAGCCATTTCTATATTATTCAGTTGAATTTAAATCGATTCGGTTGTATTTGTTGAAGTTTCCACTATCAAAAATGTTTTAAAGTCTTAATCTATAGTAGGGTTTAAATTTTAACATATATCGGCTAAAATTAAGCGTCTTCCGTTAATATTTTAAAGCTTATGATGTATACAGAATATTAAAATGAAGTTAGCGGATAGTTTAATTTTTAACCGTGCTTTAAAATTTAACAGTTGTTTACAGAATTGGCCTTAATATTAGGTATATTTGATGACCTTGAATTATCGCTAAGTCATGACCAAACACACTGTATATATACAATGAAAGCAGAGAATAATATTAATTGATTAAACTCAATCAATATTAAAATCATACTTCGGAACTAATCCCGTCAACGCACAAAGAACATGCATGGTGGTAATATCAAACTGAGCATCCATAGATAGCTATTTCACCCTATTTGGGGCTCATCAGTATGGAGAGCTCTGCTGACTGAAAGAGGTATTCTAGGTTCCTTATTTAACGAAATGTGCTCATCTCTGAGTATAAACAGAAACAAGACGCCATCTCGGGGGAACCTTACGAACACCTACCTCCGATGCATGATCCTTGAACGAAGTAGCGAGATGTTTATCCGTTTTTCTTACAAACTGATGGTAGTCCAACTTTGTGGGTTTAACCTTCAGTCGATGAAGTAGAAACGCTCGATTAATCGTCATAAACCAGACGTGGTGACAATAATACGAAATGAAAATTAACGCGTTAATAGGAACGCAGGTATAATATAAGCAATGAAAGCAGGGAATAATATTAATTGATTAAAATCAATCAATATTAAACTCATACTTCGGAACTAATCCCGTCAACGCACAAAGAACATGCATGGTGGTAATATCCAACAGAGCATGTATAGGTAGCTATTTCGCCCTATTTGGGGCTCATCAGTATGGAGAGCTCTGGCTGAAAGAGGTATTCTAGGTTCCTCATTTAACTTTTAATAATTTCTCAATATTTTCCGTAGAACCAGCAACTATCAAATCGTCTATATAAATGTATTTCCCAGAATAGATCCAAAGATTTCTGTTTTTATGCGTATTTAAATAAAATATGAACTTATAAATAATACATTTTTAACCCCTACAAATTGATGCTGAAGTACCCTAATTATTCAATGAAAAGGAGAAGATTTTAAAGTGTTCTGCATTTTTTTAATGATTTTTTCATTACAGGTATGTAATGTGCAAGTTATGTTACATCATTTCACAGTCGAAAAAGGTACGTCAGAAACAGTTATTACTGCTGGCACAACTCAACTCATACAAAAGGTAAGCATATTGAAAAAATTTGGAATTGCTGAGTATGATAAAAATAGTGCTACTTATAACCTTTCAGATCTGTGTATGTGTGTTAAAGGTGGTTTATAGAAAACAGCTCTACGCTCATGTTGCATGGTTTGAACCAAAACGGTTACTTTTCAATGAAAATTGGGAACTAATTATTTCAAATCTAACTTACATTCTTCACGCAACATGCAAAGTTGGGGTTCATCTTCAAAATGTTTTCATTTCATCTAGAAATACCTTAGACTAAGGAAGAGGAGACGCGGCATGTCATTCATAAATTCTGGAATAGTTGAAGCCAACATCTAAAACTATTTCCCATGAGTAGAACAAGGACAGCTTGATATAGCTGTACTTGTTCCGTCACGAACGCGGCAACAATGCAAAGACTTCGAACGCGTAAATCGAACAACTTCCAGTGGCGTGGAGTTATTGTTGTCGATAGATTTGAAATTAATATTTTATACTGATATAAGCTTTCCTCTTGGATTAATTAAATCAAATAAGGAATCGTTAGAATAAAAAATGTTTACCTCTTGAGTATTTTTTCATTTTAAAATTTTTTCTATAAAATTATAATTTTATCAATATTCAGACAATTAAAACCTTAGTCTAAGATTAAAACTTTGCATCAGTATTAATCGTATTTTTGCATATTTGATTAGGAAACTGTTTGTGGTTAATGTGAATATCAAGTAATTAAGTTCATTAATTTCGTACTATTTTGTTACCAATATGATTCAATATGAAGAATTTATAGCAAAGAGATGTTCATTTTATATTATTATTAGTATGGTACTTTGTTCTACAGTCCTCGCTACAGGCTTATTGTTGTAATTTGAATATTTAATATTCTGATAAATGTAGAAAACCAATTTCTACATAAATAACTTCTTACATACATTCACAATGGTATAAAACCATAATACATTTCCTTTGTAATATGGTATAGATCCGTATACCAACAGAGCAGTATGTTTTTGAGCGCTTGTTCTACGAGTGCTATATCGTTTTGCCCAAATGTCTGTAATTTTCGAACTTTGAGCCGAAAACGGTTTCAAACGATAGGGTTCGACTACCTGATGAAGAATTCGTGGTCAAATTCAATTACAGTTGCACGATAACTTGCAAATGAATTATCCTAGAGAGTTCTGTACCCAAATGCTTCGGATAAGTACGTTAACCAGCCAAAACGTACAGGATGTTCTATAAAATATGGCCATTCAAAATTTTTGTTCCTTGATATCTTAGACAAAATTGTAAACAGAACCATAGAAAATTCAATTGGAATATTGAAAAGAAGGAATTTCATATTTCCATTACAAGATATCCGATTCGGGTGAAATTTATGTTGTGAATGAAGATTAATACACTGAATATTCATGCAAAATTTCAAGAAGATCGGATCATCCGAACTATAAAATATTCTATTGGAATATCGAAAAAAAGAATCTCTATATTTTCATTACAAGTTAGCGGTGTGAAAATCATTTTGTGTATGAATATTGATATGCTGAATGTTGCAAAATTTCAAGAAGATCGAATCATCAGAACCATAGAATTAAACTTTTTCAATTGTATCTATCATAAGTCCTATACAAAATTTTGAGGTAATAGCCTCATTGCTCCACCTTTGAACGAGAAGATGCTCAGGGAATGAAAGCTTTTTAATGGTTATAAATTGCACTCAAACTCTTGAAGATTTATTCAACATAACATAATATATTTAACAAAATAGAACAGATTATAAAGAAAAAACATTTTTCATACAGAAATTATATCTTCAGAATTATTTATTACAGAACAAAAAGCAATGGTGATACAGTTCACTCTCAGAAAGCTTTCAAAAAGCTAAATCAGTAATATCTGAACCGTTATCTCAGATCGAATTGAACAGAATGTATACACATGATTCACAATCATAAATCAGTATTCTAATTTTGAATTATTCTTATGAAAAATCATATCAATTTAAATACTCTGCAGTACCAATTCAAGATCAGAGAACAAAAGGAAAAAAGCAGTGTTTAAGTTTTGAATGTTAGGTTTGATACATAAAGCACAATGAAAATATGAAAAAATTTAAACACTTGTAGTTTTGTTTAAGAGAATGTTGCAAGGACCCTCAAGACAAAAATAATATGCTTAATGGTTATAAATTGCACTCATAACTAACAAAATAAAGCAGATTATTAAAAAAAAAATTTTCATACAGAATTTATATCTTCAGAATTATTCATTACAGGACAAAAAACAATGGTGCTACAGTTCACTCTCAGAAATCAGAATGCATTCAAAAACATAAATCAGTAATATATTGCTTCTGAACGGTTCTTAAAAAAATCAAGAATCGAATTGAACATTCTCTATTAAATTGTACTAACTCAAGCTTAGAGAATAACTAGGAAGAGACAGTAGATACAGTTGGAATGTTATATATCATAAAGTACTATAAAAAATTGAAACAGTATTCACAAAATGAAACAAATCATCAATTAAAGTTAACATATAGAATTATACCTTAAAAAGTATTTATTAGGACATAAAAAACAACAGTGACATGATTCCACTCTCTCAGAATGTATTCACATGATTCACAATCATAAATCAGTAATATTGATTTTGAATTATTCTTATGAAAAAAAATAAAAATTAGAATACTCTGCAGTTCTAACTCAATATCAGAGAAAAAAGTAGTGTTCAAGTTTTGAATGTAAGGTAGGACTAGGTACCATCCATAGATCTGTACCACCTTGAGATCGTATCTAAATGAGGCAAACTGTTGTTGAAAGTTATATCCTTTCGGTGAATAGAAGACCAAAGTTAATGCGAAGGCTCTCAACGTAGGATTAAATTTTGCCTAGTCGTTCCTTTCAACAATCTTTGAAATGAATTACCTGCCGCTCCAGGACTGACAGATGCCTGAAAAAGAAAGATTCTTCAATCTGGTTGCCTGATAATATTCATGTATGTACTTTTAACAATGAGCGAAAAGGAAACATACCAATATTATAACGTCTGTTGATTCTGATACGAGTGATTTTTCTCTCAAACAATCCAGCAATGTTTTCATTGAAGTTATTTTAAGCTTCATCCTTCAACAGACTGCTGCTATGAACGAATCTTTTTATTTTGACTCTGGACTCTCTTCTATAATGTTAATGTCCCTTTTCCATACCTTAGGCGTAGAAAAACCACTAGTGTGCGGATCTCCCACATAAGCTCTTTATCACAAATGAAACAGTAAAATTAATCATGAACTAGTGGAGCACTCAAATGAAATATTCACCTTCCCCTTCTTATTTGAGATGTTCATGGTTTCTCGGTAAAGCTGGAAGGCATTAAATCAGTATTCTCAACTGCTTGCTCCAGTTTGACAACAGGATATTCCACATTTTCTACAATGAAAACAAAAATCACACAAAATATGGTTAGTCACTTGGACAAAGGACTCTTCCTTTGTCTAAGGTTAGTCAGCAATATAAGAAGAAATACAAGTTTTACCTTCTTTTCGGAGAACAAGCAATAGCATCATCATTCTGATAGATTTCTTCATCGAGAGATGAAATTTGATCTTCGCAAATATAATTCTTCGAATATTCACTTCTGTAGTGTGAATTATAACTGCATAATTATCTTTAAGCACTTGTGGGAGTTTCATTCGTAGTGGAGCTGGAGCTGCAAACGAGTTCGCAATTAATATAATGAAATTAGGCCAAATGATTTCTGCATACATATAACAATGATTACTAATACATATCTCCTATTTCTCTATTCCATCAAGTTAAACAATTCCCTTCATTTGAAACATTACTAAATTACTACATCACTATCATAATACCTGTTGTATGTAGAATAATTTGGAAAGATTTTCCACAGAAACATCTCTATTTAATTGATTGAATTAAAATTCCAGGAAGCTCCTGTAATCTTACCTTGAATTACGTTAGTCTGAAGAATGGTTTCACAGGAATAGGATTGGCATCATTATTAAGAAGTTTGGTACCATTTAGTTTAGTTAGTCAAAATGTTCCGAACATAACTATTCTGTGGCAAGTTTCTATCTCCAGCTAAGTCCATAATTGAAATCCATATATTCCTTCTCCCAATATCAAATAAGTCTGAAAGAAACTCATGAGAATTGAACAATCTACGCCAATGATTTGCAAAACAGAACAAACCTGTAAAAACTCAAATTAGGGTTGTAGGAGTCCAATTTACCACATACTTGACACTTAAGAACCATTTTATTAATATTTTTTGCACAAAATATATGGAAATAGGTCCGAAAAACACTTTTTCAACTTTGAACTCGAGTAGACAGTTGACAGAATCGTCGAAATCCCAGAAAACTAAACGAATTCATCTCGGCAACGGTGTATCATACATCAAATGTCAAATCGGAGCAAACTCACCTGATTGGCCTAGAGAAATATCGATCGGATGAGAAACAATTTATGAATGAAACTGAGAAAACCGGTGTTGTCACGTTTAAGAGAAATGAATGTTAAAAAATCCTTGAATTTGGTTGTATAACTACGAATTCTGTTCTTACTGCCTTGAAAGTTCGGTCGAAATGACTTGGAATAGGTTGGGTATCAGCTTTTATATGATTTTACCCAAGTTTTCTGTGGATGAAGGTTTTAAGAGGGTATAAATTCCACCGAAAGGATCAATTATGTGGATGTAGTTTGTGATTGTTTATGGTATTCATTGAAATTCTTAATATTTCATTCTATTAGTACTCGTTTCGTACGATTACAAAATCAATATCATATATCAGTAATCTAGATAATTGTAGGTATTCCAAGTTGCTATTTCAGTATTTCTAAGCGATTTGATGTTAATAAATCTGATATCTTCGGAAACTTGACAACGTTGTGCATATTTTGGCGTAATTACCAATCCGTAGTAATACAGTCGTCCAGTTCAGTTCTGAAGGTAGGAATGTTGGCTTCAGTATTTATCATTGCATACCGCGTCTCCCTCTTCCTTTGTCTAAGAGAAATACCAACCAATACGCGTGATATGAAATACAGGTTTGTAAAATTCGCATTTCCGCATGTTTATTCGATATGGTATCACACTGATGTTTCGATCCTTCCACTCTTCAACTGAAACCGGAGCAACTTGAGATTAGCATGGTAATTCCTATGTTTCCGAGTGAATTTTCCAAACCTGTATATATCGATCAGTCTTCAATTAAGTAAAAGGTACTTTTCATAACCACTCAATTTTTAAATGTCGATGTTATTTGATTTTACTAGACAAACGATATATGATGATTATTTTTTCACAGATTCTACAAGAACAGGGTACTGTTATTCTAGAACCCATAATGGATGTCGAAGTTGTAGTTCAGAATGAATATTTATCGGCAATATTAGCAGATCTTTCTCGCCGGAGGTCAGCTATTGAAGAAATATCTTATAGAGACTATTTCAAGGTACAAATAATTTCGTTATATCTCATCTGTTTGCATTACTCAACATTATATCTTGAGTGCTAAAGACCCACAGAAAACTCAACATTTCTGCTGATGTGTGCCAATAAGCACTTCAAACCTGACACATAACATAAAGACCAGTAAACCTCAGGAACTAAGTGTTGAGTTATGGAGTGTGCAATTTAATCGGTTTATCTATACACATTTGTAATCTACATTATTTCCATTTCAACTTTAAGTAGATGTATTACAAGATTAGTTCACCTTACAATCATTTACATTATAATTATCAGAATTTCAACTTGTCTTGTTGCTTTCATTTGATATCATATGATAGAAATTGAGTTCGCCTAAATTATTGTTCTTAATTCAAATAGGTTTGAAATTAGCTAAATGTAGTAATAAACAGACGTTTAACGCATCGCGTGCTTTTTAAAAATTCATTATTATTCCTATAAGAATTAGAATTCCGGAAAATAAAAAAAAAACATGGAAATGGAGGTTGACTCCGGAGGAAGAAACAAAAGAACCGCCAGAGAAGCGGAACTATTGGGCACTTTACAGGATCTGTCGGATGATGAAATTGAAGAATTGCTAGGATTTACTAAAAAATAAGAGCAAAAAGTCCAGATGTCGAAGATAACGACAATCGATAATTTATCACAATCTGCCTTACTAGAAGAAAAGTTCAAACACCTGTGACACAAACAAAACTAATAGCTGATCAACATAAACATTCAGCGAAACAAAAACAAGAAACTCGGAAACAATAAAAACAGAATCACAACAAACGTACTTCATTGTTATTTCAGGGATGGGAAAAAACATTGCGATGAAGAACTGAGCGAATTTCTAAAAAATGAACTACAACACAACACATACTGCAAAATAATCATATCATGAAACTTTAACACACCAACAGGTTACATCAGAGTAATAACAGGCCAAATTAAAACATTTGAAGAACTTGTCAACAATGGATTATTCTATAAAAATAGGCACTATGCAGTATATCGTAGTTACCCGTCAGTATCTACACCAGTGCCTTGTAACAACTGCTTCAAATTCGACCACACAACAGATAAGGGTATCAACATGCCACAATGTACAAAATGTCAAGATATGCACACAAACACGGTATGTAAATGTCAAGAAACAACACAGTATTCGGCATCGACATCGGACGTGTCGGATCGATCTGAACCGTTCGTTTATTACATCCGGATTGAGGGGAGTATACATCTAGAGCGTTCGTCATAAAAATCTGAGCAATCGGACGTCGATCTTTTCGCTCGGTCTATTTCGACGGAGCAAAGCGATTTTATCCATAGAGTTTTATGTTTTGTATTTATTTTTTTGTTTTATGTTGAGTTTTCTGATCCGACAACAGATAGATTGAGAAATTCTAACACTTTTATTCTTCTGTTTTCATTTATTAATTAAAAACTTAATTAATACAACAGAGTTGAGTCTACAAACAGAGTTGAGTCTAGTCACCAGATTTTTAATGTGACAGCTCCATTTGAGGTGTCTATCCAGTTGAACACCAAGAAATTTTGTGGAACAGGATAAAATTTGTCCATGTATGTTATCTGGAAATTCAGCCCTGGATCGATCATAGCTAAACACCATACTCACATTTAGCACCAAGCCATTATCTGCACACCAAATCTTCACAACTTCTAATATCTCACCTGCCATTTCAGTTGTAAGCTCAAGTCAGAAGGAGCTTAAAAGAACACTTGCATCATCCACGAAGGAGAACATTTCTGCAAGAACTTTGTCTAAAAAATGGACGAGAACCGACGGTAGATCATTTATATAAACATGAAATAGGAATGGACCTAGTATGCTACCTTGGGTCACACCTGCATTATTTTCTTGGTAGGACTGATATTTGCTGTTGTTTATTGTCAACTCTACAGTTTTGGGTCTGTTTTTCGAATAGGTTCCTAGGAGTTTCAGTTGTTTGTCTCTCATTCCGTAAGTTTCTAGTTTTCTGAGTAGTATGTCAATATCAATACAATCAAAAGCCTTCGACAGGTTTAAAAATATTCCCACAGTTAGTTCTTTTTCTTCCAATGCCTTCAATATCGCTTGATGTAGTTCAAACATAGCTGTTTCTGTGCCTCATCCTTGAATGAAGCCATGTTGGGTTGCACAGAAAAACCTGCAATTTCTGAATAAGTTCATCAGCCTCGATGTCAGAATTTTCTCAAATATCTTTGCGAAGGTAGAGATAATGGTTATGGGACGATAGCTGTTTGGGTTCTCAGGATCACCTTTTTTCAGTACAGGACTTATTACTGAAATTTTGAGTGTATCAGGGAACAGGCCATCCATAAACGCTCTATTCATGACCTGAGCTATAGGCTTTGCAATCAGAGTTATACATGATTTGATAACCGAGATTGGTATTCCATCCCATCCTGTTGATTTCGAGTTCTTCATTTTATTGACTGTGCGAATTATTTCCTCCTTAGATATATCAAATAAGTAGAATTATCTACTATTTCCTTCCAATAGCTTCACATCTTGTGGCAGGTGTGGGCAGTTCCGCTTTGAGCGGGAATGCAACATTGACAAAAAAATAATTGAATTGAAGGAACCATATTTACAAAAGCATCACAGTATAAATATGCGAATATAATAGGTGATTTTGATGCCAACAAAGCAAATGTTTAACTTCACACTTAAGAAACAATTCAAAAAAATATCAATACCTCCCACCTTCTTGATGGATAATAATCAAGACAGCACCCCAGATATTATATTACACACACGGCCAACTTAGAAAATAATTTTACAAAAAAAAAAAGACTTGTGCTCTGATCACCTGGCAATACTTACAATTTGAACTGGATATGGAAAAAAAAACCACAAGAAGAACCCGAATATGTAACCCTTGAATACAACAAATGTAATACCAGGAAAGATAATGAAAAAATAATCGATTATATAAAGCAGAATGGAAAACTACATATTAACAAAGAATACATAAAATCACTTGAAGAAGCCTTACTATATGCATAAAAAATACTCATGCAAGAAAACATAAAATTTTCCTAAAACAAACACAGGCCAATCTGAAGCAAAAAAGAACTATCGACCTATAACACTCTTACCAGTATCTATTGGGAAAAATATATGAAAAAATAATAAAAACCAAGTTGAACCAACACGTAAGAGATATGATTCAACATTATCAGTTTGGGTTCCAAATAAAAAATTTAAAAAAAGCCCTGAGCAGGAGCTTTTGAGCACTCGTTCATTGGTGGAGCAATAAAACTATTACCTCATAATTTTATTACCTTTCATTTCGAACTTCTTCATTCTTTGAGTTGAACAATGAAAATAAATTAAACATATTTTTGGTGGCCAGAAACTAGCTTTTGAAGTTCAGTTACTTTAAGAATGCAGTTGTAAAAATCCTTACAATTTTGAAGTGAATTGTACAACTAATATGTTAGCAACACTATTAACATGTTACCTATTGATTCGTTCTTTTGACCATTGCTGACCTATCAAGAAAAAACTCTTTTGAAGTTTGAGTTATGCCCTGTGATCGCAAAGTAATACTGATTACTAATTCTGAGAAGCAATCTAGAAATGCAAAAAGCCTAACAAAATCTGGACAGGCTAGACACCGCATATTTTGCTTGAAAATCCAACCAAGTCTAAATTATGAATATATATTATCTTCAATCACAGAATATCTGCCACCGCTCCAATTGTCACAATTAACAACAGAGTAAAACAATCCGTAGATACCATAAAATACTAAGGAGTGAACATTGACAACAAAATGAATTTCAAACAACACACGAAGGCAATGAAAAAACAGCAATATCCAAGCTAATAAGTCGGAATCAAGGATTGTCCATAAATAATGCGGCAAAAGTGTATAAGACAATATGTAGGCCAATATCAGAGTATGCACACCCTATTTATGTCAGCTACAGGAAACCAGCGATAAGTAATTTGCGGGTAGCAGAGAGACCATCTCTGAGATAACACACATTAGACACCCAAACAACTCTGATTGAACTACTCTACCAAAAAAGAAATAAAAGAACCAATAAGAACAAGATTAAAAAAACTAAATTGCAACTTCTACGAAAAAATGCAAAGAATACCAGATACCTTACAACATTTCCATCAAGACACACCAGCAGAAATGACAAGATTTCCAGAAGGAACAGTTATACAACAGCTGAAAGACAATTACGTAGAACAAATATAACTTCAATCTAATATGTGAACAATAATTATGTAAATTACGATTACTATTTTTTTTATTATACAAAATGTTAATCAAATGTACACAAGCAGAAGGACCAAGGTCAAAAGCTCATTGTCTTACACTTAGACAATAAAGAACATTCTCTCTATTGATTGGATTATAAACAAAATTTCGAACGTTTTCAATTTGAAAATTTATATTGTTTTTGCTGTGGAATTTGTGTCAAAAGTACACAACACCATTGATATTTATATTGGAATTCCTGGCAATCAAATGCAGTAGAATTCGGACATAATGACCTCCAAGAGATCGATGATATCCGGTCCTACTAACTGAACGACGCAATAAACAAATAGGGAATCATTTGGGCCCAATATCTATTATACATAAGATCACGTTGCTAAAAGCCGTTGTTTGTTATAAGCAGAGTCTTTATATCCAGATTCTACTGTAAGATCATTTTCAAGATCAACAATTTAGAAATATGTTTTTTTTAAGGTGGTGAAAGCTCAAACTCCATTATCTGAACTTCTTGGTTATGCTACAATTATTAGAACTTTATCTTCAGGAACAGCAACTTTTTCGATGGAATTCTGTGAATATAGAAAAATGTCATCAGCAGAAGAAGAAAAGGCTGTTAAGAGTGTTAGAGGGTTTTAATAAATATGAACTATTACAGTAACAATGCCTTATTCTCTCTAAATCTCTACCTTTCTGGAGCAATGATAGGTTAACGAATAGACTCAATCTTCTGGTTTATCGGGAGGTGGACCACATGGTTGCAACATCTTTTCCATGAGATTGAATCGCACCCTGGCTTTAGCTTCATTTTCACATATAGAAAAATGATTCAATAAGTCGGGGTGCCCTAAATAACTTGAGTAGCTATCTCTGTGTTGATTAACTAACCATTCATATTTAGTGGTGTCAGCATGTCCTGTACCAATATATTTGGACTGTAGATGTTCTAACTGACTGTGAATATTATATCTGTCTCCCATAGCTTAGTTTATCGGCACTTTTTACAAATGTAAACACAAGAGCACAGACACGGAGCCGATTCGTGGGAGGAAAGTAGACCACAGAGCATAAAAAATATAAAAATGTTTAAGCACAGAACATACAAACTTCTTGTTCTTGTTCTGTGATACAAACACGTATTTCAAAACAATATAAAAATTACAACACTTCTTCAAGATTATCTATTCTCTATACACTTATTTCCTTTGTCGACTAAATCGAGTAAATTCATCCTCACTTACGCAGATTTTTTTGCTGCTCTTCTTCTCGCAAATCCATTTCAAAATCGGCCAGAAATAATGACAGAACATACAGCAATCCATTATCCAATAGTTAGATTCCGTTGCAAACAAATCAAAACTAGGTACTAATAGGTAGATTATCTTGTTGTTGTTGTTGTTAACACAAGTAACACCCATATACTTATAAACTTTTTTTTTATTTTATACGTAACACCTAACCTCGAATCCTGGTGCGGGTATGAATGTTTGTTTTGTGTTTGTCACAGTTTGTCTTATATCTTGATTTAGTGTGATAGAAAAGGAAATGACTGATAAGTGTAGAAAATTTCCAAAACAATAATAACTATGATATGTTCAATTTCAATAGGCCCTTTCTATTTGAAGCCGTATCACTTCCAAACTGATGTAAAATCAGTTGATGCGCGTTCTATTTGACAATGTTGTGATTTTGAACTGATGCGCATCACTTCACTTCCAACTGATGTTGCTTTCTGACAGAATCAGTTTAATTTCCACAATTACTGTATTCGTTTTGCGGTATTTCGAGCTCCTGAGCTGTACCAGTGCTTGTGCGCAGCCAATGGGAGCCGTATTTCGAGCTTTTGAGTTACTCAGGAGCACGAAATACCTCAAAACGAATAGGCTAAATCACTTCAGTTCATCATAACAATAACATAACCTAACATTTTGGTGAAAGTTTACAATTTACTTCTAAACATAACAGAAAGTGAATTATTATCCTCGGTTTTCATTCGTAGTAATGAATAATTCATATTACTTTTACAATTTCCTTCCGTAATATTGTCGATGGTACTCTGATTTCAACCTTATCGTTTTGTTGATTATCATCCAAAAAGCATGTTCTATTTGTCAAAATCACTTCACTTCCAACTGAAGTGATTTCGGAAATTATTCAGGCAAATAGAAAGCTAGGATTGTATCAATTGTATCAGGACCACAGAACATACAATATAAGAAGTGATACCTGCCTACTAAATCCTGGCAACACGGATGACATTTAAACCACAGAAACTCCAATATAGCCGCCATATTGGAGCCGGGTGGAGACGATTCCATTTCTAGGGGGTGTCCGCTGTCGTCCGGATTTCGAAGCTTGTCAACTACTATTTTGTGGTTGATGGTTATTTAATGATATTCTGTGTTCATCATTCCTAGAAAATGAGAGAGAGAGCTATGGAGAGAGAGAGAAACAACATCATCTCTTTTCAAAAAATTCGGAACAGGAAAAATATTTATTGAAACTAATAGTTTTTTAATAATAATAACTTTATTTATATTATTTTTACAGTTTCCAATTATTAAATATTCAAACATTCTATTAATTAAGAAATACATATATAATGATGGTCAATGGTAAATGACTCACCAAATGTGACTATAATTTAGATGTTATTTTTAAAAGAAATCAAATTTACTTGCTTCTTAACAAACCAAAGACCATGCATGATTAAAAAAGACCGAATTCTTGTAACCACCCACACAGAGTGAGTGGTCTTACAATTTCAGTGATTTGATTTTCAACCAAATGATAAAATTATCTTGAATGAGAGTGTAAAAGATAGTGGAAAAAATTAAATGGTCATTATTGTTCACATAAGTTAACTAGTTTCACTTCACAATAACACTGTGAGCGATTGATAATTGCAGCAAATGTGAATTCTTACGATTCGGATCATAGTTTTCCAAATAAAATGAAATCAATTTGATTCTTTAAAAACCTACGGGGTTCAATGAAACAGAAAATTATAGATAAGGATATTTGAATTGTCCATTATTCCACAGTTATGTACCTATTATGATCACTATTTTCACTTCACAATAACACTGCTTCAACTAAGGAGGGTAAGAAAGATCTGCAGTCGGAACATTCAAAACCTGGATCGGGGCAGGCAGTAACACTTCTTACTGAAAAGAGCAAAAGTATCATTCAATTATTAAGTTTCACAATATGAAAAGTTAAATATATATGTATATTAGTTCATTATTTTTGAATCTATCTTTTCAGAGTAGATTACTTGCCAATTGTTGTTTTCACAAAATTAATTTCAGAATTATCAGTTAAATATTTGAATAAATCGAATATATATTGCAGACAAGTCTGTGTATATTGCAAAAAAAGATTTTCAACTTGATACCTACTGAAAACAAGAAAAACATACCTGCTGGAAAGAAAATGCATCTTATCTTACAAGATCCCTGCAGAAACATAAATAATAACTTGAATCACAACACTTTATTTTGCCCAAAATCATTAATCACTTTCGCTATTTGCAATAAAACATTCACTTCTATCATTTCTCAAACTCAAACAAAAACAACAAACAATGAAAATGGCTGCACAGTGCACATGACATGAATCTCTGCTAAATTCAAATTGTCAAAATGTCAAATCTGTCAGCCACCCCACTTATCTAAGACATACGCTTGTTTATAATCATTGAACTCAATAAACACATGGAACGGCCTCGCGATCCGGATGAAGTGAGGCCGACTGAGATAGAATGTCAGACTGAGATGATGATCCCACAATGGTGGGGGTCTCCATCGTAATCTTGCGCGATTCAAAAGCGGGAGTATCCTCCGATTTCAAATGGAGAGTTCTACAAGTAGTAGAAAGAGATAATGATACCTCAATTGCCCCATCTCTCTCCCACACTTTTGGACACACGTTTAGTCGATTCTGCTGCATCGCGAGGCCGTTCCATGTGTTTATTGAGTTCAATGTTTATAATCGCTACGGCCGCCATGACAGGGCCGGGTGGGAGGACGTATGTCTGAGTGGTCGTGTTTTCCAACTTAGCACTAGCCGTTTCACCCCCCTGGGGTGAACCGGTTCACCACACACTCAGACATACGTCCTCCCGCCCGGCCCTGTCATGGCGGCCGTAGCGATTATAAACAAGCGTATGTCTTAGATAAGTGGGGTGGCTGACAGATTTGACATTTTGACAATTTAGCAGAGATTCATGTCATGTGCAGCCATTTTCATTGTGTGACTTCGAGAAATGATTGAAATTTGAAATGAATGTTTTATTGCAAATAGCGAAAGTGATCACTGGCGCAGGACTAAATAAAGTTAAAGTGAATAAGGAAAGGAATATTTTCCTTTTTGTCTGTGGTTATTATTGACCCATTTGACAGTATATTTATGTGTTCTGTGGTTAACAGTTATAAATTGTTTATAAACACTAAACAGATCGACAATATCGCACATTAATAATAAATATTCAGCTTTGAACGTTTGAACATTTAACGAAATCTTATTGCCTAAGGAATATGAACATTAAACCGACAGTTAGATTCACTTAATCCACTATTTTATTATTTGGAAGGGTTCTTCCAAAGATGTTATTACTATAAATATCATTCTCTAACTTGATCTGATTACGTTGGTGACTATTTTTGTATTTTGCTAAAAGTGTTTGCCAATATCCATCCACCGTAATTTCAGTTGGAGTGTGTATTTATTAGTGATAGGTTGTGTGGCGTGTTTTTCTAATTTTACATTTAATAATTATGACTGAGCGATACCGACGATCGAGTGGCACAGGACTTGCCTACGCAAACCCGGCGAAAATGGAGAACGAATTTACTCCTAAAAAAACGATGATTATAATGGTGATAGTGGTTGCTTGCTTTGCAGTGTTATGGCCTAGAATATTCTACCCGATGCTTTATGGATCTGTTAGCCAGCAAATCAAACCTAGTGCTATTGACAAGACAACAGGTACTAAATGTCTCTGAGATGAAGAGAGTTTAGCTTCCACATTTGAATCACATTTTTAATTGGTGCTTCTTTTGCATTACTCAATGGTATAATAGTGGGTAGATTCTGTGACTGCAGCAATGTATAGTTTTAACTTTGTTTTCTTTCAAAAGATCAAACCTCGTTTATATATAAAGTAAAGTAATATTTCCATAATAAGTTTGAATTTAATATGGAAATATATTTCGTATTAGGTGGGTAGCTCTAAACACCAAGCTTCCTGATGCATGTCTTGGCCTTATTCTAGTACGGTTTTGCACTTTGATGAAACGTCCATGGTCTTCCATTTGCTCATTTGTTTAGGAACTGCTCTGATATGATGTAAACACTAGCAAAATTAAGAGAATGAACTAAACCTAAACAAAGTTTATAGTTCCTTTTCTCTTGAATCCTCTGTATGATTTCAGTAATTTTTAATTTTAATTGTAGCATGATTTCGCGAAATGGATATTTGTAGTAGATGGCGCCACACTGGACAGAGACTCGTTTTTTGTAAACGTCAGAGTAGCATTCAGATGTAGAATATGTTAATTGTTCAAGCACACAAATTAGGTATGCTTATAGTTAACTTCTTTTCGATTTGGAACTCCAATTATAATTTGTTTTTATGTTATTTCTGACCAATACCATTTGTTAAAGGAGAAGTTAGTTGGTTACTCAGGGTCAATTTTTATTCCAGAATATTGGGGAATATCGTTAAAGGGTGCCACCCTGGAAGAGGCCCAACATGATGGGTTGCCTATGTAGAATGTTGAAAATTCAAACGATTATTAATTTTCGCGTAAAAATTACAGGTTTTTCCCAGTATGAACAAGCGCTCATAAGCTTAAGATTACTTCGCTATGCATATATAGGATTTTCCAGTAAGAGGTGTTATTTTGATATTCAAAGAAAAATGTAATTTTTTTCAAAATAAATGATCAGATGTTTATTTCACCAAGCTTACAGGACAATCTCCTTTAAATGAAATTTTCACCAAATCTGAAAGTGGCTGTCCTATGTCCTTGATAGCTTCACGAATTCCATCTTTGAGGTATTGAATCGATACTATTATTGGCGGACACCTTCTTTTTCACTATGTCGGTGGCCAATTGTGATCACATCTTCGAGAGATAACACGATCAGAAAGTTTTTTCGGTAAAAACTCGATCAACGGTTTAGTTGGTTGTGTGGCACGTAGCGCTGTCTTGTTGAAGTAAACGTTGTCCAGATCGATACCATCAAATTCCGGTCATAAAAAATCGTTAATCAGCTCTCGATACCGCAATCTATCAAGTGAAGTAATAAGGTAAGGTCCAATTACTACACCGGACCATAAACTGCTTGAGAAACAACAAAAGAACAATTAGAAAATTTAAATGAAGATCCAGATGTGTTCGTTTCTACAGGGTTTTTATAAATGATTGTAACAGCGCAGTTGGCTTTGGATTGCAAAATACCAATCTCTAACCAATCAGAGCATAGCATGATCACAGAATTCTGTGGTTTGCATAATCCAAAGCCAACTGCGTTGTTACAATCATTTATAGAGACCCTGTATAACTGATGAAGATGTATTTACACTACGCATGCTGTTAATAATTTTATTGTGATGTTCTTCGTCAATATTCAAGTAAGGTTTTATTGAGTTGGCATTGTTGTGACCTGTAATTTTTATCAGCTCTTGCACACCACTTTCGGCCAATCGACTAGTCGCGGTCGATCTATTGGAGTGATTAGTAATTTTTTTTCCTTGGCATTCAAGCCAATCGCTTCGGCAGAGGATTTTGTCCAATTTTGAATAGTATTTCTTCCAATGGGCATATTATCATACCAGTGATCATTTTCGGATTTTCAGTGATGATTTGCTCTTAGGAATAATCTATTCATTTTAATATTTGGGCCCCTTTTTGACATCAATTTTATGAATAATCGGACAGGACAAATGTTACTGTCGTTGTTTCCTTTTAAAAATTTGCTTTCAGTACACTTTCTCGAACCACCTTGGCAAGTCTTGCTGAATACAGGATTATATTCAACTCTATTAGTTGCAGAACCATCGTTGTTTGATTCCATGCGAAAATATTCAGTCAAGCAAGCAGCAGCTTCCCCACCTCGCCAAGCTTATTCTAAAGCGGCTATGTGATAAAATTTTCGTTGTAGCCCTTCAGGGGTATTTCATCCCATAAATTTATCATTTTCGTTATATCTTCGGAGCTTAATGCTGTCGAACTTCGTTTTCTTTTAGAAGGATCTGATTGCAGTTTTTTATGAACTATGAACTATGGAATCGCGCTTGTTGAAATACGACACTTTTGAATGGGTCGATGGTAATTTTCATTTACTTGTAATAGTTTTCTTGTAACAACTTGCTTGTCAGGTTCCACATGGTTTTAACTGTTGCTTCTTTAAACTCTGGTAAAGAGAGTGAAAATCTTGCCCATGGGCTGATTGGTTGTGTTCAATCAGATGACTTCGAATTGATTGATTTCATTGGGTTTTAATAAGGCAAAAAATGTTCACAGAAAGTCTTAGAAAATTGTGTTCTTTCATAAAATAAAATCCAATTTGACCACCGAAAAAAATAGGGAACATTGCATTGTAAATTTTTTAAGGGTTTGTCAACTTTTCTAAATAGAGGACCCAAAATACTGAGATTAGACCAAAAACCGTTACCTACTTTAAGTGTTATACATAACTCATGAAAAAACATCTTTTTGCAATTATTTTGTATTTTTTGAAATTATTGACTGATATGGAATTTTAGTGTACAGAATTTTCAGGGTGAAATAACCCTCGGTTTCAGCGATACAGGGTGTCAAAAATGTATATTTTTTTCAGTTTTTTGCTAATATCTCAGGAACTATTTTGAATTACAGAATTGAGTTTTTGTATACACATTGTCACTTATAATAGCTACTTTCTTGCACTTTACCCGGTTTTATCAGAACTGCCAGTGGCGGAGATATTTAATTTGCACGAAGGTCTTCAACTTTTACACCACTGGACAAATTTGCGTTTACACAGCATATTCGGGTGTGCCAATGTGTTTTACATAATTAACAAATTTTTCAATTTCACCAAAATCAATAACTTGGTTTTCAAGTTCAAATTGCAAAGTTATTTTTCATTATTTTTAGCGACCATAGTTAACAAGATTACCAGAATTCCAGTTATTCAAAACATGTTTATGTTGTTCTTTCGTTCCAAAAATTCATCATACTATTTCGTATTTCTCATGATTTTACTATATTAGGGACAGTCAGAAGCTTTTATGCTCTAGTTCACATTGGACAAAGGAGAAGGGAAAAGCGATTCCCATCAAATTATGAGGTTATCACATCACAGCGGTGGACGTGAATTTTAATTCAGAATAGAATATCCTGAGGGCTATTGGTTTCATTATATTCATTAATGAATTCTTCTTTCCTCCTTTCAAATCTTGAACCTACCTTGAAAATTTCGATTTTTGAAGATGTTATCGCGTCGGCTATAGGCTCTCAGATTTTTCAATTTAGAGTTATCGTTTGCTCAATATTAAGCGCACAAAAGCATATGACAGAGCTTTTTAAAATTTTTTCGAAACCTAATGAACGATGAGGCGCGCAAAAGCATATGTCAGAGCTTTTTAAAATTTTTTCGAAACCAAATGAACGATGACATGAAGAATAGGTGGCTTTTATTTTACTCAACTTTCAGACATTATGTTGAAATGTAGAATCAAGTTTGGTTTATTTATTCGACTGCCAATATTTTTGGAACTATTAATCCAATCATATCATATAAACATAATAATATAGCAATATGTGAAGCATTATCCATTTTTTCATATACCATATGAAAAATTAATTGCATATTCGAGAATATGTAATCTGTAGGTGTCATACTACTTGTGACTGACGTCTTGGACAAAACTTGGAATTCTGGAAATTATTCAATTTTCGAAATATCTGGAATTATTCAGAATTATTGAAATTCTTCGGAAATTTTGGATTTATTCGGAAATTTTCAGATTTAAATTCAATAAAGCGGTAATTCAGTGTTTTTGTAGTGAGAAAAGTGACTTCCAGGTGAAATATTTTTGAGACTTTGGGGGGCCATATCATCTAAACTAGGACAGATGGCCAGTTGATTTTTCACTAATATTGTTCAGGGAGCTAATATGAATACAACGGCACCAAGATTTGATGGATATCTGCTGAATACCAAAATTCAAACAGTTTTATTTTTTTTATTTCAAAATGTTCCACCGATTTTAAAAATGTGAAACAATTCCAGGGTTTAAAAGACCAAAAAAGACATTTTATGTCAAAAAATCGCGAAGGACACTTTTGAAAAGAACACCGAAAAACAAATGACTATAGTTTAATTTTTTTCCTAAAAATCGATTTTTCAGCTGAAATTCATAAAAATATATACGTCTATTTCTTTAATAGCAAAGAATCAAGAGAAAAAAACCACCATCCGAAAATTTGGCATTTCACTAGAGGAAAAAAAATAAAATCGAAAAACGTGTTTTTTATAGAAATCTCAAAAATGGCCCGAGATAAAAAGCTGAAAAGGTCGGCTATACCCGAACGGTATAGCCGGGTTTCAATGGTAAATATGCCATCCTCGGCCTTTTCGATTCATATTGAGGGGATCGATTAGGCATTGAATGAACATAATTCAGCCAACTTTTCAGCTTTTTATCTCTCGCCATTTTTGAGATTTCTGTAAAAATACATTTTTCGATTTTGTTTTCTCTTGTGTAATGCAGAATTTTCGGATGGTGATTTTTTCTCTTGATTGTTTGCTATTAAAGAAATAGACGTATATTTTTTTAGGAGATTCAGCTGAAAAATCGATTAAAAAAAATATATATTATTGTCATTTGTTTTTCGGTGTTCTTCAAAAGTGTCCACCGTCATTTATACCCTGGAAATTTTTCACATTTTTGAAATTGGTGGAACATTTTGAAAAAAAATTGTAACTGTTTGAATTTTGGTATTCAGCAGATGTCCATCAAATCTTGGTGCCGTCGTATTCATATTGGCTCGACCCGTGCCCTCCTGTTGGGTATCACCTTAGACAAAGGGTATCACCTACACTGATTAGGGCAGAGGTCGACGTTTGGGAAAAAAGAGAGAAACACTCTTACTGGATAAACACACCCGGTCAAAGACAAGCAAAGAGACTAATCGAACCTTCCAAAGAGAAGGCTCAACAAGCTCTATCGTTGTCAAAAAACGAGTTAAGGTTGCTAATCGGCCTTCTCACAGGGCATTGTCCCGTGACATATCACCTACACAAGATCGGTAAAGAAAACTCCGACATTTGTAGGTTATGTGAATCGGCCACTGAAACCACCGAGCACATACTATGCCAATGCACTGCGCTGGTCAAACCAGACTTACTCTACTAGGTGGCGCGTTATTAACGCCAGCCGACATTAGAGCGAAGTCTCCTAAGGAAGTAACCAGCTTTGCTAAGGAGGTTAGATTCCTGGGAAAAACGTAGTTTTAGTATGGTAACGCACAAAAGACTATTGGTCGCAGTGCAGAAGGGTAATCAACGTGCCGATCGACCACTATCTAATCTAATTGTTGGAAATTGGATTTGTTTTTATTTAATTTAAAAATCAGGGAGTCAGCTCGACCACCCTGTATAAAGATAAGTCGAATTTTCGTTCATTGTTTTGTCTGTGTGAATTATTATCTCGCATCAAGCGCGACAGCAAAATCGGTTTTAATGGAAGGAGCGGGAGTCGAAATCACAGTGAAAATTTAATACGCATCTCGCCGTTACACAAACCAGGCATTTTCACGCATCTCAACAAAAAAGGTTATAAACAATCGAGAAAATACTTATCACAATTGGTATCAACAAGGTTTCCGAAATAATTTGATGGTTTCAAATAAATGGTTTAGTGGATGGACATTTCTCCTTATTTCCAACCAAACAACTCTAGAAAAATACAATTTACTTTACACTAATCTAATCTAATTCATATTGGCTCTCTGAACAATATTAGTGAAAAAAACAACTGGCCATCTGTCTTAGTTCAGATGATATGGCCCCCCAAAGTCCCAAAATTATTTCACCTGAAAGTCACTTTTCTCACTACAAAAACACTGAATTACCGCTTTAATGAGCTTAAATCCTCTCTGAATATTTCATCATGAAGATTTGATTCCTTTTATTTAAAATATATTCAATAATTATTGCAAAATCATCGAAAAAATTCTAGGGAAAGCCCGCCGTTATTTATTGTATGACACCGTTAATTCCCGCTATCATTTCCTATGTCACTGGCCGAAAGACTGTGCGGTAGTGCCAAACTTAACACAAAGAACGGCGGGCTCTCCCTCGAATTTTTTCGATGTTTTTCCAATAATTATTGAATATATGTGAAATAAAATGAATCAAATCTTCATGTAAAAATGTCCAGACAGGATTCAAACTTAATAAAGCGGTAATTCAGTGTTTTTGTAGTGAGAAAAGTGACTTTCAGGTGAAATATTTTTTGGACGTTGGGGGCTCGTATCTTCTCAACTAAGATAGGTTACCAATTGTTTTATTCACTAATTTTGTTCAGGGAGCCAATATGAATACAATGGCACCAAAAATTGATGGATATCTGCTGAATCCCAAAATTCAAACAGTTTTAATTTTCTTTCAAAATTATGCACCAATTTAAATATAGAGTACCTACAAATAATTTTTTTTATGAGAAAAATGCATAAATAAAATATATGTATATATAAGGAAGGAATAGTTCAAAATAAATCGGACAAAATGTCGAAAACCTTAAATTAATGAAACAAAACAATCAGAAAATAAATCGACACGACATAAAATGAAAAATTCTAATTCAGCAACACAAATCACAGCACAGAACGTAAAATATCACAGCTTGCACAACGATTTAAGTCTAAAATAACTTAAATCCCAAAAGACAAAAACAATAACAAACCAAAGAAACCGAAGAATATCCTCGGTTGTTCTGGTAGCTGAATATTACCACTTTTTTCTGTAACCGGGTTCCGCAACTGAACTGTTTCGCAGAAACCAACCGATAATATTGTTAGTCCGAGAGCTGGCCCGAATTTTAGGGTAGGTATTTGAGGCAAGCTGAAAACTTGTCAGATTACTCTCCTATTATATCCCAACTCGGATTGCAGACCTGGCTGGTGAGTAGCGGGGCTAAATCAACCCCTACATTTTTAATGGCCTGGCAGGTAGAAAGCCCTACCGAAATGATCTGTCTTTTTGGGAATCTTATTTTTTAGTTATAAGTAACACTCCATTAAAATTTCAAGCTGCCAAATAATTTAATCGGGGTTTTAACATTGCCAGACGCGTGCAAAAATATTTTGCAAAAAATTATAAAAAATGTTTTTGAGGCAGCTTGAATTTTAATGGAGTGTTACTTATAACTAAAAAATAAGATTCCCAAAAAGACAGATCATTTCGGTAGGGCTTTCTACCTGCCAGGCCATTAAAAATGTATGGGTTGATTTAGCCCCGCTACTCACCAGCCAGATCTGCAATCCCGAGTTGGGATATAATAGGAGAGGTATCTGACAAGTTTTCAGCTTGCCTCGAATACCTACCAAAAATTCGTGCCAGCTCTCCTACTATATCATATTCACGGAACAGAAAAATAACAACCAAACCAACCAAGTTGATTCACGGAATATAACCGAGGTGACGTCAATGATGGAAGGTGGCGGCAATATTAACTTTGTGTATAAAGATTTGCCTTTGATAGGATATTACTGAATGAGCTATTGGATTAGGTCTACATGATAAGATCACCAGCTTCTTGTGATTCCGTTGGTACTCTGCGCGTTTCGAAAACTACGGTGTGTAACCATACATATCTGGTCCAAGGGATTCCGCAACAAATCCGGGTCTTCAGCGCTTGCCAGTACAGCGGTTTTGCCTGCAAATGTACTCATTAGTGTATGTTGATTGGTTGCCAAGGAGGTTCACTTTTTTCGTTATTATTTCGATTTAAGAAGAATTGATGATTTTCCTGAAATTACATCAAAATTCAATCACGAGAAGCTTCAAAATAGAGTAAATTCAGTTTCGGAATTCGTTGTTGTCATGTTATCCATGATATTATGGCGGAGCATAAGCAGCTAGCACAAAAGTTGATATGTCATTCGAAAGTACACTAAATGAAGTATTTTTTACTGAGAAGAAAACGTGTGCATAGTTATTAATATTTCATTAAAAAACTATTGGAAGAATAGGACTTATTTTTAACTTCCCTACCACGCTCGCAATAAGAGATTTTTCTGCACACAGACTCTCTTATCTTGAAGCAAATTTATTGTCCTGTCCGAATATGGGGTCAAATTTGTCGAGACTGCTAGGAAACCTGAATAATGATCATTTTAGAGAAAAAACTTGAAATATTTCGTGAAATAAAGAAATATTAAATTGAAGAATAACCGCCAACAATTCGACCATGTGTTATAGGACATTTTTATTTGCAAATCACTCGTATAATTCCCTCTTTGAGTTTCGCCACTTCAAAAGTAGACAGCCTGTATAGCTCGCGCATTGGAGTAAGAGTGCATCTTCAGATGTAGAAATATGCCTATATAATTTTAGGTCATCAGCGAACAAAAGAAACTACCCAAGTGACTAACCTGCGGCACTCCAGAGAGAGCAGAGAAGAAGGGGGAACTGTAGTTTTCGAAATACACCAGAATCTGGCGATCTTATCATGTAGACCTCATCCAATAAAGCTCATTGAGTAATATCGAATGGTTAATCCTATCAAAGGCAAATCTGTATACACAAAGTCAAGCCGCCACTTTCCATCATTGCCGTCACTTCGTCAATGAACACCAATAAATTAATCGCAGTATATCTGCCTCCAACGAGACACCGTGCTGCTCACCAATTATTGCCATAAAGCAGTCAGAAGTTACGTATTTAGCATATTCGTTTTGAAGAGTTTCGTGCTCCCGAGTAACTCATTATTAGACACAAACTCCTTGTTTCCCGAAATTGGCAAAATAAAACTGTCCTTCCACACTGAAGAAAACGACCCGCATTGAGAAGGTATACAAGGTAATTATGTTTCATTAGAAGTTTTCTAGGAAGGAATTGTAATACGAATTTTAGGTTTTGTATTTTCGTTTCAGGGTAGGTACATGAACTCAAATTGTATATTTTTAAGCGTAATTTCTTTCCGGTTTTACAGGAAACAAGGTCGGAAACGAATGTACACTTCGTTATTTCAAATGTAATACCCTGTATATTTATACGTCTTTGAATTCCTAGTTCAATTCTTCAGTGATTTGTTGCATAATATGCACAACTACTTCAAGCTGTTGTTGAGTTATAGCCTGATCGTAAAATTGTATGACAGAAACATTGTCACAAATTACTGTTTATATCTTCAAAATCCATCCGTTTAAAACTTTTTTGTAACAGTGGAATAAAGCTGCTGATACTGCTCCTTGTATAAATTATAAGGAGTGAGCTTCGATAAAACTATGAATTCTCATTTTTTATAATTTCATAGTTTTGTAAATCCGATCGAAGACTCGTCAAAAACTAGTTAGTGCCAAACATTTCAAGTATTTGAAATCACTAGTTTAGCAGTTATCGAATGAAATCCGAATTTCACGCTCAGTCAAATTCATTGGTATGTTTGTCTTTTTTAAATTAGACTTTGTAAGTAATTGTGATTCTTGATCATTTCAAAATTCCCATCAAAGTAATTTGTTCTAAGGAGAATTATTGTGATAGTTTCTCGAACTAAGGTTTTCTATTTAGTTATCATTCATTATCTGCCTAGTTTATTTGTTACATTCGCAGACTTTCGGTTATCATTCTGGTATAACTAATTATTATTGCATGCGTTGTATAGTGTTTGATCATCACAAATAAGTAGGGAAGACAATTGCTAACATAACCTATACTCTAAGAAGACGAGCATACCAATTAATTCGACTGAGCGAAACCTGTCTTTAGTCGTGAATTTCGAATTACATTCGATAACGGCTGAACTACTGATTTTAAAGAGTTGAAATGTTCCGTGCATTCTAACCAGTTTTTGACGAGCCTTCGATCGGAATCACAAAATTATAAAAATTGTGATTTCATAGTTTTATTGAAGCTCGAATTTAGGCCGTCTTTTAAATAACCTGTATAATATTTCTTCATAATTTATACAAGGAGCAGAATCAGCGTGCCTTCCTTTGTTCCACTGTTGCAAAAAAAATTTCACACGGATGGATTCCGAAGATATAAACATTCATTTGTGACAATGTTTCTGTCAAAAAATCAGGCTACAACTAAACAACCGCTTGAAGTAGTTGCGCATATCATACAACAAATAAGTGCAGAATTAAACTAGGAATTCGAATATGTATGAATATACAGGGTGTTACATTTCAAATTACGAAGTGTCATTCGTTCAGGATAGAACTGGAAGTAGATTCCGATTGAAAATATTTTACAATTTGAGCTCATGTACTCTAAAACGAAAATACAAAATCTGAAATTCATATTACAATTCCTTCTCGAAAACTTCTAATGAAACACTTAAAAAATCACACTGTATACACCTTTTAATGGGGTATTATGGGATACCATCAGGATGGTGTGTCTCATGTATATTTTTGAAAAAAAATAATTACCTAAAAGTAAAAAAATGTTTGTTTCCATAATGAAAACAAAAGTTTATTTAATTAATCAAAAAGGAAACCCCTGAGCAAAAATTAGATTGAGCCACTGGATTCTCTTCGAAATAGTGTTTCTATAATGTTTTCGTATCAAGTTTATAGCACAAACAGGAACAGAGATAATGACCTAAATTGACTTAATATCAATATTGACTTTTAACTCGCAAACAAAAGGAGCAATGCTGCGGACGGCTTAATGAGTTTTCCAAAAAGAAGGGTTGAAAAATTATAGTTCGGCGATCATCAATTCTGGTCACCCTGTACAGGGTGATGATTACTGAGAGCATCTCGAGAATCATAAGGATTAGAGAAAAAATGTTCAAGGACTATTTCGCTATATCTCCTTTTCTGTTGGAGATATCACGAAAATTCCAAAACGTTTTTTTTTGTAATTTCTATTGCCTATAAGCTGCTACCATCTGATCCGAAAATTAGAAAGTTTTGAGTTTTTAAATGGGATACCCTATATTTTTCAATTCAGATATCTGGGATCTGTTTGCTGGCAATTGATTATTTTGAAAAAAGAGATACATTTTTACTCAAACCTTTATGCTTTTCTAGATGCTCTCAGTGATCATCGAATTTGGGACACCCTGTACACAGTGTACACTGTCTAAATTTGCCATATTAGGCAGACCGCTTGGCACCTGATCCCTACAATGAGTTCAAGTTGTTCCAAAAATATTCGGGACTCGAATTTAATACTCGACCTGAATAACAAGTTATCCGATTCAAAACGCTGTTTTTATATTTATTCCGTTAATCTCGAAATAATTCATAGACCTTTTTTTTTGGCTTAGATCAATTTTATAAGATTGTTATTGACTATTTTGGAAATGCACCACACTCTCGGTTCTTTAGAATGAATAATTCAATACTACGAAAAATAACAGTAAAAGTGTACCTCAACTTTGTCTATATCATAATTACTACATTAATTTCAGTTAATGCAGTGCATATAAATTATTAAGTCCATTATAGTTGAGGTGTTCCGAGTTATTATTAATAATATTCGAAATACCAGTGAAATATTCTTTATTCACGACTATTGAATAATCTACCCTAACATTTGTTTGCTCGGCCATAATAATACTCTGAGAGAATACTTCTTTATTCAATGATAATAATGTTTCATTATTCACTGCTGTGAATCGCCTACGGGTCGTAGCATAAATTTCAAATAGTGAATAATAGCACAGTATAGACACTAGATAGAGTTTATACTGATGTGTGTGAAGTTGGCCCAGCACTTTTTGATTTTCGAAAAAAAAATTATGTGCTGAATTGTGCTAGGTTTGTGCTGCTTTGTGCTGATAATTTTTTTTCCTAATTCCAAGTGGTTTTCTAAATATTTCAAAAACCGAAAAAATGAGCCAGCCGAGCACTTTTCGAAAAATGGGATTTAAATGATTGATAAAAATTGTGCTACACATGTACTGAGTTGTGCCGTTCGAATTTTCTCGAAAGTCCCTCTCGTTTCCTGAAAAATCGAAATTTAGAAAAAAGTTAGCCCAGCACTTTCGTTTTTTTTTCTCACAAAAGAATGTAAAAGTTTGTGCTACATTTGTGCTGCTTTGTGCCGTAAATATTTTCACGAAAATCCTTTCTGTTTCCCTGCAAACTACGATTATAAAAAAAAAGTTATTCCAGCACTTTTGTTTTTTTTTTAGAAAAAACATGCTCAAAAAATTGTGCTACTCTCAGGCAAAGTTGTGCTGTTGTTATTTTCACAAATATCCTGCTAATTCACCCAAAAAATAAAGAAATTAAAAAAAAGTTGGCCCAGCACTTTCATTTTTTTTCGACGAAAATTGTTTCATATGATTGTACTTTATTTGTGCCAACTTGTGCTGATCAAAGTTTCAGAAAAATCATGAGTTTTCTTCTTATATGGGGGAAAATAAGAAAAATCAGTAGAGTTGAGGAAGAACCAGTATACCTGGCAACAGGCCTTATGGGGCTGTGGTCAGATGATGCCAATATATTTTTTGAATCAGGTTATTGCTAGAAGAAATCATGCATCTGTCAATATTAGTAAGTACCTACCTACATAAAATATGAACATCAAGTATGTTAATTGTTAAACGAGACTTTGGATGTTATTTCCGCCTCCTTCACGATTTAGCATTCATTAATGAGGTTTCTGTATCAATATTATCTTATAAAAGTTTAACTCTGGCAACAGAGCTATCGACCCCCTTTGCAGATGGTGGGACAATAAATCATAACATAAAGAATGCGATGTGTTCTGAGGATTGCGGTTGTCAAGCAACGGTCTGAACCACTATTGTCAAGTTGCCGTGTTTTCTTTATTTGCTAGAATATACTGTTTTATTTATTTTTCGACATTTGAAAGAAGAAATGAAGGCTTTTTTTTCTGGAAATTCCACTAGCATGGATTCACCACGATAGAAGCAAAATTATATTCACAAATTCGGGAGAAAAAAACATACATAAGTAGGTTCGTACAAAACATTTCGTTGAATATCTCAAAAACCGAATGAAATAAAAAAAAATTTCAGCGGCACAAAGCAGCACAAATCTATCACAATTCAGCACAACAATTTTTTTTTCGAAAATCAAAAAGTGCTGGGCCAACTTCACACTCACTGTAGCCAGGTATACTGGTTCTTCCTCAACTCTACTGATTTTTCTTATTTTCCCCCATATAAGAAGAAAACTCATGATTTTTCTGAAACTTTGATCAGCACAAGTTGGCACAAATAGAGTACAATCATATGAAACAATTTTCGTCAAAAAAAAATGAAAGTGCTGGGCTAACTTTTTTTTAATTTCTTTATTTTTTGGGTGAATTAGCAGGATATTTGTGAAAATAACAACAGCACAACTTTGCCTGAGAGTAGCATAATTTCTTGAGCATGTTTTTTCTAAAAAAAACCAAAAGTGCTGGGATAACTTTTTTTTTATTTTCGTAGTTTGCAGGAAAACAGAAAGGATTTTCGTGAAACTATTTACGGCACAAAGCAGCACAAATGTAGCACAAATTTTTACATTCTTTTGTGAGAAAAAAAACGAAAGTGCTGGGCTATCTTTTTTCTTAAATTTCGATTTTTCAGGAAACGAGAGGGACTTTCGGGAAAATTCGAACGGCACAACTCAGTACATGTGTAGCACAATTTTTATCAATCATTTAAATCCCATTTTTCGAAAAGTGCTGGGCTGGCCCTTTTTTCGGTTTTTGAAATATTTCGAAAAACCACTTGGAATTAGGAAAAAAAATTATCAGCACAAAGCAGCACAAACCTAGCACAATTCAGCACATTAATTTTTTTTTCGAAAATCAAAAAGTGCTGGGCCAACTTCACACACATGTTTATACTGTGATAAAAGTTAACATTATACACTCGTTCCATTCCATAATATACTATTCTTGAAATTTGGGAATTCGTCTACAGCTACGAATGCATTATTATTACTAGAATGATGAAACTCATAGGCCGCGTCCGCATAGACAGGAGGCTTGCTTAGCGCCTAGAGCCTAGCGAGTCATTTAAACGAGTAGTAGTAGTAGTAGTAAAACTAACGTTTTGAAATGTACGCGACGTGCCGCACTACTCGCATGGTCCTAGCTGACATAGATAAACTAACTCTCTAGAGATTATTTGTCTATGCTAGCTGATCGCTTAGCGACTATCCAAGTGAACATTTAAGTCGAATTTTGGCGATGTAACTACAGCTTACCACATCTTACCATAGTTACATAGTTGACAGTTAATACACGTATTTTCTGTCAAATCATGTAACCATAGTTAGATAGTTACATGTAACCTCAGCTCGCCAAAATTCGTCTTTTGGTGCTAAGCAAGCCTCCTGCCTATTGCATATTCCATGACGATATCAGCGCCAAGGTGGCGAGAATCGAAGCTGAGCTAAGATAGTAGTAAATGTAAACAATCTTGTTTTGGACAGATAAGTCATTGGAGTTTCATCGAAATTTTTACGAATAATTTGAAAATTAATATGGAGTTGGAATCTTTGTTGAATTATTTTGTGATTTAATCAATATTTCAATCATTTTATAACTAATATTCAAGTGTTTAATTAATATAAAGGTTACAAGTCAGTAAGTCTAGTTGTAGATGTTGTCAATTTTAAACTATATTAAAATTTATTTCAGTTCATTTATATCGTACATGTATACACGTATATGAAGTGAAGTGCAGCCGTTAGAATTTCACCGGTGTGAAGATAGCAGCCACTTTTTTCGGAGAGAGCGGCCGTTTCACCAGTGGCGTCGGGTGAAATATAATGTATCATAACTTTTGACTGGAATGAAGTAGCGATCTGAAATTTCTAGAATATCTTTCTGAAATGATTTCCAATATTATACTAGAAAATCAGATATTTCTCTCACCCGGAACTGTGAAAAAAAGCCCTGGAAAAAAAAACGAAAATTATGATCATTCAAAAATAACCGAAGAAAATGGCCTCTACCAATAAAACTCACAGGATACGTGACCTAAGGAACAAGTGTTATCAATCTCATCTCCTTCGGAAGGGGCCGAGGGGTGGAGATCGACGCCGCCTCCATAGAACCTATTATTATTCTGAAGACATCGAAGAAAATGGCCTCTACCATTAAAACTCACAGGATACGTTCTTTGTGATTTAAGGAACAAGTGTTATCAATTCCATCTCGTTCGAAGGAAGCCGAGGGGTGGAGATTGACACCGCCTCCATGAAACCTATCATTATTCTGAAATCGTCGAAAAAATGGCCTCTACCAATGAAACTCACAGGATACGTTCTTAATGATCTAAGGAACTAGTGCTATCAATTTCATCTCCTTCGGATGGGGCCGAGGGTGGAAATCGACTCCGCCGCCTCAATGTCTCACATTTATTATAGAAAAATGGCGAAAAAAATGGCCTCTAGCAATAAAACTCACAGGATACGTTCTTTGTGATTTAAGGAACAAGTGTTATCAATCTCATCTCGTTCGAAAGGAGATGAGGGGTGGAGATTGACACCGCCTCCATGAAACCTATCATTATTCTGAAATCATCGAAGAAAATGACCTCTACCGATGAAACTCACAGGATACGTTCTTAATGATCTAAGGAACAAGTGCTATCAATTTCATCTCCTTCGGATGGAGCCGAGGGGTGGAAATCGACTCCGCCGCCTCCATGTCTCACATTTATTATAGAAAATTGGCGAAAAAAATGGCCTCTACCAATAAAACTCACAGGATACGTTTATTATGACCTAAAGAACAAGTGTTACCAATTTCATCTCCTTCGAAAGGGGCGGAGGGGTGGAGATTGACACCGCCTCCATGGAACATATTATTATTCTGAAAACATCGAAGAAAATGGCCTCTACCAATGAAACTCACAGGATACGTTTACTATAACCTAAGGAACAAGTGTTATTAATTTCATCTCCTTCGGATGGGGCCGAGGGGTGGAGATCGACACCCCTCGGCCCCTTCTGAAGGAGATGAAATTGATAACACTTGTTCCTTAGGTCATAATAAACGTATCCTGTGAGTTTTATTGGTAGAGGCCATTTTTTTCGCCATTTTTCTATAATAAATGTGAGACATGGAGGCGGCGGAGTCGATTTCCACCCCTCGGCCCCATCCGAAGGAGATGAAATGGATAGCACTTGTTCCTTAGATCATTAAGAACGTATCCTGTGAGTTTCATCGGTAGAGGTCATTTTCTTCGATGATTTCAGAATAATGATAGGTTTCATGGAGGCGGTGTCAATCTCCACCCCTCGGCTAATTTCGAACGAGATGAAATTGATAACACTTGTTCCTTAAATCACAAAGAACGTATCCTGTGAGTTTTATTGGCAGAGGCCATTTTTTTCGCCATTTTTCTATAATAAATGTGAGACATGGAGGCCGCGGAGTCGATTTCCACCCCTCGGCCCCATCCGAAGGAGATGAAATTGATAGCACTTGTTCCTTAGATCATTAAGAACGTATCCTGTGAGTTTCATCGGTAGAGGTCATTTTCTTCGATGATTTCAGAATAATGATAGGTTTCATGAAGGCGGTGTCAATCTCCACCTCTCGGCTCCTTTCGAACGAGATGAAATTGATAACACTTGTTCCTTTAATCACAAAGAACGTATCCTGTGAGTTTTATTGGTAGAGGCCATTTTTTTCGTCATTTTTCTATAATAAATGTGAGACATGGAGGCGTCGGAGTCGATTTCCACCCCTCGGCCCCATCCGAAGGAGATGAAATTGATAGCACTTGTTCCTTAGATCATTAATATACGTATCCTGTGAGTTTCATCGGTAGAGGCCATTTTCTTCGATGATTTCAGAATAATGATAGGTTTCATGGAGGCGGTGTCAATCTCCACCCCTCGGCTCCTTTCGAACGAGATGAAATTGATAACACTTGTTCCTTAAATCACAAAGAACGTATCCTGTGAGTTTAATTGGTAGAGGCCATTTTCTTCGATGTGTTTAGAATAATAATAGGTTCTATGGAGGCGGCGTCGATCTCCACCCCTCGGCCCCTTCCGAAGGAGATGAGATTGATAACACTTGTTCCTTAGGTCATAGTAAACGTATCCTGTGAGTTTATTGGTAGAGGCCATTTTCTTCGGTTATTTTTGAATGATCATAATTTTCGTTTTTTTCCCGGGCTTTTTTTCACAGTTCCGGGTCAGAGAAAAATCTGATTTTCTAGTATAATATTGGAAATCATTTCAGAAAGATATTCTAGAAATTTCAGATCGCTACTTCATTCCAGTCAAAAGTTATGATACATTATATTTCACCCGACGCCACTGGTGAAACGGCCGCTCTCTCCGAAAAAAGTGGGCATGTCATATTATAATGTGTTGGAAAACAAATTGTGGGTCCAGTTTTATAGACATTTGCTCCTTGTGTTTAAAAACTATTGCCCTAGTCCTTAATATAGAACCTCATAAAATTGATGCTTCATTGATTGTGGAGAGTGATAAAGTAAAACAAAACTAATATGCACGATATGTTCTTGTGAAGGTAGAGTGAGGAGGAAATGTAAACATATCATTACAGTTGTTTTAATTAAATTGATCAGGTTCATAATGTTCCAATCCATCCATGACAGAATCATGTCAAAACTCATGGTTTTCTCTCCTTTTCTGCTGTGTGTTTCTTTAATAAGGAAAAACTTTCTAAACTTGACGAAATATCACAAACAGAATTAAAGTGCTTATGGAATCAGCACAAGGCTGATGTAAGAAAATAAGGTTCGTCTATAGAAAATATGCCTTGCTTAAAAAACAAATTTGCTGTATCGTCCTATAGTATAAATCAAGATGATATGTAGAAATATTTTATATACTCTTTACCAATTCTGCAATATGTACCTTAATATTAAATGAGCCTAAGAAGTAGAGGGAGCTTGTCGTATTCTGCTGTAATATTAAAACCTCCGATACAAATTCTGACGTAAGAGGTTAAAGCGACAATATGAATTACTTTCCTATATTTATTGAAGTTTATAAGATACAAGCCTTTCTTTTACTATTAGTTCCATTCCTAACTCGTTTTCAAGATATAAGGTCATTTGGTTTTCCTGAGGGAAGAAGTGATAACTATAATACTAAAGTTTGCAATTTTTTCGCCCATAAATTGCATCGGGACACACAACTGTAGTAATTTCTGATTGACATCATATTTAAGAGGATAACAATTTCAATATTGCCTTAAATACTTCTTCTAAACAAAAGTTTATGAACAATCACGAAATTATTACACTGAAATACGTTCAACGCTTTGTTTACTACTATCTTAGCTCTATTTCGATTTCAACCACCAGAGTGCGTATCGGTGGTCAGCAGAAGCCAATGCGGACGCGGCCATACTCAGCGCAAGTCAATTATTCATATTACGAGCATAATGAATGCTTCTCACAAATAAAATCATTTTTACATTAGTTTGTCACACGTTTTTGAGCGCTCGTTCTATTTAAACGAGTGCGATATTGTTTTTCCCAAATGTCTGTAATTTTCTAATTTTGATTCGAAAATGGTCTGAAACGATAGGGTTCGACTGTCTGATGACGAATCCGTGGTCAAATTCAATCCTGTTCATGGGGTCTTCCGTCCGGCTGTAGGCACGATAACTTTCGAAGGGATTGTCTTAGAGATTTGAGTTTTTTAGGGTGAGTTCGGTTCCCAAATGCCGTGGTTGAGTTCGTTAACCAGCCAAATTGTACAGGACCTTCCATGAAATATGATCATTCAAAATGTTTGTTCCCCAATATCTCAGAAAAAACGAAACCAATTGCAATGAAATTTTGCGGCCACATGCAAGATTCTCATAATAAGCCTCATGTTATGTGTCCATAGTGTTAACAGAACCATAGAAAATACAATTTTTATATTTCCATAACAAGATATCCGATTCGAGTGAAATTCAGTTTGTGAATGAAGAATGATATACCTAATGTTCATGCAAAATTTCAACCATAAAAAAAATTACACATACATACGGCACCAGGAGCAGTCTGGTCGCGTTGATCGTACTGTATGCATGCACTTGAGTCACATTGTCGCATTCTTTGAAAGAGGGGTACGAATGCGAGGAATCGCGTTGTTCGCTAGTCATTGTCGCAGCCGCAACCATACAACGCAGTCTACCTTAAGATATTGTAGATGGTTATTTCAGAACCACTCCTGTTCTCCTGAGCCTCGTTTCCGGATTTTCCGTCAGTTCATAACGATTCTATCCCTTCTTTTCGATTTTATTCTTCTTTATTTTGACAAAATTTTTTATGGGAAATTAGCTTTCTAATACCACGAGAATAAAGAATAATGATTATAGATTATATGTTCGAATGTACGAACACTAAGCGATATCTGCAAAGAAAGAAGAAGCAGACCGGGTAGGTGGGTGTCCGAACAAATTTGTCTGCGGTTGTTGAGTAATAATAGGTCTTTCACTTGAATTATCCCAATCTGTTCATCTGGTAGTTATTGGCAGTGAAATAGTTAATACAAAATCAGTGTTTTTTGATTCAATGAACTGTTTGCAACTCGGATCTTTTCGAGTATGGATTATGACATAAGTAACCTATCAAATCATCATTAGGATGTCGACTCCATTATAGCGCTTAATTTCCATACGCATTGTAAATCCAATTGACAGATAACACAGGATTGTTTCAGATTTGGCGGAAATTCAATTACGTGTGAAGTAATTAACAATATGATTAACCAATTTCACAACGTTATTACTTTCATTTGAATTTTTTCGTCAGGTTGCTGTTACGTCCTTTCTGACACAGACGTCGACACCATCAAAATAATGTCGGAACTGTGCGGAAAGATCATAAAAGAGCAAATAGGTGCTGGACCGCTTACCGGTAGACAGATAATGAACGTCTGCCAGGATGAAGTATACAGAATCTGTGGCATTGATATTTCGGCGGTCCTTCAAGAGCAAGTCCGCCTGGGACACACGACCAAACAGATCCTGGATGAAATACGTTCTTTAAATGGGTCACTGTGTCTCAAGTACAATTTCGGGGTACAACCTTGGCGCCTGGGAGTGCCGCATATGATCACACTAAAGAACATCTCTGAAAGTAAGGCAGACGTTTGCTTTTAGCACATTAACGTTTGTGCTTTTTTACTAACTCCTGGTTTGATATCATATGATTATTATATCATATTTGTTTCTGAATAGCGCAATGTTTTCGATTTTGAATGATGTGCATATTTTAATCCGGCGTGAAATCATTTCGCAGCAGCCAAATGACTAGAGGCGTTGTAATGAATTTGGATGATGAATAATGCGATTTTATGAGGAAATGTGGAGAAGTAGATACTTACCTAATCTATAACATATGTAGTTTTCCTTTTAACTTGGCCAATTAGTATTTGGAGAACTAGTGAATAATTCGTTTTGAAATTTTAGGTGGAGCCTTGGGAATGAAGGAACTCTCGCCTTAAATATTTTCAAGTAGATAGTGTTGCCACATCAATCTCAAACGCATTTCTACTTTCTTATTTCAAATGGAACTACATTGTATATGTTTATTCAGAGATGCAATATCTCGATTATTGTTTATGCGAACGAAACCAAACTCAGCGGTCTCATACGGCCGTATTCATAGTTCACCCTTGAAGGTGAGTGTGAGTGTGAGACGCCCATGAGTAGCTGTCGCTGTTTCATAAATCATACTCAGTAAGTGGAGTGTGATTTTTTCCAGCCTCAACTTGAGGGACGGCGCTAGTACCCTTGAGATGAGTTTACGGTCATTCTGACAGGCTCTCTTCTGCCGTTTCGGATATTTTTTGGTGATATTTTGTTCATATCGTTGCGAATCGGTTATTGAAGATTGAAGTTCGTTGTAAAATGTTATATTATTTTTTATGCAAACGAAACCAAACTCAGCGGTTTCATAGTAGACAATCCCAGCATCGAATGGTATTTACAGTAATTATTTATTCGGGATATTTTTAGAATTAAATGAAAAATATTGAAATATTTCAGTATTTATAGTCATAATCTATGGTCGCATTTACGACGAAATGGTTCTATGATAATGCTGTAAATTATTGTAGATTGTATTGTAGATTCGATGGTTGAGATGATAATTGGCGCCATAGAAGAAAGTTCACCTATGTTATTCAAACATAATTCAGGTTGTTCCATCATTCACGGAGAATGCTAAAAAAATAATTAAATAACTTGTAGGACCTTAAACAATCGTTATTCACATGTAACAAGAATGACTGGAAAGAAATTCCGAAAACTGTGGAGACATTTTTTGACTTTCGGTAATCCTGTCCATATACTTATGAACTTCTTTACCGCTAACATGAATCCACTTCTCTATTACAAATTGAAGCAGCGATCACCTGGTACAATGGCCCTATGAATTCACTGAGCAGGTGCCAAAACATAACATCGAATAGTTTAAATTATGACTTGTCAAATGAAATTAACTGAAAATTATAACCTCAATTTTTCACGTCTTGTCAAATTTCGAGTTTGCACATGCGCAGTTGATTGAAGGGGCCATCGGAAATGGCAACTAGATTGCTTCAACTTTTATTTCACGTTAGCAGTATAGAGTTTTATAGGTATATGATCCTGTCCCAATGTTTATGACCGCAACCATATTTATTCCGATAATTCACTATAATCACAGAACATTATGGAATATTTCAGTATTTTTCATATCATTCGAAAACTATCCAATATAAATAATTTTAATTACTGTAAAAGAATTTCATTTCGAATCGAATGCTGTAAATCAAATATCGGACTGTTTTGAAAATCTCGAAATATTCCAATTTCAAGTTCCACATTTTCGGAGTAAAATCTTCGAGGAATCATACGACGTATCAAAATACCGAAAATTTCAAGAAGTTGTGCAGAACTTGGCAACAGGGCATGACAGAAATTTTTTTCAGAAGGTAATACTGCGAATTTGGTATTGAATAGTAGTCTCCAAATACTTCTTATTATTTGGAAGCCTATAGGCCGAGTTAAAAGGGAAACCTGTATATAATAATCAATTGGACTATTAACAGCATGAAAGTGTGATATTTTATGGATTTGTTTCATTTATATGCAGATGCATAACTAGCAAGGAACCAGAGACTTGTGGTGGCTCTTTTTTATGGTTACTCTTGATGGATAGCGAAGTAACTGAACAAGATGTGATTGGTTCGCAGTTCTTCTAAATATATGGCATTTCTTTGAAAATCGATGATCGATTTAATTAAATTATTATATTTTATATCTCTTATACAGGGTGGCCGGGAAATCGACACCAATATTTTTTTTAGATTCCTCTGACCTGTGTCTATCCATAAATACACCATGTATGTTATGCAATTTTTTGTAGTTCTCTAGCTATGATTTTTTGTGTGTATTACATTCTAATGTATTTTGACAGAAAGTTTTGAAAATTTCATGTCTTCTTATGCAGTAAATATTTGCAGTTTTTTATTTTTCAACAGGATAGTCTGAATGTAGTTTTCTTGATCTGACCTTTTTTGTTGTGATCGGCCTTCGAAGGCGGATAGGCTTGAACTAATGGAAACCGGATAAAAGTTATTTTTTTAATGATTTTTATGAAACATTAACTCAAAAATGAGATTTAAAATTGATTTCAATTGAAATTCCTGTGAATGATATTTTCACTGATTAATTTAGTATACGAAATAACGAATGCCAAATATGGTTATGCTCCGACGAACGGTTTTCGTGTTATGAGATTTCCAAATATGAAGGTTGAATTTGAACACCCTGTATCCCATTGCGAGTAGTTGATATTCTCACTGATTTATGTCACCAACAATTACGCATGCCAAATATGGTTTTGCTCAAATTGGAAGTTTTGTCACCCTTTACGATTGCCATCCTTCAACATTTCAGTATTTGAATAATCAGATTCGGACTACAAAAAATTCGGGATTTTTCTATTTTCAGGAATATTGGAACATCCTGTAGGTGAACATTATTTTTTCTTTTCATTTTCGTAACCACAAAGAAGCATTAAATGAAAAAAATTAAAAATCTCTGCTTAGCACGGTCATACAGGATGATCAAGAAGTGATCAAGAAACATTACCTCATGAGTAAAATTTCAAAGTTCAATAACTCTTAAACTGTTCTATTCGAATGTTTTCAAATTGGAAGTTTTGTTACCTTTTACGATTGGCATCTTTCAATATTTCTGAAATTGAATAAATCAGATCCGGACTAGGAAAATTTCAGACGTTCTCTATTTCCGAAAATTTTGGAACACTCTCTACGTGGACGTTATGTTTTTTTGTTATCATGACCACAAAGAATCATTCACACACGAAAAAATTCAATATTTGCTTGAAACCTTCATACAGTGCGATCAATAAACATTCCTTCCAATGAATCTGTACTTTACAGGGAATATTATTTCAAATTCTATAGTTTTATCCCCCTCCCTGGCTGCCTTTCTTATTTTTCCTTAAATTGAAAAAAACAGAACCGGACTAGCAAAATTTAAGACTTTTCCGGTGATATCGAATCAGCCCGTGCGTAACATTACGATTTGTATGACTGAAAAAAAATACTAATATGAAAGTAGAGAGTCCAGATTAAGAAATCAAATCATAAAGAAAAGTGTTCATTAATGAAACTGGTTTATTCGAAGAAAACTTTCAAACGACAAACTAATTGATGAATAAAACGAAAAACAACAAATATGTGATAATTCTATCCTTAAAACAAATGAATGGAAAAATTTTCAGTTCAGGAATTGCTCAAAATGGTATCCTTCTATTTCAATACATATTTGAGCACGTTGTTGAAGCTGTCCGTCAATTTAAGGAAGGCAGTATTAAAAAGTGACAAAAATGAAAAATTTCACCGAAAATCTAGATTTATCGAACTACATCAGGTAATGTTTCTTGATCACTTCTTGATCACCCTGTACGACAGTGCCAAGCAGAGATTTAAAATTTTTCTCATTAATTGATTTATGTGATTACAAAAATGAAAATAAAACATGTTCACGTACAGGGTGATCCAATATTAAGAAAATAGAAAGCGCCTGAAACTTTTCTAGTCCTGTATGACCGTACCAAGCAGAGATTTTTAATTTTTATCATTAATTGATTTTTTGTGGTTACGGAAATGAGACAAAACATTAATTAATTAATATAAGCATAACGTTCATCTACAGGATGTTCCAATATTCCTGAAAATAGAAAAGCCCGAAATTATTCTAGTCCGGATCTGATTTATCCAATTTCAAAGGTTGAAAAATGGCAATCGTAAAGGGTGACAAAGCTTCCAAATTCGAAATCATTCTGTAGAATAGTTTGAGAGTTATCGAACTTTGAAATTTTAGTCATAAGATGAAATCACCCTGTATATCCCAAACGAAGACCCTCAAACGATTAAAACCTCTTTGTGCGAGTCCTCTATGATGTCCTTGATTCATAGTATCCGTTTGTCGCATTCTTCCCGAGACACCCTGTATAAACATGGGACCGTAAAAAGTTTCGTTACGTTACGGAGCTACATGTTAGCGGTTAATTTGCTTGCGACTGCGGCGGAAGCGGAAGCCCGGAAGCCAAAGTAGAATTGGTGTCGCTAGACACGAGTCTCAGTAGGCTCCTGTACTACTACACATGTTGCAATGTAACTTAACACAAGGAAGCTGTTGCCAGCTCAAAGTATTATAATGTCATATAATGTTATTTATTTATACAGATTTGGAATTCACATCTGAAACATACGATATACAATGCATGCAGACAGAGAATTCGTCCGCCTAGTTGCACAGATGAATAGTCGAGATAATCACGTGCTGTAACTGAATGAATTCCGTTGACTTATTGCAATAACCTAGTCTTGTCTCTCTCATCGCAGTATGGTAGGGAACCTGCAGTTCACGTATAGAATTATTTAATTTGTCAGGCTGCCCTAAATACTCGATTCAAGTGTTTAGTGTTGCCTACCATACTAAATGAATTATGCGATTATACGATAAGAGAGAGACAACTAGAATATAACAATAAGACAACGGAATTCAGTGTGTTACAGCACGTGATTGTCTTGACTATTCATCTGTGCAACTGGACTGAAGAATTCTCTGTCTGATGCATTATATATCGTATGTTTCAGATGTGTATATTTTTATTAATAAATGATTATTTCCCTCCTTACGGAGGTGTTCTCACCACACCCTTTACAGCTCGCCTTACAGTTTCAGAGATCTGATGAAATTCAATATCACTACTACATTTTCTCTCCCAAGCATTTTTTTTCCTTAGGCTCGCAATGGCAAAGCATTCCGTGGTGAATGGGGTTCTTGCTCTTTCCTCAGAACCTACACTCGTCAGTGTCCGATTATTCCAATCCTCAACAGTTGTTTCCTGAGGCGACAGTGTCCCCGTAACAAAGCCAGTGAGAAGGTGTAATTGTTTCTTACCATGATCCAGATATCTTTTGGAATTTGTTGTTTCAAAGTTCCGAAGGAACTTAGTGGAATGATCCATCCCTGGGAGATTCCGTCAGAGTTTTTCCTCTCGAGTTCTCCTTCTCTAGAACTAGGACAATGAGTAACATTCTCGCAATGGGATACAGGGTGTTCAATTTGACCTTCATATTTGGAATATTGTGAGACGAAAACGTTTTTCGAACATAACATATTTGGCATGCGTAATTGTAATTTCGATGACATATCAACCACTCGCAATGGGATACAAAGTTTTCAAATTCAAATATTTGGGAATC